>VXAA01006090.1:314157-399553 GCA_013399115.1 Anseranas semipalmata
AGGGGAGGTTCAGGCTGGGTGTTAGGAAAAGGTTCTTCACCAAGAGGGTGACTGGGCAGTGGAACAGGCTCCCCAGGGCAGTGGTCACAGCACGAGCCTGTCGGAGTTCTAGAAGTGTTTGAACAACGCTCTCAGACACATGGTCTGATTTTTGGGTGGTACTGTGTGAAGCCAGGAGTTGGACTCAATTATCCTTGTGGGTCCCTTCCAGCTCAGGATATTCTATGATTCTATGACCACTGTGTAGTCATTTCGTACACAGTTACAAAACGGAGGTCGAATGACACTGCTCCAGAATGTCCAAGAAGCACCAACAACACTTTTTTTCCCCACTTGGCCGAATCTGTGATGCTCTCCTTCCCATAGAAACTTCACTGTAGCTATTCCTCACCACCACAGTGCCAAACTGCTGCAACACACCTGTATGGAGGCAGTGACCTGAGGAGCAGATGGATGCTGCTTAGAGAATAGGTGTCTCATGTGAAATGCCAGATAGATTGATGCTGAGGCTGCACTGGCTGCCAGGAAATTTCCAAACAAAATGTCATGCTCTTGGCATATTGCTGAACAGTTGTAGCATTGTTTTTCTCTTTCCTTCTCCTCTACCTGCTTATCAGCCCCAGTGCCCTCCCATGCAATTAGTCAACAGTCCCAAGCCGGAAACCTCTTGCTGTGAATCAGATGGAGCTGCTGGCGGGGGTGTCTCCCTTTGAGTCTCAACTTCATGATTCGTTGGATGCTTTGGCTACTGAACTCTCAAGTTGTGAATACTTGAAGCGTGCTACAAGGCCAATCTCACTTTCTACACTGAAGATTGGGAATGTTTCACGCTACTCGCACTGCCACTGAACATTTGTTATGGTGAGATGAGCAGTCCTTTTATTCTGCTGCTATCTGTATTATGTATTAATTACAGGAAAGGCATCCAGAACATAGCTTAAGTCTCTTTAATGGCTTTTAGAAATCTAAACACATGAAAACAAACATTGCGTTTTGTTCTGTGCATAATCCTTACCAGCTGTGACTGAGCTTTATATACACTGGGTTATTTGATCAACTTCCTCAATGAGAATTGCCTTGCAGTGCAAATCATCTGAGGAGGTAGGACAAAAAGCAAATTTTACTTAGCTCTATTCTGTAGTGTCATCACTCTGAAAAGGAATCAGAGTAATTAATTATTTTTACACACACACACTCACATCTGAAGTACTGGCATGATCCAGTACCAGACAGGTAACTGTTAAGAGTCTGGTAATTCACAGATGTGCAGCATATTTATGAAATTAATCCAAAGACATTTAGCTTGCCAAGGGCAGGAGGGAGAAGAACACCAAAATACTTCTGTCCTCTCTCTGAAGATTTGCTATTTGCCAGCCAGACCACATGCTAATGTAGGATTTCTTTAATAAAAACAGAATCTTAATTCTGGAAAATTACAAGATTTGATACAGAAAGCATCAGCTACAGAAGCTGCAGCTATGCAGCTATTACAGCAAACCATAAATCAAGGAGCAAAATACACAGTGATGTCAGGAAACCAGCCATCTATGAGAGATGTCCAAAGAGTGAAATGCAGATGCTCTCCCAGTGATATCAAAGCACTATTTACTACATCCTGATCAAATGTCAGAACCAAACCTGGGGTGCCATACTCTAGCCATGCACAGGGGTTTCATTCTGCAGTCATTAAGAATTGATCATACCATTCATATCACTTCACTGCCACAGTTAGGATCACAGCCTCTTAACTAGTGGGTGGAAAGAGGTGGGTGATTTCAGAAAGCTGTCCTGAGCACTCCAGGTAAAAAGCCCATCTACCACCTAAGTTTCAGGTGCTCTGAGTTGCTTCTTGCAGACTCCATTGTTTAAAGAAGGGGAATGAAACCCCATCAGTTCAGGAGCCAATGTTAACAACTTTACATTAGGCAGTACATCTCTCTCCCAGAGCATCCTAGCATCATGCCACAGCCCTGTGCTTTACATTTTACATTAGTTTTTCCTGTGGGAACAGCGTCTTTTCCCATCAGGAATAAAACAAACGGTTCCTTCTGGAACAGAGGAACTGAGCTAGCTAGTCACAGACCTTCCGTGTTATTCCCTGTGCTAGTTCTTCAGGTGCTCTCCTATGGAGTTAGGCTGGTGGGCTGTGATCTCGCAATAGAAATGATCTTGTTTACTCCAATATGCAAGCCCAATGTTTGATCTGGTCTTCTGGGAGAACTCTTAGGGTTCTGTCTCAAATTAGCATCAAAAGCAAGTTAAAGTGGCCATGCACAATTTAAATTTACTGTAATGGTACGTACTCCTTGAGCAAGAAGGAATGCAGCTCCACCTTCAGCCTGATCAGGTCTGATACCGTCGGGGTCTTGTGAGACTGAGCAAGCCCTGAGGTGGGTAAGACCTGCAAGCAATGGCAGCATGATAGGAGCATACTGAGAAAAACACGTGTTTATAAAAGGAATAGTGCCTGAGTAAGGGACAGCATCACCTTTATGTGGAGGCAGCTGGCTTTTCAGGAGGTGTGAAGCAGCTGGCTTTTCATAACTTTGTCTAGGTGGGGAAAAAAACAACAACAAAACTTCTGTACACCTTCCAGTCATAAAAAGTCAGGTGAAAAAGAGCTGAAGTGAAAAGGAAGTAAAATCAGTTGCTAGAAGATTCAAATAGGTTCTTTCAGGTATTTAAAAAAAAAAAAAAACAAAAAACTCTGATAATCCTGATTCCTGAAAGAGAATAGAGAATGGTGGAAACCTTGGAGAGCTAGGGCTCTCTCTCATACTTAGAAAAGAAACAGGTGTTTTTAATGTTATGTTTTACTTGAGGATATTTAAAATACACAACTAAAATCCCAAAGCTAAAAGAAACCGTTTTACACAGCAGTGGCACCATGCAACTCCTTCCTCCATTACGAATGCCAACTACAACATGGAGGACAAAAATGGCCAAGCAGTGAAGAATAACTTCTTTTTACAACCTCCCTCCAGCTTTTTTGCATTTTCCTGTAGCACAAAGACTTGAATACACAAGACTCATTCTCAAAGTCCTCTCAGCCATGCTATGGAGGAAAAGAGGTTTTCCAGTAGGTTACTTAATCCACAGTCCACCTATAATTACTTGTGCACAGGAAGAGAAACTTCTCATTTCAGGCTTCTGAAAGCAGATTAATGAAAGTGCTTTTGTTTATGGGGAAAGAGGGAACAGGGTAACTTGCTTAAAACGATACATTTTTGCCACATGTAGGTAGAAAATAAACCCATCCATCAAGGATATATTAATAATGGATGAAAACTGGCTCCAGACACAAGATTACTTGGTGAAAATGCCAGAATAATGGATACAGAATTTTTATTCGATCAACTCCAAAGAACGGAGGAGATTAGTTCATGCAAACTCCCCAGAACAAGGCTTTATTTCAGAAAGTAATCCTTTCATTTAGCCAAGGTTTTGTTTGCTTGGAGATACCACAAAACAAAATAAAAAATGTATCTCACATACAAAGAGACAAGCCTATGTACTGCACTTAAAAACAATTAAATAAGCAGTCTGCACCAGAGTAAAGCTTTTAACTATTGGAATAGGCACAGCCAAATCTCATATTTTGTGCATACAGTTTAAACTGCCAAACAGGGTTTATGTACCGATTAGTGGAGATTATGTAGAGTGGTACTGCCATTTTTTAAAAATACAATATTATTACAAAGAACCCCTAGAGGTTCATATGAAGATGGTCTCTATTGCATAGACAGTAAAATCACTGAGGCACATCATCACAGCAATGACTTACTACTCAGGCAGCAGCCAGGGGAGCTGAGCTAAGGACTGCTAATGCAGGGAACAGCCCTCCCCTGCAACTGAATACGCAAAAGCCAGTTTACAACTTGTATCAGGTTTTTCCTGGACTCTGAATGAAGCATTAGCACATCTGCATCATTTGTCAGCTTCTCCAGCCTTTCTAAGAAATTAGGACAAATTAAAAACACCTAAAATATCTAGTATTTGAAAAGTTTCTACTTCCTGTCAACTCTAATAACACCAGCAGTGGCTATAAATCATTGTCAGGCTTTAGGGAAAAGTCACTTTCACAATCCCACCACATGCATGGGAGAATATTAAATATCGAATCATGCCATTGAGATGTTCGAGCTGGGATATCTCACACCTTGATAAAATGTAAGTTCAATGTTTTAATCAGCATAGGGATATTTATCTTCATTACAAACACATATTCTAACCTTATTTAGCAGCTCTAGAAATGTTTTTTTAGATCATTTTCTTTTTGGGAAACATGTTTAACATGATTAATGGTCGCCAGCAATAGAAAAGCAGTATAATATAAATATCACATCACTGGATATTAGCAGTGCTTAATTGCATACTAAAAGCAGGTAACACATCTTGCTTGGGGGAAAACTAATGTATTTTTCAGTAACAGCCCTTGTCTACAATCTGACTGAAATAGAGGAAATCAAGGTATTTACAGCAGACACCAGCAGAAATACAAGTATTATCCATTATTCAGCCAAACACTCGTATACTTGGATGACACCCAAACCAGGTCCCACTTCACGTCAAACAGGCAGTACATTGCTATGTGTACTGTAAGCATCCTGCACTCCGGGTGCTATGTGGGCACACCTACACGTACTATACAACCACGCGCTGCGCGCACAGCACACTCATCAACACCACATTTTCTGCCACCCCTCCATGCACTCCCGGCACATCCTCCTAACGTAACACAGCCCTGCTCTCCCGCTTCTCACACCATCTTACAAACATCCACACGCTGCCCAGGCAAACCTGTGACAGAAGCTGTATTTTATGAAAATATACATCAGTTTCCTATCACCATTTCTTAACTCCCTTTGGGTGCAAACTCTACAGGTTCTCAAGTGATCCAGCTCACACACACACAACAGAGCGACTCAGCTCAGTGTAAGCAGGATCAGGCCCATGGTGCGGGAAGTCCTTACTGCAGAAGATGAAGGTAAGGCTTTCAGTTGACACAACAGCTTGGCTACACCAACTAGAGTTAAGCTATGTTTATGTAGGTCCAAAACCTACCTATGCCTCTATGCTCTACCTCAAAGCTGAGAAGAAAGAAAGAGAAGTTTACTATCTGGGAATGTCCACATGATTTATGTAGCTGATGGTACACTGCACACCAAGAACTTCACGCAACTTACTGAGACAAGCATCCACTTTCCAAAGCTGGCCAGGAGTTTGCATGGCTTGCAAATTAGATACACCACTGAAGTTCTACTATTTCTCCTTGCTATCACCAAAACAAAAGAGAAAGAAAAGATTTGGCTGGGAAGGGTACAACATGCCCACAACAGGAGTCTAGACCTCAGGGTCACCCTATAGAAGACCAGTGATGGATTGGAAAGACTTCTGTAGCTGACCATGGAGTGATGAGAAAGTCTCCTTGAGCAGAACAGCCCTGGGAAAAAAATGCATCCCCAAACAAAGAGGCAACAGGCAGGAATGAGACATGCAACAAAGAAGAAAAAAATCTTTGCTACTTACTACCTTTTTTTTAATTTTTTTTTAGGGCTGACTTAGAAGGGAAGTGGCTCAAGCCAATCACTCTGTCCTGAAGGGACCTGCTTCCCTGCCTATGTAAGCAAAGTTATAACAAAATTTTCCAATAACTCCCTGTTTCTTTGGTGCATCCAAGGGAGGGATAACAGCAAAACGCTCTTCTTGTTTTGTCCGTTCTTCTTCTCTGAAACAGCAATAACCACATGCACGTCTTAGCGGTTCCGCACCCTAAAGATGAGGGCTGCTCCTGCCCTAGGAAGAGGAGAAATGGTGGAGGAGAAAGGAAGAAGGGGAGAGCTGGGATAAAGCCCTCGTGCTTTGGGCTTTCTGCTCTGGTGCCCTCCGGCAGCATGGGAAGGGGCTGCTACCGTTCAGGGAGCTACGTCTCGTCCAAGCAGCGCCCACTGCCTCGCAGACCCAGGCCCGACGCCTTCGCCAGCAACAGCAGCACCCGCCAGCCTCACCTCCCAGGCTGCTGGGAAAGCGGGGCAATGGGGCTACCAGGGGGTTTCTGTTCCAGCAGCCTGAATGCTCCAGGCAGGTGCCGGCTTTCAAGACAAATCTCAGCAAGAGGGCTTGGGATTTCTGCTCACACCCCTTTGCAGATCCAGGCCCACTTTTCCAAAGGCATTCAGAGTCCTCGACACATAAAGAGGTGCCTCAAGACAGATCTTCCTTGCTATATAACCACCTTTACAAGACCAACTCTTAGGAATTTAAGTATCATTAGTATTATTCTAATGCAAAGGATCTTAAGTCACTATCAGAGAGAGAAATGCAGTTACCTCCATCATTCTAGTGCTAGGAAAATATTGTGCTAAAGAAATAAAGCACACTGTAAAACTGCATGGAAGATAAGCCCACATTTAAGCTTTGCCCTGTCCCAGAACGGACGAGCAGAAGCCCTGGAGAGCTGCTGCTGTTGCCCTCCTTCTCCCAGCCAGCAGCAGTACCGTCCACTGGGCCACCCAGGAAAGCTGGCCCTCCTCTAGGCACAAAAGCTCAAGACATGGAGAGACTTTCAAACAAGATTCTAACTCACAATTTTAGAAAAATAATACCCAAATCTGAAGCAACTCTCCCTTTAATCACACCTTTAGTTCTGTACTCTTCCTATAACAATGAGTTCAGAGAGAACTGAAGCACAAGCAACATAATAGAAGGGACACTGGAGTACTTCAGACAGTGGAAAATGAAGAAAAATAGACATCATGCAACAGGAACTACTGGGCTCTGTGTTGTTCTATACCATAAGGCAATGAAAAGAAATGCTGTCAAACGACAAGGGAAAAGCACATCAGGTAGGTAATACCTCTATTTATAGAAAAATTCCATTTATAGTGATGCTAGCGTGAAGGGGAGACAGCGCCTAAAACAAACAGTCCATTATTGGTCTGATGAAAAGCACACTCAAGTCAATGTCAGCCTTTAAATTGACTTTAAAAGACTTTGTGTCAGGCCCTATTTAAGACTCCACTGTATGAGGGACAAGGAGAGAGGAAGTATCCTGATTCGGCTGAAGTCAGCTGGAATTTTCTCTCTGGTTACAGCAGCACCAAGCTTTATCTAGTCAGTGCATACAGTCCACAGATAGAATGCTCCCAAACTAAAGTTAAATGAAAAACTAGAATATGTAATATACAGCCCAGAAGACTTACAGGAAAGATAGTTGGGTAATGCAACACATGAATAACAAACTTCCATACAAATGGCTAGAATAAAGAGTAACAGGAGAAGGCTCACTTCCGAACTTCCAGGAGCTCTTCATGTGTGTTTAAAAAAGGTCTAGAAAATAAAATGAAAATATTATTATATGTATTATTAGAGAATTCTTAGAATATTTAATTTAAATTCCTCATGAGCAAAATTGAAACAATCTATTGTCATTAAAAGGCAAGTAAGATAGAAAGGGCATTTCTGACAGGCATTACAACTCCTTAGCCTCTTATACTGTGAAATTTCTGAGATATTACTTACCATCAAGTCACTGACCTACGAAAATACCAGGAGGAAGAAAAGAAAGGCAATATGTTACACTACAATTCAGAATTTGGATGATGAAATTACAAATAAGTGAGATACCTTTTAAAAGTAACTTATATAGATTTATAACTATTTCACTAGCATATTAGTAAGAACTTTAAAATAGTTTGTCTCCTACTGCTTCTCTTCTTAGATGCAGAAGCAAACTTCTTTTCCTTTATAGTCTGATTTCCAGTTATGGCATCTGCTTCTCACATCAAGGTCAGTATTTCAGTGAGGAATCTTCCTTACAGACAAACTTGCTATGCTTAAAACACTGATGGGACAATTCCAGATTTCCCTCTGAGCAAAATTGTTTAACAGGAACGCTACCCTGAAACCATGACAAATTACAGTGAAAAGTCTACAGAAAAGTGTGTATGAACACTCACATGAATATGAAATGAGATCAGCATTGTTAAAGACACCACAATAAATACCAGGAGAATCGATGAATTCTAAGCAATTACTGCAGAGCGATTCAGCACCGGCCTGTTTCAAAGCTCACTGCAGTCACTAGACAGACACCTATGTAGCAGGTCCTGGGTTCATAGCTGCCAACAGCCACTGTCCATACTTACTGGAGTAAAGTAACTGGAGTAAAGTAAAAAACACGAAAAGGGATATAGGTGATGGTCACAAAAATGTTTACGGTAACGAAGGCACAGCCACCACTGTGCCACTGCAGATGGAGCCACCCAGACAGCAGAAGGTGTGTGAATCCCAGCTCCTCAGAAAAATGAACCTGAGGATAATTTAATAATGAACTTACGGCTATAAGCCATACACACACGTATGGCCTTCTACACACAGCCCAAAGACAGACAGACACTGGTCTGGACAGCACAGAGGTCACTAAAAGGAATATAAGCCATCATCACCACCACCCCTCTGGAAGTCAGTAATTTAACAGTGGAGCTACCTCCTGCTACTCTTATCCCAAAGGGGTACCCTGCTCTCCTCTTCTTTTTGTTATGGTTAAAATGGGTTTCCTTTACCGCAGAAGATCCCTCTTGCCACTTGAGTGGCTGACCACATTCAGCTGTACAAAGAAAGAAGTTTATTTTATTTTTTTTAAGGAGACTGTGATCCCTCTAAAAGTCCCCCGCAAAGCAGCTCCATGCCACACCACAGCACGAGGGGCACACACTGATAAGCTCATTCTGCTGACACTACTGCTGAAACAGGACGACCAGGCAGAAACAGAAGCAGAGAGCTACAAAATACTTAAGTAACACTCAGCTGCAAACAGTGGGGGAAAAAAAAAAAAAAAAAAAGGCTGGGGAAAACCAGATGAAAATCAACACTGTGAGCTGTTGGCTTGAAAAACAACATCTCTGTCAGCCCCCAGCAGTGTACTCACAAGTCACCTAGATCTCACTAAGGCTGAAGATTTGTTCCTTGCAGTGCTATGACCCATCATCCCATAGTTCACTGAGGAACCAAGTAGCTGGGTCATGCAATAGCAGATGCACACGGGATAGAAAACCTCTTGCTGAGACTGCTGCTCCAGCTCCCGGACTCCCCTCTGTGACCAATGAAGCAACCAACTCCTCTGCCCCCAGCTTTTGCGGACGGGGACATGGCGACAGGACTAAACCTAGATTCATAACCTTGTTCTGATGGATACCTGACACACTGAGAAAGTCAGGGCGGAAAAACTTCTTTCTTTAAACAAAAACACTTAAAATATTAAACATACATGCACATGACACAGAGAAATTCATTTCAAACTAAGAGAGTCATCTAGCTTGCTTTCTCAAAACCGTGCTCTAATTTGATAAATGTGGAAACTGACTTCTACTGTCCTGTAAAAAATGGAAAAGACAAAGAAGAAAAAGAAATTAATACTAATAATCCAGAGGATTAGGGATCAGAGGTTAGTGCACAACCTTTTAACGAGCAAGGTATTTAAAGACTGATGACACAGTATATTTTTATTCTTCAGTAATTTAGTACAGAAGTTCACATTGATTGCTTAAAAGGCCATTCGATTTTATTTCCCATATTTAATTGTTCTTAGTGCCCAATAAATGGTTGACGGGCGAAAGTAAAAGATTATTTTATTCTTTTTGTGTCATTAAAAATACCGTCAGCCTAACTCACTCATTCACACGCCCTCTACATGCCCTTCATGTTTTCACAAAACTGGGCAGATTATCTGTTTTTCATTACCACAAAACCTGAAACCCCCCCAGTGCTCAGGCTGTCTAACCTGAACTAAACCTCTCACAGGTGCACGAACAAAAAGGAGGTATTTTACCATTCCCAAGGAGAACTTTATGAATATGACAAAGAAAAACCATAGACTTGCACAGTGAAATTTTCTTTTACCTTACAACTTACTTCTTCCATGAAAAAGGGTTGCCTGCTAAGTCCTTATGTCTTCTTATGGCTTGGATCTCTTCAGATCCTGCTCACTGAATACAGGCTGCAGGCCCTCAGATCACGTAAACATGCGATTAAACACACGTCTGAGTCATATGCTTAAAGTTCACATGTGCTTAAACTAGCTCATCATCTGTTCATCTTTCTTGTCAGCAGACAGAACAAACGTGAAAAACATACAAAAGGTGCTGTCACCTAGCAAGTATTTACTGTATCTCACTATTTATTTGCATTATGTCACTCAGTGAACATCACGACCACATCCTAGGTAGAAAGTTACTTCTTTATTTTCCAAGAATTATCTAGTTATCTGGATGACATGTACAAATAACAACCTAGAAATTGTACAACATCTAGATATCGAGACAGCAGGTATTTGTTCAATCCACCCACACAGCTACATGATTCTGAACTCACTAGAACATGAAAAAAAAAGTCAGCTTTTAATTTGCATCTCTTCTCAGCCTTTTTTATGATGTAAGAAATTATCATCACCATTTTACATCCAGGGAGCTGAAGCTGAAGAAATATGGTTCAGATTTGCAAAAGGTTCTAAGGAAGTTTAATGCCCTGATTGCCTTATCTTAATTCCTAACATGTTACCCTTACTTTCAACAAAACTCCTAAGGTGAAACTGCTAATGCCATTGAACTCAACAGGGTATTTTACAATGATTTCAACAGTATCAGGATTTCATCTTCTAACATCACTAGGACTTTTATCTAAATAAAATCTAGGACTTTTCCTTCATAGCAATTCACATATTTTATCACATACCACTGAATTACTGAAAAAATAACTTGTTCCACTACTACATTTAAAGGGAATCTCATTCAGAGGAAAATACAGATTCTTAACAAAAAATAAATACGTTCTAGACAAGCAGTTTCATACATGTGTATGAAAGGGCGATTTTTAAAATTAATTTTCCTGCAGCATTTAATATTGATGATTTCAAAGATCATCACTGCAGAAAGGAATAGAGATACATTAACAAAAAGAGGAAACGGCATAAAATTTCTTTTGAAAGATAACAACAGTTTTTGAAATGCAATCACATAGTTGAACCAGTACAATAATCTTAGATCTCTAATCTACTTAAGTATTTATTGATTGACACCCATGACAAAATAACTGTTGCCCTAATAGGATTCACATCTAACATTTAAGTTTCACAAATAGTTCACATGATACACTTACATATAAATCAATTAATATTGACTGATTGATCAATATATGCACAATATGAAAAACAGTTTTGGCGGCTTTATGTTCTCCGTAGAGCAGCTTTACCTACTGATGATTAATTTTAATTTACTTTAAAGGATTCCATTGCACTGAAACTTTAATTAAAAACGAAATGAGAAAGTCTATAAAGTCTGCATAGCATCAATTACCTAGACTTGATATCCTGCACTTCGCCTACCCTCTGTACATATGGTTTCTGTTAAAATAATTGGAAAGCACTTCTGAACAATGTCACCCACACATCCATTCTAAGAGCGAGAGGATATATTACCATTAAACGTCACTAATATTAATAAAGAAACAATTAATTCTTCATTACCTATTTCTAAAATACACCATCAAGCTCCTTCTGTTCAAACACAAATAAAACATTACACATGCCTGTCAGTGAAATGGGTAATCATCATCATTGTTGTAATTTATACTGCTTTCTGTTATCAGACTAATGCCTCATCTATTTATAAAGCTTTTTGGCTGACATTATAAACAGCCTCTTTGAAATATTAAAAAAAAATAAAAAAAAATCTAGCTGTTATTAAGCAAATTCCCAAACCTCCTGTCAACTATTTCCTTATAAAATGTTGCTTCTAATTTGCATTAAACTTTCTTTTGGTGAACACACAAAATTTACATTTATAAATGTAACTATTTCAGTTAAACACGCTAAATAATACCTTCTGTTAACTTATGCACGCATATAAAAACATATATTCAGCAGACTAATTTCAATCCCAAAGAAAATTACTATGAAGAAAATGCACACAGAAAATCGTTCAGACACTGCTGGTGAGTTTACACTAGGAATAAGTTGGCTCAGCAGCCGTAAAAGTATCTGATTTAAAGATCAGAGTCAGTGACAAAACTGCTACTCACTACCAACACTGGTTTGGATCAGGTACAAGAACAGTTCAACGCTTTAATTATTAAAAAAGCATGGAATTGTCACAGTCCTCACCCACTCCAACCAGTGTCAGGTTACAAGCCTCTGAGGTGTCTCTGGCATGCTGCCTGGGCTATTTATTGCTATTTGTAAATTAGACACTTGTGTAAGAATGTCAATTTTAAATATCTTTGTTTAAATGAGCCTGATAAGAGATGACCAGATACACATTTTATGAGACTGCTAAATAATTACATTACACAAAGACAGCTTGTGAATGGTACTGGACAGTTGATAATGACACAGCACACTCGCAACGTAGCCTGTGAATCCAGCATTCAAAGAATAAAGCTATCAGGAACAATAAGAAGTGTATGCTCTAAACCTTTAAAAACAAGAACGCCAAGAAAGTCAGCTACAATCCTTAATAAGAATACTCCCTGAGCTCTCTGCATATGAGAGTAATAGAGTCTAAGTTGCCTCTATCAATCCCGCTAATACAGCTCCAGCAATTATTTTCTGTATTCTACATCAGTAAGTTAAAATATGTTTCCAAGACCTAACGCAGCAGTCATTAAAGTTCCCCCTGCCTCAATCAGCATAACTAATGATGCCATATAATAACAGAATGCAATCTCTAATGAAAAGACTAACAAAGTCTCACTGCAACAATACTGCTCATGATTTAGTATTCTGAACTTGTCCATCCTCCATATTTTATTTTGTGGATATTATCACCACTCAGAAAATTACATTTCAATGAACTTGTCAGGAAATAAGTAATAAATTAATCAGTCAGCATAAACCAATTATAGTCATTTTCTGTGTGTTTTCTTTTAGGGCCTTGGCATGAATGCAGTACTAGCTGCCTGGTTTGTTCCTGCAGGCAGTTTGAAAGTGCTGAGGGTGGAAGTGGTAACACTGCTTGGAGGAGGGGGAAAAAACATCTCTGCTCCACTGAACCCTTCACAAGTGCTATCTTTTGTGCATCCAGGGTCCCACCACAACAATTAGGAGGCCACGGTCTTTAATTTCTGTATTTAGTTTCCAGATGACACAATGATGAAGGTACACTTTGTGACAATCACACCCTCCTTGGCAAATGTGCTGGCCAGGCTTCCCCAAGAAAACATCTGACCTTCTCCTGCTCACTAAAGTACTGTTGACACTAATGGAGCTCCAGCACAAAGAAATCATCTTTTTTTTTTTTTTTTTTTTTAAATGTTTCTGGCTCTCTGCCGACTTCTCTCCCACCATGACAATGAGAATCATGGGATCTGTAGCAGCATGGACTGGCATGGGAGGCAGAGCTGGTTAGAGCTTGTTTTACTTCAAAACTTTAAGTCAGTTGAAGAGCTATCAAAAGCCAGGTTTGCAGAAAGAAAGCTTTAATGCGCTGAAGCAGGTTAGGTGCCAAAATCTATATACAAAACCCAACCCACTGAGGCACTTTGAAAAGCGTCACAAGACACCTCCGTGAAAACTTCACGCACCTGAACAGGTTTGCAAGTCTAGCCCCGTCTCTTCCCAGTTGTCAACAGGGACAAAGAAAGGTGCCTACATGACTAAGTTGCTATTACCACTATCTAAATGTTAAATTTGGTAGGACCCAAACTAGGCTGATGGCTACAGCTCAACTAGGGAGCTGAGAGGATATTTTGCTAGCATCTCCGCTCTCCTCTCCCCCTGACTCTCAGAGAAAGCAAGCTGTGTGCACAGTCATGGGGAACCACAGCTCCAGCCCAATCCCCCAGCCCGATGACAAACAGATCGGGGCTGTTAAGTATGCCAGGGAATGTATTTGCCCTCAAACTAAAAATAACATGTATTTCTCATGAATTAACACCCTTTTTTCCAATAAGCACTTCCTGCCTTTGACCAAAATGTCTGGATCTCTTCTAGAGAGAAGGAAGAAAAAAATATATATTTCTTTATTGCTACAACCATGGCAGCACCAACACAACCCCGTTACAATGAGCTGACATGACTCTCCTTGCCCTGTATTCAAGAAGTGCTGGTACGTGCCAGTGTACCTTCCCTCTACAACACAACTGCAAAGTACGCACCTGAAGAATCATTGCTTACACGTGCCTGATGAAAACGTTTAATGTTGATTATGTTTCTACTAAATACATGCAGTGAGCAGCAGTACCATCTGATTTACCAGTCGAGAGCTTCCACATCAACAGGGACAGCGCAGTTCAAATTGGATGCCTCCTGCTCCAGGCTGTGCGAAAA
Source organism: Anseranas semipalmata (assembly GCA_013399115.1). Taxonomy (NCBI): domain Eukaryota; kingdom Metazoa; phylum Chordata; class Aves; order Anseriformes; family Anseranatidae; genus Anseranas; species Anseranas semipalmata. The sequence goes on from VXAA01006090.1 coordinate 328,478, forward strand.
GCCAGGAAGAGCGGCTCACTGGTTTAGCACCTCTGGCTTCAAGCATTGTGCTTGTCTTCACAAGTAAGTGAGCCAGAAAGACGTTTTTTAACAAATAAAGTTCAGATTCTGAAGCGCAAGGCACACTGTCATGGCACAGAACTTCACAGCAAATTATTCAGATGCAAAATCTCAAACAATATAGGCTTCTGGTCTTATACATAAAAGTCAGCCAAGGTAATGCACAAAATGGTATAGGAACTCCTTGCTTAACAACGAAACCAGAAAGAAAAGAAAGTCCACCTGCTTAGTGTCTTCAGAAGCAGCCAGGTTCTTAGAAGATGCATTTCAAAATAAAAACTTTTCTACACACTGCTTTTCTCGATATATAACAAAAATGCAAAATACACCCTCTTTACAGGCATGCAATATTCCAATGAACTCTTAAGCTCAGCCCTGCAAGGGTAATTATATCAGTATCACACACCTGCCAGACTACAGACCCTCCTGTAGCACTGGAATCCTTTTCATGAATTTTGTCTGTGTCCTGTCTTGGCTGGGAAATAATCCAAGTGGGTTAAGCTCCAGGAGCTCATTTTCATTGCCACATTTTGAAGGCTGAATATTGTTTAACCTTTCCCCTGTAGTCTGCATAAAATTCCTAGAGGGCAGTTTGAGCCTCACATGGTCTAATTAAAAGTGGGATTTATTAAGACTAGAATAAAGTAAAATAAAATTTTGTTGTAATATATATCGCCCTGTATTTGGCATGAGGTAGGCCAGAAGTGCAGTAAAAAATTAAGTTACGGCATTTAAAAAAAAATTATCTACCAAGCACTTTTGTCACCGAGCCGGCTGCCAAAGTAATATCCCACCTTCACAACTTTCACAATTCTTTTCTTGATTTATCCTCGTGCCAGACAGCTCCTACCAAGAAGTCATGTGCTCTCATACTCTTCCCCTGTATTCATTTAAAACTATATTTAATCTACTCAGTGGCTTCAGACCCTACTTTCCTGCTTCCCCTTTTAATCATCCTACATACTTCTTTGAAGGTAGAATCAAAGCAGCTGCTCATCCTTGATTGGTGGTATGAAAATGTATCAGGGATTGATTCAGACAGTGCACGCTTTCCTTCACCTCCAAAAGCAAGGAAATAAGGTCTAAAGAGCTATTACCTACGGAATATCTATAAAACAACCTTCCTGGACAGGTTTGATTGAGCCAGCTCCGGTACTGATAGCAATGGAAGTGGAGCAACATGGGCATCAGTTTGCCTGCAGGTAGGTGATGCTATGTTCAGCTAGGCTGCTACACTTTCACAGCATCTCAGGCTAAAACACACAGGCTACAGTTCATGCTTCCTACATTTGTGCTGAAGCCACACCTCTGTCTGCAGTACAGATATATTTTTAGACAACATACCTGACATTAGTATTGCACTGCCAAAGAAAAAAAAAAAACAAAAAAATATCAGGTAAAGGAATGGAACGATTGGCCAGCTAATTTCACCAGCTGAACCCAATACTCCATGGCGACAGTGATCAGCAGCACAGTTTTCAGCATTTTGCTACTGCTTTGTAGGCTTTTCCCAATAACACATCTGAACAATAGCCAGCCCTGAAATAGCAGCATTTTGAGACCCCATGCAACTTCAACCCACTTCGCCACGATCACAACCAGGAAAGCTGTGGTGAGCAAGCAGGTCTACTGCAGAAGCAGAGTTAGAAATGTAGCTAACAAATTGGTACACCCTGTAGCACAACTTCATTTACTGTCCCGGGTTTATCTCTGTGTTGCAGTGCAACAACCCTTTTAGGTGAACTTCTCATCCCCTCCAGCTTCACATTTCACATGTTTTATTTGTTTTTATTATCCCAATTGTGTCACGATGGGTCAGTGCTAAATGATTTCTCTTCCTTCTTTTTTGGCTTCTATATGTTTTTATATACTTCATAAACAGCTAGCTGGTTATTGTGCCCCATCGTTTCAGCCACAATTAGCGAATACTTAAGTCTTTCAAATTTGTTCTCCTAAGTCAGTATTTCCAGTGCCCCAAGTTTGTTTAGCTCACTGGCTTTCAGTGTGCAAGCTTCCTGGTGTCAAATGCTTAATCTTACCTTCCAAAGGAGAATACAGTTCCAGTAACACTCACTTCAGTGTTTTTCTATTCTGGGAAACAAAGCAAAACAAACAAAAACAAACAAATGCACCATTTTCCCCAGTTGCCCTTAATTTGACTTCACTATGGTCTACATTAACAGAAACAGCAGCTAAACCGTCTTTGAAACTTTATTCACCATAGCCAGAAAAAAAAAAAAAGAAGAAAAAAAGACTAGTGAAATGCCTTTAAAACATGCTTTAATCTAGCTGGAATGTCATAAATTGCTTCCAGATGTGCTCCATACAAAAGTCAATCATAGCTATTTATACTGACACTCTGCAGTCCAAACAATCTGAATCCAAATGCCATGTCTCTGCTACAATAAAGCTATAAATGTCAGTTTTGTTGAATTTGGAGAGGTGTTGAAGAGTTCATGCTAGTTTGCTTTCTGGGCTATTTGTTAGCCAGCAATTATTTAAGAAAAAAAAGAAGAAACTTTTAAAATAGGTCCTTTCCTTGCTGAGCTATTCTTGAAGCACACCTGACACCTTCCAATCATGACCTTGAAAGTGCCACAGGTTACAAGTTGAAATTCATTTCATAAGTTAGAAAAATGTAGTGCTTAGGCTATGAGCCAAGAATAACTGAAGGGCTTGGCAAGGCTCCCATGCCCTCCCTTAGACTGAACACACACGTAGTACACCTGGGACTAAATGAACTGAAGTACAGTAAAATGACATACTGACTGCAATAATACCTCTATTCAATAATCTTCCAGGGCATTGGGAAAAAAATATTCTCGCTATAGAGAAAGAAAAAAGAAATTTGGAAACTCTATGTTAATCAATTGTTTTGCATGCGACACTTGGCCATCAGAATCAAAGTGTTCTTCATTTGGGAAAACTGAATAACTAGCATTTAGATGAAAAGATGACCTACGTAGCTATCTCACACTATTTCAGGAAAATATATCATTTTTGTGTAGTCTCCACAGAATTTTCTGGTTGATTTTTATAGACTTCATTAAGATTTTCTTTTCCCCTGCAAAAGTGCACCTGCAGTTCAATTTACGTATAAATGTTCATAGTTATAATTCTGGCTTTTTGTCAGGAGAAGACAAGGGAATTCTGTTATCGCTGCTTGCAGTTTTGGGAATTAAAAATGTTTCAGAAAATCATAATATGTAATGACAGTTTTCTCCAACTTTCCTGCCTTTTTATTTCCCTTGATGTTTCCTTCCTACTCCAAAGACTTCCTCTGCCTTCCCTCAGTTCCTTACCTTCTCCAAAGTTCAGAAAAGCATCCCACAATGAAGCTGAGAAACATTCCTTCCTCTCGGGCTAAGCCATAACACCGAGTGTCATCTGCCACCATACAAGTTGAGAAAAAATGGCTGAAAATGCACATTTTCAAGTTCTTTTCTGTATTTTCAGAGAAAGGATACAAACTGTACAAAACATGGCAGTTCAAAATTCAAATTGTATATACACGCAGAAGAAATAAGAGACTGCAAACAAGATTTGTACTCTCACTTCAATTTACTAGAAACTTATTTTTTCATAAATCTCTTCAGTCAGAGATTACACGAATGACTACAGAAGCAGCGAACATAATGCCTGTATTTAAGAACGGGAGAGGAACCTATCTAGTGAGCTTCTGAGCCACCAATCTGGCCCAAATATTATGCAAGGTTTTATAACCTATTTTGAAGGAATGTAATTTCTGTGTAATTGCAGGGGGTTGGAGAAGAGATAAGCAACACAGAAGCGGAGAAGCTATTCAAGTTAAAAGACAATTTTGGCATACGAACAAATGATTAAGAATTGGCCACGAATACATTTGGACTGGAATTTACAGGCACATCTCTAACCCTCAGAAGGGTGAAGTGCTCCAGCAGCCGTCCTGCGGGACTAGGAGGGAGGAAAATCATTTCACAGTGGGGGCTGAGAAGTTTATATGATTTCAGTGTCCCGAAACAGCAGGGATGCAAGTTGGTGATGCACAAGTTGCCTTCCAATCCTGTACCAGCCTACATTCGTGTCTCTCTATCCCGAGCTCCTGTCAAACAGCGAGATTTTTTCACTATTAGTGTGTTTCTTCAACCCAGGTGATGACAGTAAACTTCATAAACCTTCTTCCCCCACGAATTTGATTACACCTCAATCCATGTTATCTCACATCCTCAGACTACTAGAACACATACAGAAGGTCCCCGTCACATCCAACCTAGTGGCCAAGACCTGCCATGCTGCTTCCAAAGGCACATGCACTCCCTCTCATATGACTGCTCATAAATGTCTAACATTTTAAGACACGTGTATACCTAAAGTAAATAACTGCTTTATTCTGTGTACATAATCCTTACTATCTTCTCTCCATCAAAGCTCTTTCTCTGGCATCACGTTCTCCCCTCACCTGTGCATCAAGCTTAGGACTTAGATAACAAACTTCCCCAGTCTAGGACATACAGTCTTCTGATGAGGCATCAGCCACGCTCTGGGACACAGCAAAAAAAGAATAGCAATAATAATAATAATTTTGGCAACAATAATAACTAACGCGAATCACTACCACTGGCCTCAAACACTATGAATCTGTTCTACGTTTGCAGCTGGGCTGTGATTCTTCTGAAGCACCAAAGGCACTGCCAGCAGCCTACATACTAGATTATTAATTCAACCCGTCCTCCTCATCCAACAAAAAGTACCGTATCTCCAGATCTGCATAGCTTCTGCATTTGTGATGGCTGACCCCCAAAAAGACATAGAAGGAGAACAAAAGTCAGTAAAGTTACCAAAATATACAAGTCCCTTACAGCTACTGTTTCAAACAAACAGGTTTGGAGCCAATATAATAATTTCTACTGATACCACACAATGTTTTATTTGGTTTAGATTTGTCATCATGTATTGGAAACAATAATCCTTTGAAAAAAAAAAAAAAAACACAAAATAAAAAAACAATCCCATATGTTTAAAATTATTTACTACAGCTTTAAAAGTAACAAATGAAGCACTTGAGTCTCAGATGTGTAACCAGTAGGGAGTTGGCTCGATGCATCAGTTTTTACACCTCTTGCAGTTAAATCAGAGATCCAAATGCAAAATCTAGCACTCAGTGGTGAACTTATAACACTCCCTGGAGGAGTGTGTCCATAAACCATTCAGTGGATTACACTCATCCATACAATACTTTATTTTATATATCCCGTCCCCAGGAAAAAAAAAAAAAAAAAAGCTTAACTAAGGTGAAATTAAGGTTGCATAAACTATATATCATTTTTGTCATCATATTTCTAAGTTTTTGCTTTCCTTTTTGAGACTTCATTAGAAAAATTTTCCACTCTTTATCTCAAATGGATTTGTTTTTCCAAATTTGATTCTTGGCCAGAAAAGGACTCCAAAAACACCCAGTGACATATGTGGCATAGCCGTGCATGGCTCAGGAGCATTCTCAGGCCTTTGTGAGCATGCTCAGCGTAGCTGATACTCTTTCAAAAACTGCTGCATTGGCTTTTCTATAGAATGTCCTTAATGGCAGTATTTTGGGAGTCTCATGTTACTCCTCATCTACTTAAGAGTCTTCCAAACATGGAGTCTTTCTCAATATATTTCTATTTACATATATATACAAACAAGTGTGCACACGCACACCTTCTTCTGTGTGCTCATGCGCACGTACACATGAATACACGTACAGACAGATGCACAAACATACACACAGTTTAGTGCCAAATCTGCAATGGATAAATTTCACTGAATTCAGTGGAAGCTACAGCAGATAACAAAATCTAAGGACAGAGAACCTGTTTTACAGCCTAGTGACTCTTTCAAAGTTCACAGAATGTAATAAATGTGAATGTTTCTAAGGTCCTTCAGAATTAAAAAAAAAGAAAACGAAAAAGCACACGAACTAATAACAAGAACAGTGGGTTTTTTTGTTCCAGTGAATGCTATTCTCCAGTCCAGTGAAAAAGCACTCTTGTGATGCAAACCTCCTGGAAAAATCAAGACACTGTAGTGCCAACGCCAAGTTCCTCGTAGGCCAACTCATTTCTGACTTCATTTGGATATGGTCTATCCTGAGTTTAAGGAGCCAAATACCAACATTTTCCTACAACCTAGGACATTCCACATCATTCACATCTAGGTGGAGGCACCTACCCAAGAGAACCCGCACCAGCAAAGCCTCCCTGCTGGTCATACCGAATAGTCCTAGGATGAGAAGCTGTAAACCTCATTTTTGAGCTGTCTGTAACTCAGGAACCAGAAGCCAGCTGCCCTACCTTGAGTATACTGCAATTTGTGCTAAAAGGTGTCAACTAAAAAAAGTTATATCCAAGATGAGGGCTAGGCAAGGTCCCAAACACCAAAGAACTAGGGGAAATACGCTCTGTAGTAGGAAAAGCAGGATCTCAGAAACTAAACAAGAAGTCTGAAATTTCTGCATGACACTGTCCATCAGTCATCACATCCCCCTCTTTTGCTACCAGACTGTATCAGTGCCTAAGCAAAAAGACAGTGTTTAATCTCCCTCCTCCTTTGTCTTCTTTTCTTCTTTTTAAAGAGGAAATTTCTTTTAAAATTTCTTTTTAAAAGACTATTTATTGAAAAGGAAAGATATTATCAGATAGATGAGAAAAAACAAAATTCATAATCGATTTAAACTTTGTGGTCATTTGCGGTATGTTTTCCAACCACACAGTACATTTAGCTTACCAACCCAGCATTTGTTGTTCTTCTGTTTGTTTTTTGTTTTTGTTTCCCTTTTCTTTTAATGACCGTATAGAAAGCTTTGTCTTCAGAAAAGTGGCATTAAATGCCAACAGCATGAGAAAATGTAGCTCTAATGTGGAAAATTGATGTCTGAAGAAAATTTCTGTTTATCATATAACAATAATTATCAGCTTTCCTATGGGGCCAAACTCCTTCCCTTCCCACCCTGCCCCCAAGGCCCCAGCCAGCCAAGTTGAAAAGGCTCTTTACTCATGGATAGGATTACGATGATGTTTCCTGGGACAGAAAACTGAACTGACTATGCAGCACATGGCTCTCACTCTGAGTTTGCTTCCACACCTCTTGTTTATTAAAAGTTTGGAGTAAGTGGCTCCTGAACAGTAGTGTTTGATTAGACATGCTCCGCTGACTATAATTTATTTATCTTTTGGAATACACCAGTTACCCAGATTTCTACATTTATCATTATTTCTCAAATATGTCTGCATCAATTTATTAAGTCCCAAAAAAGCTTCCACCGATTCTCTACTAGTTTTGTACAGCAGTAACATTTAGAAAACCACTGTTCTTATAACATGCTTCAACTCCTTAATTTTTTTTTTTTTGTAGTTGACTTGTAAAGTGATATTATTGAAAGACCTATTTCTTGCCGTAATACCACTCCCCTCCCACCAAATAACAATACAACAACAACAACAAAAACAAAGTCTTACTCATTGTAAAATGGAGGTTCTCTTTCAGGGGATTAAGTTCACAAAAAACCTAAGCAAGCAAACAAACAAACAAAAAAAACCTCACTGTGTGTTCGTGAAACTTGGATCAACACCGAGATCGTCTGTCACATTATTATTTACATGCATAGTTTACCTTCAACCCCCCTGCTTTCAGCCATAGGGATACATACAATATGCTGGCTTTGCCACTGGGAATTTCTAGCTACAGGAAATCTCGAGCCATCATAAATCAGTTTCTTGCTCCATAGGTGCTACTGGAATGGAAACAGCAGCAATGGCAGCTCATCCGCTGTGTCTCCTCCTCCTCAAACCACGACAAACTACAAGCAGATTGGGTCAGGCTAACAGTAATACCAATGACACATCGATCCATTGTGTGACCCCATGCTAAGAAAAAACGTGCACCGAGAATATGCAAAAGTGGCTATCAACTCAATTAGTCAGTTAAAGTAATTATGTCCTCAAGTGTTATGAAACTGAAGGGCCACTTTGGCTGTAAAATACACAAGGAACCTTAATGTTATGGTCAGTAAGACAACAGCACACACATTACTCATGCCACGATTTATCTAGTCATTGAATTCAGCTCTCGGTGCTCCTGATGTAAGATTTTCATTAGGCATTATATGGCCAAATGTGAAAGCCAAGCCAGAGGACCAAACACATTCAAACACACAGCCAAATTAAGAACTTGACAGCATGTGCTATAAAATATGACTGTGGGCCTCTCGTATGAGTCACAAAATAACTTTTGAAGCATACCAGTCAATAAAGAATAACCACCCCCCCCAAAAAAATTAAGAGTTTGGTGAGCAATAATAGGTAATGGTTTGTTCATCTATTTATCAGCCAAGCTCCAGAGACTAATCCCCTCCAATTACATAGCTCTCTCTCGTCATGCCATACTTCAGTGACCACATCTCTGTGTCAATGATTTTTAATTCTTTTATCTCCCCTGATCTTCTGCTTTAAAATGCTATCCAAACTCTTTGCTTATATCGCTCTGCTGAATTTCCATTATCTTGAAAAAATATCCACTGCTATTCATTTTTTCAGTGTATTTTTTTTAATCAACTAATAAAATCATATCAGAATGCTTCTTAGTGCAGCCTAAGCAAATACTGCAGCATAAATACAAGGAGATACAGTACAATATGCAAGAGAACTCAGAGGCTGAAATGAGAATACAATTTCCCATGAGAGAGTTCTATGTTCAAGCCATTTAAAACTAGTTCAATATTTGAACAAGACACTATTTTATTCCCATTCAAAGTTTAAACACAGATCACTTCGAAATCAATCATAAATTCAAACCTCTTTACTTTAGAAACTGTTTCAATATTTAAATGCTTTTTTCTTTAACATAACAGCAGCTCCAAGGCTGCAGAAGCAGAACTGACTTTAAGATCCTTAAGAGCAATGCTATTTTCCTGCCAATACATACAAAAGGCAGTTCTAGGAAAAAGAAAAAAACCACAAAGGCAAGGCTGTACTTTGCTTCTGAGTTTAAGAACAAAGTTTGGACAAAGAACACACAGCCTAGTCTTCAGCCCAAACTAAAGTAAATTAATCTAGTATGGGTGCTTTTCAGAGCGCAAGACCATAATTCCACATTATTCCATCGCTTCTGTCCTCACCTGGGTGCAAGGGAAAAACCAGATGGCCAGGAGGATGTATGCAGACAAAAACCAACCCTCCTTCATGGGCAGGATTCCTAACAGAGTAACAGATCTGCAAGACAGATCAGAAGAAGAACGGTCAGCCCGTTTGCCAACCCCCCTAATTCAGTCCTCCTCCTCACCCAGGGCTGCTCTAGCACCTCAGAAGCCTCACGCGCTGGCTAGCATTGCAGAAACTCACGGTACTATCTCTGGTACATAGAAAAAATAATTTCTCTTGGCAAAGTAGCAACGTTTCACACCTGCATTTCATTTTCATAATAAAGATCTCAAAGTTGGGTGTGTGGTTTTTCTGTTTATTTGTTTGTTTTCAATCAAAAGTTGTCCTTAAAAGTCATTTTCGAGATGGGCAACTTACCACAGTGAATCAGTGATGAAGAGGTGAACCCATGATTCCTCAGCTGCACCAGTGTCCTGCTCTTTGGCACATGCCACTCTAATCCAACTAATTTTGAACACAATTTGTTTCTAAAAACTATCCTTTGTGTTTTCAAACTTTGTAAAATGTTCCTATTGACAAAGGCAGGACATAAGGCTAAATGCAAGCGTTACACTACAAAACTATTTGTACGTAATCAGAAAGACAAACCAACTCAAGATTATTAACCTCAGGGCTGCCCTGGCCTGGTTTCTGGTCAACTTCTGTCTTCACAATCGAGTTAAAAGACCCCTTAAAATGGATTAAGTGTCTGTATTATCAGGAGGTCACAGCATAACTGCAAGAATTAGGCTTTGTCTTTGCGATAACAATGCATTTACCTACCTCCAGCTTTGCATGAACCCAGGAAATATTTGGCTTTACACACAATATGATAAACCCATCTCCATGGGTAGTAACTGTACCGTTCACCCAGTAGATGCACTAAGCAGCAGACATCTGAGACTGCCACCTTCTCAGGAAAGGGCGGCTGCCATTCATAACCATCTCCCCTCAATCAAACAATGAGGGGATCAAATCAAACAAATGACCGCATTTTCAGAATGCAATAGGCCACTAGCATCATGCAATAAATGAACTGTATTTCCTCCCCTCCCCTTTTTACATACCCCCAGACAAACTATTCAGTTCTAATTGACACAGTATTAACATGTCTTCTAATATTTCACATATAACATGTCATTGAAAACTCAGTATTGAACAGGAAGGTATTTGATGAATCAAGTAGATGAAGCTAAGATGTAGTTATTAGATGCATTACATCTTTAGCACATCATCTGTAAAAACGTCCAGGGTAAACTAATGCTCCAGGGGAAACCTGACCTTTAAGAGGCTCCCTAATACTACATCTAAATTAATGTCAGTGACAGGCACTTCAATCTGAAATAGCAGGGTTCTTTCGTTCTATCTACGCTACCTATCCATCCATTTATTTGTGTGTAAATGTGTGTGTGCATAAATGAATTTGTGTCACTCTGGCACTAGGGGAGCTAGTGGAAAACAAAAGGAGCTCCTAGATTTTTGGATTACTATTCCTTACCACTGTTATGCACATTATTTTGGACTATTCATTCAGAATCTTTCAAGCGTAAGAAAAAAAATCAGGAAAATTATTTTTTGTAATAACTAAACATGCTTCTCCAAAGTATCATCTTTACACTGCAAAATAAACATGCTTGAACCAGAGCAGGATGGAACTCTTACTGCAATCAATATAGCAAGCTATGCTGAATTTATTTTAAAGAGCTGGGCTGGGCTCTGACATGACTGGTGGCCAAGATAAAAATCGTAAGTGAGAGCAGTTTTGCCATTTCAAAACAAAACATTGCAAATAAATTCAGTAGAAGACATTTCTGCCTTGGGGAAAAAGAAACAAATAAACAATCCACTGCAAAAGTCTGATAATGGAATAAAGTCATGGCAGTTAGTCAAATTGGCACTAACTATGGTGGCCAAACCTTCACTTATTTCTCTTGTTTTCCATTCTATTTCAGAAGTTTTATGATCAAGTGGGTGAAGCAACTGCAAAGCATCTGCTCTGCTGCCCTTCTTCCAGGCTCCTTGGGGTGCTCTTCCCCCCTCGCCCATACCCCAGGCATGGCCGAGCCTAGGAAGACCTGCACCCCTTCTGCAGGGGGAACCCCTCTGCTCCTCACAAACAGCCATGCTATTGTACTTCCAAGAGATATGTCTTCATGCAGTAGAAACTAAAGCCTGTACCTTGATGCAAAGGATTTACGCCTTGCTCTGAAATGAGGACAGTCACATTTGCCAAATCCTAGTGAACTAAAATTGATAAGTCCTTTCACATTTTGTTGATCAAGAACCTTTTTATTGGAACTTTTTTTTTTTTCCAAACCTCAAGTGGGCAATAAACTATGCCGTAATTGGTCTATGCGATGAAGAACTACCTTGCATTTTAGCTATTCTATGGAGAGTTTTATTTTCTTACAAAGACACATTTGATCAGGAATTATCATAATCCCACATCGAGAGGCAGTCCTAGCAACAGAGTGCATAAAACATTAATGGCAGTAATACAGACATGACAAGTTTCAATTCTCCTTTCAGCTAAACAATCTGCCTCTTTCATACTAACATCATCTTTCAGCCCATGGGCTACATAAACATTGTCAAACCTGGTTTCAATATAGAGAGCACATTAATGTTCCCACTAACACGCATTTCCCATTAACCACCCTATTAGATTGCTTAGTTCAAACTCTATGACATATCCCATAACCTACCAGATAGTTCAGATTCATGAGCTCAGCAGATACAGACGTTGTCAGCTTCCTATGTAAGTATTAAAAAAAACCTTTGTGTGTCTACTCAATAGCCCTGCTAGAACAAAAACTCCCACGAGGCTCCCAAGAAAATATGCCTGTGTAAAAAACAGCCCTTCTCTTTCTGTTTCAAGTGACGCTCTTTAACTCATTTCTCCACACAGCCTAGGTTAATGGGTAGAAAAAATAAGAGATGCTGTTCAGAGGGGATAATCCTTTCCATGACCTCAGAGAGTGTATCTGAGACCAAAGGATCCACCAATGACTCTCTCAACTTTTCCCAAAAGCATGCCAGTGAGCAGCTACTAAGTTTAATGTACAAGATGTAGAAATTCCCTGACTTTGTCCACTACAGACCCCCTGTAATAAAGCGAGACCCTACTCCAGACACATGAACTTTGCCTTTTGCCTGGTACTTGGCAACAGTGCAGCTGTATCGGTATCTAGGATAAATGGATACAGCTGCACGTGCTAAAACACAGCACCACAAGTTAATCTCATGTGAGCCTCTTTAGCAAGTCTATGGTCCCACAAAGTGCAGCATGCATACTGTACAGACAATGTGCTACAGGCATTACTGTGCTCTCCCTTGTCTGCCTGGATTATAGGGTGGTTTACTATGGGTTGGGGACCTATATACTGGGAGCTCACACTTTCAATTTTCAAGTTCAGCAGCTGGAAAGGCAAATATCCTCAGACAAAGTTCATTAGCCTGGAGATTCATGACCAAGCTTCTGCAATATTGCAGAAGATGCAATTTTACATTTGGGTTATGATATTTTGAAGTACTTGATGTTGCTGGAAGCCAACAAATCTCAGCTAACCTTACCACTGTGCCTGATAGTGTGTTGTGCAAAATATAGCTATTTTGAAATAAAATGATTTTGAAACCATTTATGCTTAACACACTGAAATTAAACACACAGAGCCAGACACGCTAACTTTACTTTATTGAGTAACATTTAATACCTTAAAGAAGTGAGAAACAGGAAAGAGATTTAGGGATTTAGAGGTCAGCAGGGAATTACTATAAAGCCATCTGATTTCTCAGAAGAAAAAAAATCAGAGTTGAAAGCAAAATTGAATTAATCCCAGAAATATGTAATGAATGCCCCCCACTAATCAGACTATGGGGAGCACTCAGAGATAGAGCAAGGTCCAATCAACCTTTAAAAGAAACAACACCCCCTCTGAAGTCTTTTGACTCTTCCAGGTTCACTAAATTTGACTCAGAATACGTAAGTCTTGAGAGCCACTGATCTCATAGGGTAGATCCTCAGAAGGTGTAAATCAGAGCAACTCCACTGACTTCAGAAAGTCTGCTCACATTCACCTCATGCCAGCTGAGCCTCTGGCTCCAAACTTCTGTGTGCAGACATAAAATATACTGAAATTCGGAATTCAAGACAGCTAGAAGAGTAGTAGAGGCTAAAGAAGCTGTTGTAGTTGTTAAGTAAAAAAAAAATAATAATAATTAAAATCATAATTATAACTAATAGCTGAAAATATCCTATATATTCTGATTAGCTGTTGAGATTTATCCCATACATTTAAGTTCAAAGTAATCTTGCTTTGGGCTACAAAGCTCACTTTTAATTTCAGCCAGCTTCTACTATCAACTTTCCAGCACAAAGTATAATAAAGTTTACTCATAAGACTTAAGTTGTTAATGCATACTGCACACTTTCACGTACACTGTGTGTGCATGTACACTTTCACGTACACTGAAATGCAAGTCTTCAAAAGCAACGATCTGAACATTGTGTTATATCAGTCAAAAGAAGGTCTGGCCCAAATATCCCAGTCAGAGCTATTTCAACCATTCAGCAATCCAATTACTTATACTACGTTAGACCTTCCAACTCTATGAATGTAAACTGTTTACACTCAGGCAGCCAGGATTGTACTGACAGGGTTGTACATCGTGAATAATTTTGTCAAAATACGGTGTTTCAAATATAATTGCCAGAAAAGATGTAACATGCAAGCTTGCAGCCTCAAGTGCAATTGTCTGGCACATGTAATGCATGCAGGCTACATTAGTATGTGTAATTCCATTTAAAAGCAATGTAAGAAAATAATTCAGACTGTGTATTATCCCCTCATACACAGGACTCTCTAAAATTTGAAGTAATCTGGAATAAATTAACACAGAATAAATTCACTTGTTTCATTTAGCATACAAGTGATTTCTGAAGACGCTATTATTAGCTAGTTTATATAACTTATTTTGGAAGATGACATCAACTACTTTTCCTTTCACTCTCGGATCAGATAAATGAGTTATGTCCTGCAAGGGGTGGTTCTAAAAGGCCTTCTAAATACGCATGATAAGTATTTATTCTAACACATCCTCAGAAACAATATTCCAAGAGCCTTACTGTGGCTCCGCTATTTCTGGAGAGTTTGGGGAAGAGAACACTGGTCTGAAAAACAGGGATTAGTAAGTGTTCTGCCTACAAATTCTTCTATCTTAACACGAGACATTTCAGGTGCTTTCTGCCTTCTAGCTCTATCAGTGAAGAATGAGTTCAACCTTGCCATCAACAACTATCTTTCTGAAATTTTGGTTCAATTCAACTTGCATCATCCCCTCCTGTTCTTCTGAGAATTGCAGCAGCATCCTGTGATAAAAATTTGAGAAGAATTATACACACACACCCTGACAACAGACCAACAAACCTTGAGTCTGGCTGATGAATCACACTGAGTTCTCACATAATCATCTCTGAAGTTCTGGTTCTACTAACTGTCTGCACAGTAAACTGGAGAGGCCTCACATCAGTATGAACTCTGATGAAAAGCCGCAGCAAAGAGCTGGACTATTTCAACAAAGTCACAAAATCAGCCTCATGCAGGAGAAAAAGATGATAGTGTATCTTGACACCTTTCTGGGTGGGATACAGAGATGAAAGTTGAGGAGATTGGGAGGTCTTGCCCAAAACATGTTGTCCCACCCAGCAAGAATCCGATTCTTCCTGGATTCTCCAGAAACTGAAACATTTAAGTATAAGCAAATATGAGGAATCATAAGCCCTGCTACCAAGTTGGGATCCACTAATAATTATTGTCTTATTTCTTATTACTGTATTGGAAACCATTCCCTTGAAAAGGTAGTGGAACAACCCAGCAATTCATCAGCTCAATATAATAGCCAGTTCTTAAAAGACACTGCGATCATCTTTTTTTTCCTGTATTTGGTCATTTAACTCCAGCACTGGGGGTTTCCCTCCCACACTTAGTACACACACGCTGTACTAAGAAGCATCACACAATCTCCTTCTGCTACACAGCTTGGAGACTTGCAAGATCCACAGGTAGGAGTAACCTGGGCTACTTAATTTATAGTGCAATTGATTCAATTTGTGTGGCTGACAGAAAGCTCACTTTCAATTTACATCATGATTTTGCCTCACACATTTTCTTTCCTGACAAAATGCCACTTCTGAGGTGCCACCAGCAATGCCTGTTGAGTAAGAGACCACCATGCTTGGGGCAGGCTGTGAACTGAACGCTCCTCTGTGCTGCACAGACATGCCTGTTGGCATAGATCATGTACTTGGAGAGGCAAAACTAACTGTAAGCTACTGAGCCACTTCCCTGTGAATCATTTTTATTTCTGCGGCTTGACTCCTAAGTTTCCTTTCCCTCTCCTTTCAAATTGATGCTGTAATATGGTCACACTGTAAAAATCTGTATCTCGGTAGGTACAATATTCCGTAGAGTCGTATCGCCCTCTGATATTTAGGAGATTGCTCCTGATTCATCAAGGCTTCCTTGATGACTTACAATGGCTTGGTCAGGTCACAGGGTGCAGGCTGCAATTTCCTTTGCCTTTTTATTTGTATTAATCAGGAGTTGGGGACTGTATATCTTCCTGTTTCCTTGCAGGCTTCAAGCATCACTGCATTATAGCGGCACCTGGTGGGATGGGTCAGGGCTGAAAAACACGAAGGAGCAAACGAGACTGCCTGAGCCGCATGGGTCTTCCTTTCAGAGAACGCCAAACATTCTTAACAAAAACGAGCATCATTTTGTTCCTGCATGTCTTTATAACATCTGTTGATGTGAAAAGTTCAAAATTAATATCATTGAACCCTACCCTAGTATTCACTGAAGACATGCAAAATGCTGTACGGAGAACAGAGAGAGCTTCAAGCCAGATCTTGGAAACACACTGCAGTCTGAGGGATCTAGGAGATGCACCACAAAACACCAAAAGGAAAAAAAAAAAAAAAAACTAGTAACATCTCAAAGGCCTCTCAACTTTTGATTCATTAGCTATCATTAAAAACTTATAAAAGTATATTAGAAGTAAAGCTCGGTTCAACCAGCCACATGTATTCTAGCAAGAGACTTACACACCGAGACCTTTCCTTTTGATTACTGACTTCAATCTCATCATTTTTATTTTATGGGACACAAAGCATCAAATTCAGCTTCAGAAATACAATGTTCAAAATATAGTGGCCAATAAATGTTTCATCTTTTTCACAAACTAGACCTTAAAGAGCTTCAGTTATTTATTTTTATAGCAGCAGCATACATATGTGTATGACACAGTAAAGGATACTGATCTCTGAAGACCTCAGATTATCTTAAACTCCAGAAAATCAATATCAAATCCTGTGTTTATGGTTGTTTTCATTATTTATTTTAGAGTCTAAGAAAGTGGACAGTGGAGGCTGCCAGTTTTGTAAAAAAAGAACCCAGTGAAGTTGCAGTCAGATTTATAGGTCAAACGTTACATTACAAAATAAACCAGCTACTCCCAACAGATGAATTCATTGTGGTTCAACAAAAACTAAACACTTTTGTTAAAATTCTGCATATTGTTACTTACTCATCTGATTGTTTTAGGCCTTATACTACAGCCGATGCTGAGTGTGTGCAATGAATTTAAGGGCTTCCACACAGCTACAACTGCATTCAAGGGGCACTACTATCAATTACCAGATTGAAGCCATACAAGAAGGTGTTGCTGCTATCTCCAGATACTGAGGAATGGCATTTCAGCATACATGCAAATGAATGCCAACACTACCAGTTCTTGATTAAATTTTTAAAAAATGCAAGTTCATGACACAAATGAAAAGAGGCATAAAAGAAAAATTCAGAGAGCATGATTCACTAAAAACCCTTGGATGAAGAAAACATCAAAAGATAAAAGTACAAATTCCTATTTCCTACAAAAGTACACCTTTTGAATTAAGAGTGCTGAGCTAACTGAAGAAGCAAGCTACTCAGTTATGTTTGCATTAAGTATAGTTTTCAATCCCATATGAACTTAACTGAGTTGATTAAGACATGGAAGAAATAATGTCTTAAGTTAGGGAGTGCACAAATTAAACTACAGAAATATTAGTTTAAAAGGAAACAAAGGCCATTATAATGAAAGGGACGCTCACTAATGCTATGTAGGCTTGACATGCATTTAAGAACCAATCCCTCACTGCAGTAATGATTCTAGCACCATTTTCAGGCATCTGAAATCAAACATATTAAAAAGATAATTCTGACTGTAAGCATCTCTCTCTTCCCCTTAATTCCTCATATCAACACTGAAGTGTTACAGAAAAACAGTATTGCTGCTATATAAAATGACTGCATACCCTTGATATGAAGTATTGTGATCTATTCTTGTGACAAAAGCGAAGTATAGATATGAAGAATTGCTAGAGTTATTACAGGCACAGGAAGAGTCCTGCAGGGTAGAGACTGGAAACACTGATGGGAATCCTTTTAGTTTAAAGATGAGACATCTACTAGAAGGCATGTTTGAGGTTTGCAAAACAAGACAAGATACATTAGATACTCCTATTTATAACATATAATTAATTTGCGGAATTCACTGCTACCACACCAGACTGACATCAAAAGCACAGCAGGATTCAGATAAGGTTTAGAAAGATAACATGAAAATTAGGGGTTACATCAGAGAGGATTTAAAAAAATACAAGGGATTTAAGTCCTTTTGCTACATGGCACAGACCGAAGCCTAATCGACAGGATTAAGAAGATAGCATAATGTGAAAGACATTTCAAAGTTTATTGTAGGGTTTTCTACACTTTTGCCTGAAATATCCAGCTCCAGCCTGTCTCAAAAGAAAGGACAGTGACTCAGACGGACCACTGGTTTGATCTGGTATGGCAACCCCTATATTCTTATGTTCCTATCAGATAATCTGTGATAACTAAAGTGACAATGGATGGGTACCTATTCTAGGAAAAAAAAAAAAATCTATCATTCTACTTCTGAGTGCACTGAACTGAATTATGTTAGGTTAAGTGTTGTCACACTGAATAATCTCAGGCTGTATCACATCTCTGAAGACACAACTCAGTATAATGTGTAGGACACTTCACTAAAGTTTGCTACAGATCTGAACTGAGGGTGAGAAAAAAAAAAAAGATAAACTTGAAGGTTAGTGAAACCTACAGCACCTACAATAATAGTAAAAACTATGTTGGAATATTTTAATTCAAAATGCTGTCCTATTCCAGAAATAGAAATTGCTCAAAGATATAAAACACCTGCCTCTTCTCTTGCTGTCTCTCCTCGCCTTATCTAACTTCATATAACCACAAACTGTGTTAAATGTCAAGGAAATTCAAGAGCATCTCTCATTAAAGCAGCTGTGAGGGTATGAGAAAGGCAAAGACCCCTTACATTCTTGGGAAAAAGTAATCATAACCGATAACTGTTAAAAATTCATGACACTGATTTAAAGCATATCAAGGTTTTTGTCCACAAGAGAAGCTTAGGGTTGGTTTGCCTTACTTGGCTCTTTTCACTAGAGAAAACACCCAATGTGTCTCAGCATTTGATAAAAAATTGTAAAGGCTGTTTTGCAAAACAAACACTCACCTTCACAAAGCTCACAGGTTCATTTTAAGTATGACAACAACTACGGTAAAAATAAAAAAGGGAGGAAGAAGAGACGGGGTAACAGAGCATTGAGTAAAAGACCAAAAGTCACAGCAACAAGATAATACAGCATCTCAAAATAGAGGTAAACATACGTATTTCTGCAGCTTTTTTTTTTTTTTTTTTTAAAAAGTTATTTTAATTCATGTCATATACTAAACAAAAGGAGCGGTACGTGAATGAAAACAAGACAGTGAATCAGCAGAGAGCTATTATTATAGCTATCATGGCTATAGCAACCTTGCAACAACAATGCTCTGCAACCAAAAGCCTGGGAGAAGAATTCTTATCAGCCTGTGCTTTCCACCATACTTAGCATGAAAAACATCCCAAAAAACTCATGACTTCCAGGTACTAGTTCCTTACTATCAACTGTTTCATAGGTACCTGCACCTTTCATTCACATAGAACTAAACAGAACCTAAGCAGGGAGTGTTCCCAAAGTTACAAGCACAGTTGTGTTGACCGGGATATGTGGAAGAAGGCTGAAGCACCTCGGTAGAGAAAGGCAGCCTTTCCTCAAACCATGTCCTCATGCAGGAGCACAACAGGAGCTCCACACTGCTTCCAGGTCCTCTAGCCTCCAGGCAGGCTGTGGGACCAAGCAAACCCTAGTATTTAGCTACTTCTGCACAATGTGGCAGTATTACAACATCCATGATTCACCTACTTTACTGTGCAGCATAATTCCTGTGTCCAAAGATCAAGGTGTTATTTCAATTAAAAAGAAATTCTGCAATCCTGAAAAAAACTGAAGATGAAAATCAAAATTTTTTTCTTCATTTCCCACTTAAATAGTATAGTAGGAACATGCAAAAAAGTGTGAACTTTTGGGGCTACTAATACTTATTAAGTTTCCTGGGTCTAATGATGTGTACATGGCTAGTCACATGTCTGGGAGTTTGCAGAATTGAAATCTGGGTCTGTATTTTAGGCTTTTTTTTTTTTTTTAATTACAAAAATTAAAACAGAAATCTGGGGACTTCATAAAATAAAACGTTGTGGTTTTTCTTCCTCCCCACCAGCCCACACAGCTCCATAGCTAACAAGACCCAGCAATCAGATTTCTCATTTGGTTTTTCATCCATTTATATAGAGATTCTTTGAAAGTATTTAGAGATTTGGTGTTTGACAGCTCCACATGCTTCAGGAATCCCCACATCATGCACAGTAGGGATCGATTTTAAAAATAATAGTTCCATATTATTGTACAATTCTGAACAATTTATTATAGAACTAATGATGTTTATATAGCTCTTTCATTACCTTCTAAGACAAGCAGGTTAATACTAGTTTATACAGCAAGTGCCAGGAATTATTTTTAAGATGTAACGTAGCAGTCTGCTCTAAAGAAGCCACGACTCGTTCCATTTTCTGCCACGGCAATACTGCCATTTTGAACAGCCACACACTGCCTTTGCTCTGCAATGCTGTAAGTGGTGCACAAACAAACAACGAAATGTTGCTGGCAGCATCTGCCACTTGGAAACCTGCCAGCCAGCCTCAAAACCACAGAGAAGCTTGTGTTGGGATTTACTCCATTTCCATCCTTTTGGAGGTTCGGCTTCTACCGCTGTCCTCAGTAGCCCTTCCAGCAGCTGTAGATAGAGCTTTGATTCTTTTATGGAAAAAAAAAAAACAAAACTACCATCTACCAACAATTTCCATCACACTCATAGAGATCACCTCCTCTGCCACAGCACATCTGCATCGCTGGGTCTGCAATGAACCTAAGCCATAGGACAACATTTTGTCCTCAACAGTTATAGCTAACATGAACCTTGGTGAAAGCAAGTACCACAATTAAAGAGAGAAAAAAAAAAAANTAAAAAAAAAAAAAAAAAAAAAAAAAAAAAAAAAAAAAAAAAAAAAAAGAGTATTTTGCCAGTCATTGAAATACAGTCAGTTTTGAGAAGAGCACAGCAGATCTAAAACACACAGCAACTTTCATCAGCATTTCAGA
This sequence comes from Anseranas semipalmata, assembly GCA_013399115.1. Lineage (NCBI taxonomy): Eukaryota > Metazoa > Chordata > Aves > Anseriformes > Anseranatidae > Anseranas > Anseranas semipalmata. The sequence continues at coordinate 349,325 of VXAA01006090.1, forward strand.
GACGAAGAAGAGGCTATGGAAGTTTCCTAAAGGACATACAGGAAACACACAAGGATGATGTCTCCAAATTTCGTTCAGACATTAGAGATGATAAACTTCCTTACAAAAATGTTAAAGGATCTTTTTGACCACATATTAGACATCTCAATACTGGGTAAAAAAAAGAAGGGAGGGAGGGAGGCACTATAGGGATAGAAGCAAAGAAAATCTTCCATAAATCCTACAATGAGATTGCTAACATCCATCTGCAATGCTGTTTATTGATTTATCATAATCAGTAATAACTGTTTTATGGTATCATGAACGCACATTTCACATCTTTTATACTTACTTGCAATTAATGCACTCAAAGCTTCATCTTCCGTCTTATTTTTTATACCATTTTTTTTGTTGCTGTTGCTTGTCGTTTGTTTATTCTACTACAATCAGTATCACATTGCTAATGCTGCTGTGAGGCTCTGTTTGCTGTAGCTCTTGGCTGCCTATGCACAATGGCAGCAGGCACTGGCTTCACTGCTGTGACATATCTACTTAATTAACACAGCTGTTGTATCTACAGTGTGAAGTACCTAGCAATGGTGCCATCCTAGAAAGCAGGACTCAAAAAAACAAAAAAATTACAGCGTGATTCGGAAACACAAATAAAGTCTGCTTAAAAAAAAAAAAAAATAGAGAAGCACATTCCTGTATGCTTTTGACAGGTCTCCACTATTTCATTACATACCACAGAATATTGTAGAAGACTAAGAAGTACTGTTTCATATTTTAAATTCACTTCCTTCATCTTCAATGAAATTGGCACTTCATCTGTATATGAACAAAAATAGAGCATCTATTTGAAACAAAAATCAAAAAACACAACAGCAATTGTTCCCTTATGGCAGTGTGCTTTTACCTCTATTTGTACACTGTCCATTCTTAGAAGTAATTCTGCTATTCTTGGCATAAGACATAATGCAGCAACATCTCCCAACACAAGCAGATACTACCTTTACCCTGAAAGCCCATAATATACCCACCCCCCAAAAACTGATGTTTTTCAAACTGACATTTTGCAGCATTCTCAAGTAAAAAAGAAAAAAAAAAATGAAAAAGAAAAAAAAGATTCACTCAAGATGAAGATTACATACATTACACATGAACACTACATTAAACATAATTTTTAAAGCATCTCCTGAAGATCATACGAGTTGGGCCACAAAATCAGTCAGTTGTACCATTGAAAAGAACAAAAAAAGAACAGCAACATACTAGTTTCCTTAAGATCTGCTGTCCACGTGGATGCCATGGTTGATAAATATGGGTGAAAGTTAGTTAATTACTTTGGAAGAGCAGCATCCACTGGGACTGTACCCATATTCAAGGAGCCTTCGTGACCACCACAGATGGGACAAATGGGACATGTCAGCTTCAACAGCCTCTCCACTTCTTCACCAACATACTGAATCCCCTCCTTATACTCCAGATACAAATTAACTCATTTACATAAAGTAAGCAATCACTCGCTCTTCCTAAGTGGCTGTTAGATTCCGCTTACATTTTCCACAGAGAACTGAGATGGTTTTCAGTGGTTCCTGGACTGAGGGCATTTGAGCTATTGGTGTCAAGGTCCTCGAGGCATGCCATACAGGGTTTTCTCCACACCATCAGTGTGGAAGGGAAGAGACCTGTAGTAACGATGCGCCTACCTCATGAAGCTACCACCAAGACCATTTTTGATGCTCTGCCTCATGGTTATAGGGCATCAGAGCATTAGAAGAAAACTCTACTCTTCTGACTGTGAAGCAGACCCATCTTTGCTCATCATATAGTCATTCCAGGACTTCTGGTGCATAGCTGAAACACTGAAGCCTGTGATTACCTCCTGAGCTATGGTTAACCATAGCTCACAGTAAGGAACTAGAAAAATAAGGGAGATTCCTCCAGTTGTTTGCATAGAACTGGCAAACACCAGCTGCAACACTTCTAAAGAAGGCAGCTGTGGTACAGCTCACCTTGCAACTCAGAGAACATGCTGAAAAGCATTTCCACACCAACTGCTCATGAATGCATTGTTTTCCTAGGCAATAAATGCACTAAATGTGGACCTCTGTGCCACTGAATGAAATGTGGAAGTTTCATTTCAAAAGCTCATCTAGCCATGGTACCAGGGTAAGGCTAGTCCAAAAAACCTCCCCAAACGCTCTAGAACATAGCTTATACAAAAAGCTACACGCACAGTAATAGTCTGAATATAATTTGTCAAAGTTTATTAAAAGGTTGTATTTTATGAATTGATAAAAAGATCTGAACATTGTAGAGTTGCTCTTTTTACATCAATGACCAATAAAAAGAAAAGTAAAAGCTGGCTAACACCACCTCGCCTCTTACTCTCTTGGCTACCACAGCTACAACAGTTCCCAGGATTTAGCTATAGTCCCAGCATTACTAAAAACTATGTAATATAAATATGTATTCCATCTAGCTTCATATACACTCTCACACACATCTACAGCTAGACAGACAGATAGATGGAAGGTAACTTGCCTGCAAAGTTAGAGTGGAACCAGAATGTAAAATTGCTACCTACCACACAACCTTCTTTCATCTGTTACAGTCAAGATCCAGGTGAAGAAATCCTACAATAGTATTTTATTTTCAGAAAATTGAAGTTTCTTGCAATACCTCACCTAGGGTACATATCCAGAACTCTGTAAATCAAAAAGAGATGCTCCTAAACCTATTTCTGGTGTAAAATGGACCACTAACCTGGAAGCCAATTAACTGCAAAGAAAAACATTTTGATTGAAGCCGATTTTCAAGGCACTCAAGAGACTGCATCCCCTGCAAGTAAGAGCAGAGGGAATGATACAAACAGAAAAATTCTCTATCACAGGACCATTCCTACAAATGTAGACCTAGAAATGCACTGACCTTTCCTGTGACCCTTTTAAAAGAGTGAAGTTTGTGAAGCCATTGGTTTTGTAAGCACGAGATTTTAGTGCATTTCCAAAAACCACAATATGCTTTGTAGCTCTTCCCTGAAACAAACCAACCTAGACAAACATTTGAAGACGATTTTCTTCATTCTCACAGTTTGAATTCACTACAGTTCACCTTCAGAGGTACACTCTTATCAGAAGATGCTGAAGAGAGAGTTCTGATGTCTCAGCTTCTTCAGGCTTCCTGCTACATAACACAGAAGCCCATCAGAATCTCCAGCTGAGGACATTCACAACCCTTATTTTAACCAAACTAATTGACTGGGGTTCTGTAAAGAAGGGGTAAACTCACTCAGCTATTCCAATTGGCACATTTACCAACAACAGATCTCCCAACTGCTAAATCCCCAAAGCTACGCTTTCAGTTTGATCCAAGGGGGAAAATCTTTCCCACTAGGCTCATGTTCAACAATAGCACAAACTGATCTCATTACTCTTACTAGTTTGTAGAAAGATACAATAAGGATTGTAAAAAGAGAAATGCGGCAAGTTTCAGCTCCTCCAAGTTTGTTCCTTTGTCTCCATTGACTATTGTTTTGCATTCTTTGCCACTCAAGGACTTTCTCTTCTCAATTGCTAAAATACTACCTCACCAAAGAACTCAGCTTAGCTGCGAGTGACTAGTCAGCATCGAGAAATTGGAATGCTTGATTTATCTCAGCATGCAAAATCTGAAAGAATCTGCAGTCAAACTAAACCTGTGATTTGTGTCTGCAATATTTGGTTGTCAGTACCGGGCTGGAAAAAAACATCTAGAAGTAAGATGGTTATAGATTTTATAGAGGACGGTGTGATATATAATTCAGCATAAATCTTGAAGAGCAAAGATGAACACAAAAATGAAAACCACGTTAATGAAACATTCATAATTTTGCTTACTAAAACTTTTTAGTCACTACTTGCTTTTTCTAAACCAGTTCACCCACTTCAGTTGAAACTAGTAGAAAAAAAATAATGCTGTAAATGCCAGTAAAAATGGATAAAGAAAATAGTTAAAAGGAAATATGTCAGAAAAGGAATAATGAAGATTCTTGCATACAATCAGAAATCTCCAAGGAGAAAAAAAAAAAAAATAGTGTTAAACTGCTCTATCCTGAATTAAGTATCCTTAATAGGATGGCAACTGGTGGTTAGTTCAAGACAAGCAACAACACAGATGCTGAGTTAATTCCACCTTAATTCTAGCCTTTCATCATACCATTTTCTTGCTTTGATACTGCTAACGTTTCCTTTCTGCAGAATTGCAAAGAGGGGTTCTTCCCCTTTCTCATTATTGGTGTATTTGTCCTAATTAGTTGCAAACTAAGCACTTCAGGCTCACCTCTAGAACAAACTCGTGTTACTCTTAAGATGCCTGGCCCCAGTACAAGCTGCATCTACAGAAACATCCTTAATTTTCTTGCTGATGCAAGGTTCTGCCAGTGAAGAGTCAGGCACTGTAGTGTCTAATCCCCTCCTTATCCCCTCCTCATCTCACCACATTGGCAGAATCAATACCAAAATGGGGAAATTACCAGAGGAATATCCTCCTGTATACTCTTCTTGAGTATTTCTTAAAACAGCGTATAGATAATCTAGCCTATCAATCACAGTAATTCCTAAGTAGGTCACCGCATTTCAGAAGCGAGCACAGTTCTGCAAAACAAAACGCCTTTGCATTCATTACTGGTAGGGAAATGGTACCTTCCTAAATCCGAGGATGGTCTGACTGGTTCATCCTGTTATTGCTGTATTGTCATTCAATAACCTGTCCCCATTTTACTAGGGCATTATAAATCAGGCCCCACATTCATGGAGGCTGTAAAACTGTCAATTGCGGATAGCCTGCGTCAAGCTAAGATCTAGTGAGAATGATCTGAAAACTAACAGCAGGAAACTTTACCACTATCATCTGCTACAGATGAGGAGAGCACAACATTTCGAATATAAAAGGCTGACATCTACTGCACACATCCGAGGAAGCACAGGTGTAACCTTTCCACTTCAAAGGCCTCTCAATGCTCACTTTTATCAGCCCCAGTGCAATATTTTCAAAACCTCCCTCTGGGTGATGTCCTTCAAGTCTTTTCTACGTACCCAGTCTCAAATTCGATTTTCCTCCTTTTATTCTCTTGATTCTTCAAAGATCATTCCAGAAACTTGATTTGATTAGAAGTCTCTTTTAACGTAAGCAATTCATCCTCACACACGCGGAGCTGTTGATTCACCTTTTCTTTAATTTCATTTAGCCTGGCTTTCATTTGAGCTATCTCAATTTTAACCTCTGTAAAAGCTCCATCTACCTTGTTTACTGTTTCTTTGATTTGAAAGATCTCCTCCATTAAGTCCTTAAGCGACAACTCTGTGGCCATTTTTGGCTCCAGCTGTTTGTCAGGAGAGGTCAGCCACTGCCTCAGTCTTTTATTTGTCTGGAGCAACATTCAAATTGTTTTCAGAGCAATTGTTTTGTTCCTATTTCCTGCCATCACTGCTCGAAAATAATAACAAATCGCCTCATTTCTAGGGAGGGTTTTATCTCTTTACTTCATTATCAAGGCCAGGGAGCATGACAGTTTCAGAGGCAGGTACCCTGCACAAATTTCCTCAAGTCTTGCTTGAGGATTAATAGTGCAGTAACAGTTAAAAGTTATTTTCTACACATATACAGTATCCTACCTGAGAGCATCTGAAGCTAGCAGGAAAATTAACTCACTTAAGATCCTGCTAGACAGGTAAGTATTGATCTTATGAACAAGAAAACTGGTAACAAAAATACTGGATTACAAACTTACACATGAAAACAATTTTTTTTTTCCTTTTTAATTGACTAAAAAGAAAAATAAAAGACAGCTCAGGTCAGCAGGATCAGTTCCTCAGTCATACAGGAAACCTGTGGCAGAGCTGGAAATAGAATGAAGGTTTCCTGCCTTGATATGGAAGTCTATCTTCTCTCCTCCAAATGCACACAACATGCTCAAAGGAAACCAGCTAACATACAGAACCGATGAAAGAGTAGTTTTAGATCAGGAAAGGGCCATTCTCAAACAAGTCTTTATACTTTGGTCTATTATTTCATGTATCAGTCAGTTGATAAGGAAGATAGACTTAAGACCCAGCTGTACAAAACCCATGTGAAAACTGGCATATTGTAGGATGTTTTATTTTAAAAATCCAGATTTTTTAAAATTATAAACACACTGTTCCTCCCCCACCCACAAACACAAGAAAGACCACATTGATATTTATGCACTGCCATACACCAAAAAGCACAACACTGACTATTGAAGCTCTTACCATTTAGGATGTGAATCACCCAATTTATCACCTGCTAAATACAAATTAGTCAAGAAATGTAGGCTCCCACCCCAGCCAGTGCAACCAGCCTGTCTTCCAATGGGAAACGTATCCCACCTTTCATGGACACTTTTCTTGAGATGAGATGATTTCTTCTGTAATGGCCCCTTTCCCTTCAATGACTGAGCTCTGGAAGACTGGGCAAGTAGCTTGTGTGCAATGCCTAATGTTTAGACAGCCAATTTGAAGTGAAACGAATCCTACTCTTGCACACTTTTTCCAAGTGGATTCACTTGTAGCTTTAACATTAAATGTCTGTTACCTCAAGAGGTGAAGCTGTGTTTTTTTTTTTTGTTAGAAGCCATTTTTCTAACACTATAAAATCTTTATCACATCAAAAAATCGTTTCAGTACTACCTACACACTACTTTGACTAAAAATACACTAATAAAATTACACTACAAACCTGTGATTCTGCAAAAACAGAAATCCAAAGTTAGATTGCTAACCAATTAATGGACACTCGACTATATAGTTTTAAAAATACTTAAGTGACTTACAGAAGTACCCTGACAGACGTTTTACATTTTTCACCTTTGACTTACTGGAGGCAAATATCTGCAGAGAAAAGATGGGTTATCAGATTGTTTTGTATATAAATTCATGCCAGCTTCTTTGCAAGAATGCTAAAGAAAACCTATCTTTTCTTTTTTCCATCATAAATTAGTATTTTAATAATAACACTTCTTACCAGAAAGAATATGTTAAGTCTTAACATACACCCTTAATCAAACAACCATAAATTCTTCCAAAAGTGATTACAAATCTCTAAACTGGGGAGTGAAAAAAAAAAAAGGAACATAAATATATGTAAAAATACTTTTTTTTAAAAAAGAGATTTAATCTATAAATAGAGAAATAATCAATCAAGCAAGTTATAATACATTCTTCCATTAAAAAAAATCCATCCTGGTGCAATCTATTTGGTAAGTCATAAAAAATAAGACAAGACAGCTGGGTCTTGAGTCTCATTCTCACTGAGGCCCCATTTCGTTGCCAGAACAGTGTAAAGCAGCCTCTGTGTAAAAGAAATGAAGCCCAGATGAATGTGCAGCAGAGCACAGCGATCCCATACTCGTAGCTATTAGGAGAAATCCAGAACAGGATGTAGGAAAATCGTACAAGCTGTATCTAAAGAGACAGAGGCCACATCTGGATAGAAGATTAAATGCAAGTGTGCTATACATGTACAGGACAGAAAAATAAAATTACTTGGACCTAAAGTGAGACATATCACAGTGATGACACAAAGAATAAACAGTGGTACTGTGAGCTATGTTTGCTTACCAAGCAAGAAATGAAGCTTTATGAAAAATTATTTTAAATTGCTCACAATGATAGAAGGCAAAAACAGTACTGATATTTCTAATCTTTACTTACTGTCTGCAGTAGTGACTGTATAAAATAAAACAGTGAAAATTCCTAGCCAAGCAAAATGCCTGATAATATAACTTCCTGGCTTAGCTTCCAAAGACTCATGCAAAGTTTAGTAGCTGCACAGCCAAATAAATCTTTTTACTACAGCCTTCTTTTTTGTGAAAATTGTAAATATGGTATTTTCTATATTATATACCAGCACTGCAGTCACAACCCAAGAATGCAGATCTTTCACCCGTTCATTACAGAAAATATTGCTTGAGGGAAACTGCTTTAAACTGATTTATGTGGTAGACATAGAAAGACAACCCAGTCAAATTGGACAATGTGGCAGATGGTAATGGATTTATGCATATTTATGTAGCATGTATTTACTTGTCGACTTTGTTATCCATCTTTTGCCCCTTCCAAAAGTAGATAGCAATTTATAATAACTATGATGCTGTGGCTGGCTGACACTCCCTTCACAGCCCTTTCCTTTGGACAGGCTAAAAAGCAGCATGCTTTGTGCAGCTATTTTAATTGTTTTACAGTTTTATTACAAAACATCCTGTCTGTTACACTTGCTTCCTGAGGCTATCATAACAATGTTAGTTGCTCCTGCTTAAATCTGCCTCAGGGTATCTGCTTTTACAGTTACAATTAAAGTCAGTAAGTAGTTCACCAACATGTTAACATTAATTTGTCTTTTAATTTATTTGACCTTTTAAACTAAGCAAGTAACTCAGTGAGGTAAGGGATGCACAGAGAACAAAGTTCAATCCTTACCATACATTTCTACAGTAACGTGCTTTCTGGTTCTTTTCCACCAAAACATTGAAATGTTCAGCTGCAAGTGCTTTTATTTATTCTAAATTATTTCAGAAGAGACATAATGCATTCACATTGCATTTAATATGTGTACGCTTTACGTAACACTAATGCATATACCACCAGTACAATCTCTAAAATTCGTAGCAGACTTACAGAAGAATCTGAGAACAGTTTCTAAAAACTTCATGCACTAAAACTGCTACACACTTGCACATCCTTATATTACTAAGGGCTGTATACAGAACACATGTTAAAATTGATGCCGAAGCAAAGATCGTGATGATCTAAACAAACTGCTTCAGTTTTGATACCATTTTCTTGTGCAGACATAGTAAATGTAAAAAGGGTGTTATCAGAAACTTCTGATACCCTTGGTTCCAATTTAAAAACCACAATCCTATACCTGCTGTATACTTCACAATAATCTATAGAAACTACTGCAAAACTACCTAGACATGCTTATTTCAATATTTAGGATAACAAATAAATGCAGGTTTATTTTGATTACACATCAATTTAAAGTATATTTAAACAAATATGTAATTAAGCCTCCCAAACTGCAGTAAGAATCTGCAGATGGGGTTTTAGCACTATTTCAACCAAGTTGCTTTTAAGCCAACCCAAAGCTCGGCTGGCGCTGGTTTTTCCAGCTCCCCTGTTTTTTCCATCCGCCTGCCCTTTGTCTACGACTGTAGGACGGCCACCACAACAGCAAGCCACCGAGTCCATCTAAAACCCCACTGAGATGCGAGGGGTCCCACCCACCTCCAGAGCGCTCCCTGGTTAATTAGATAAGGGGGGGCAGTGAGGAGAGACTCATCAAATGGTGGCTCACTGTTAGAGGCCTTCGGCCTCACGTGAGGAGCAACAGGGAGGAGGGAGAGAAGCGTGGGGAAAAAAGCTAGAAAGTGGAAAAGATGAAATGAAAACAGGAAAACAGCCACTACTGTCTAATAAAAAAAAAATAAGTCCTCGTAAAAAAAGTATTCATTCACTCCCTCCTGGGTGATTAAAACGTTTGACTCCTTCTTGCAAACCTCCCCTATGGTGACCAAAGCTTTAAACTATTACTGCCATCTTCCTTGCAAGTTCCCAAACTTCTCTCAGCAATAAAAGCCCTTACTCAGCTGTGCTCCCGAGCCTCTACAACCTCTAGCCTTAATCCTTCTGCAGCACGGTCATCAACAGTTAAAGGTAATACCTGCACCAAAAAGACAATTTTGCAGGGGAAAAAAAAAAAAAAAACAACACCCTTATTTCTGGGTGAAGGAAAAAAAATCATAATAATAAGATAAAATATTTGGGATTTTCAACAAATTTAGGATCAATGTTGGAAATAAAATCAAGTTTACATCTCTTCTGTTCAATTCTGACATCTGGTAATGCAGACTATCCTTTTGATACACAATGCAATTAAAGAACAAAAACAACCCCCCGAAACAGTTGCATATCTTTCCGTTTACCCTGCGCTGCCAGCAGACTGTCCACGCTGCCATGGGATTTAGTGCAGTGAGCTGTGGAAATAAGAAATCAGACTGCGCCTCACCTTAGCACTGAGGCCACACAATATGAAGAAAAATGCTACGGCTGGAAGTGGTCATCGGTCAATTACTCACCCTTTAAAATCCTATTATCTTCCAATTCTGCCAAGGAAAAAAAAGGCACTGCTGAGCATAGAAAGGCAGAACAAACGTTATCTTTTTAACCAAATGCGTCCAAAAGAGGTTGTCTCTCCATATGCTGCCAGTCACCCAGTTGAAAGGCTTGGTTCTGACTGGGTGGCTCGCAGCACCAAGCAAAGTTAATGGCATTTTAAGGGGTATATGTGGCAATATTTGACTTAAGGCTGTTTAGCACATCATGGCTACAGAATAAGCAACAAAGAGTTCTAGATAAAGCAGATAAAAGGAATGCAAAACCCAGCCAAGAAAAAGACTAATGCCTGCCAGGTAAAATGCAAAACAATGTGTCAAGAAGCATATACTGTAATGAGGCAGCAAGACAGATTTAAAACACATTTATACCAGCGTATAAGATCACTCTTCTTGTCATTAAAGAAATCTGCTCGAGTGCACCCATGTTCATAAACACCTTCCACAGGGCTAAAGACACAAATTACAGCAGAGCAAGAATTTATCAGATGCCATTCTGTGCCACAGCAGGAGGAAAAGAATAAAGCTTTGCTCTGGCATAAAACTAGACAGACCTCTTGGTAAGTTGGCCCCCAACACTGTATTTATCCTATAAGGTAGACTCTAAAGATCTCAGAAACATCCCTTCCTTCCCCCCTGCCCCAACATTTGCATCTCTGCAACAAAAGCATTTTAACATCTTTACAATTGGGCCCCTACAACTGACTGCATTTTCCCCTACCCTCAAGAGGTCACACTGCATCACACATAACCTGAAGACGAACAAAGGTGGCTATGAGATCTTGCACAGCTCCAGAGAACTGGGCAGTTTACAGGACCACAAGAGAAGGAAAACCAGTGTAGAAGTGTGCTCGGTTAAAGCTCGCTGCTCTCGCACTACGGGATTATTTCCCAGGGACAGAAGCCCTCTGCTGGTCAAGACTTTCTAGAAGATGATTTACAGCAACTACATACATACAGGTTTTAATTTATCAGTGGTCATGCATCAAAATAAAGTCACGAATGAGATATGCAAGAACATTTCATATGAGGAAAGGCAAGCGAAATAGATTATGGTAAATTCATCTTTTTTACTCTTAGAAGCTGGGTAACCTCTGTTTTGTTATTTCAAAAAATGCTGTCCACCCCATAGTTAAATACGTAATTGCTTTTAAAAAACATCTATAACTTAAACAGTCCTGACCTTACATATACACTCGACAGCTCTTTCACTGCTCGTACAAGAACGACAAGAACCATTCAAATAAATCATTTTACTGTGACAAGTAGCCAACACTGCAAGTTTGTTCCCCAGCATAGGTAGTTAATATTCAAATGTATTAATTTTTTCATTTTGTTTCATTTAATATTGCTATTGGACATCGTAATTCCATTTAGGTTTCCAAAATAATGTTTAGACATAAAATAATGAAATACCTCCACTTCCCAAGAAACTACAATATTTGGTCTTTAAAGGAAACCAAACTAAATCTGTTTTTGGCTTTGACTGTAAGCAGGCTCGGAAGCTGTGGTATTAAGATTGGTTATTTAGTTTTTGGAGTGCTCAAAAAACAAACAGCTTTTTTGCTACCTGTTCATAAGTGGAATTATTTTCCTTCAAGATGTGTAAGTAACCATCTTCTTAAACTCACACCTCAAGTTCAACAGAAAGGGATGGATTAATTTGGGATTTCTGCAAGAAATCAAAGGCTTCTTTTTTTGGGGGGGGGGGAAGCAGAACAAAAGCACCTCAATGGACAAGTCAATCTCTGGATACATAGATTTTATCATGCACACAAATACACAAACACACACACGATCCCCTGTCTCCACGCCACCCTACACCTGTTATTTATTTATTGCTGTTACCAAGATGCTGGGGGACTTCACTCAAGAATCCAACTTCACAGTCTAGTGCTTCACTGTTTTCATTGTGAATTCAGCATCTAGGTTATAACAAACATCTGAAAAAAAAAAATCACCTTCTTCACACACCTTAGTCCAGAGCTTTGAAGCTCAGTGCATTTATGGTTGGCATCTTTAAATCTACTCAGAATAGAGAAAATCAATACAAATATATAAATAAAAGATATGCAATCAGGTACAGTTCTACATATGGGAATTCTGCTGTGTGGTAGAAGCAGCGTATTTCTAAATCTATACCAACAACTGAACAGTAAATCAATGGAATACAGCAAGTCTACAAAAAAACCCCACCGTTAAGATATCTCTAAAAATTACTTTAAAATCCAGTATGGCAGAATCCTTACAAATTAAGCTAATGTCATTATAAATTAATTACAGACACCAAAAAAACGTAACAGGTGTAGCAGAGTACACCACCTCTGCCCATTCTTAACTTTAAGCAGCTGGAGAATATCACAGAAGCCACTGCTTGGCTGTCTGTGTGTATTTTGTGTGCCAGTCTAGAAACCCCATTCATCAGCCACCAATCAGCACGACAGAATGTTCATCAATCCAGCTCCTAACTTCAGACTTACAGGTACCAAAATTTGCTAGTATGCTAGTAAATTTACTAGTGCTGCTAGCCACTGAAGCCTCCCCAGCTGATGAAATAAATGAGTGTAAATGAGATGCGGTTCTTCCAGAGAAGTTGAAGTGAACAAAATACACTGAATATTCTGAATAAACTATGATGAAACTCCCAGTCCATTGGTCATTTTAACAAGTTATTACTTATTACAGCTGCAACCAATAACTCTGCTCACTTGCACTGAATTCAAGTTGCTGATACCTTAAATCTGCTGTTTTATTATTTCTTACCATTTGGCTTTATAGTCTCAGCCAACAGTGCCCTTCTGATATTGTAGTTTCTCCATGACTGTCTAGTTGTTTTTTTGTTTTTTGTTTTGTTTTGTTTTGTTTTTTAAAAATGACAAACAGTATTTCTATTAAATTATGTCATACTTAACTACCTGAGTCAATAGCTGGACTGATTTTTTTAGTTTCAATGCAGAGCCTTCTGTTAAGCGATCACAAGTAGTAACTACCACATTGTCATCCTTTGGACCATACCCAGGTGAGGAGATGCTTCCCAAGGAGGCTGTGCACATGAACCTCCTCCCAGATCAGACGCAACAATTATGGGTTCCAGTCTTGGACAGGAACTGGCTCCAGTGGGCACAAACTCTTCCTATTCTGTCCCGGCCTCCCATTCCTCCTCTCCTCCACTTAGGTGCTGCCATCTATGCTCTAGAGAAGGAAATGGGAGTAAAAGGCATTGCACCCACGCAAGAGGATTGGGCTCCGTGCAGTTTTACAGGAAAGGGCAGTCTTAACCAATCTGTAAGAAGACATCATTTTAAAACACCAATTTGGAGAGAGAAAGCGTATGACAAATCACGTCCTGTGGAAACAACCCTGCACTGTGCTATGTTCTCTCAAGAATACATAGTTAACAAAGGAGCTTAAACTGTAATTGTAATTACTACAATATGTTAATACTCAAAAGTCTTAATTTTAACAGAGCTCATCACTTGACAGTTCTGGCAAAGCACTTTCTGGATGTATTACAAATGACTTGTACTGGCTTTTAAAAGCAAAGCACCATCTCAAAGATTCAAGTTCCACAGTTAAAATTAATACTTAACCTTGAAGATTTAAGACAAGACTGGTGTTCCAACTCACGCGAGGCATACATTAGAGACTACCCTAAACAGAACAAACGTAGGTCTTGAAGCTTGTGGAACGCTTAATGGCGGTGAACCAAGTGCTTTGCAGGACAGGTACCAAGGGCAGAAGTTACTTTTAAACAAACTGCAACAACTCTTAGTCCCAAATGTATTGTGATATGAATATCCAGTATTTAGCTCATCCTACACAGAAAGCAAGCTTTCTGGGAAATCAACAGCACCATGTCAGGTCTGTATTAGACAACCTCAGACCTGGTTCTTCAGCTGCTGTTAGTGCCAGTGAAACTTGGTCCTCATGCAGTTCCACTAACCTGAAAAAGACTTCTGAAGGACTGAAATATTCTGGCAAGTCAGTACTATGAACATTATTCAACTGTTACTGCACTAACATTTAACTGTTCAAGCAGTGGATGCCAAAGTGTGCACCAGCCCTGGGCGCAGGGAAACCCGAGGGAAGGGGTGGTTTGCGGTGGCCTCGCAGCTGCCCTGAGAGCACGGAGCTGCAGGGCCCAGGTCAGGCACAGCGAGCTTCACAGCCGGCACATGGGGTAAGGCTGAGGAGAGCTGGCGCACAGAGACGGAAGGAAATAAAGAATTTCATTCAAGGGAATGAATCGCATTGAATTTTGCCTTCCAATGGAAGGAAGACAAAAGGAGGGAGGACTCAGATTTGAAACAAATTAATCTAATTGAATAAATTATTCTTCGTAACATAGAGCATGTGCTACCTGAATAACACAACAAAATATAAAACACCTGTAACAGAAAGGGAGTATTATTTAAAAAGGAAGTCATACCAAGCATTTTAAAATAAAGTCCAATTGACAGGGTAAGATGTTATCCCTAAATGCAGTAATTTAACCATTTATAACTGGGGGAACACATGCACAAAGGCATACATCTATGGACACACCGTGTTTTACACCAGACAGCCCCACCAAGAACAGAGGAGGAGCAGAGCTCACCCCATGGCAAAAATGGGAAGCCCAGCAGATGGAGAGAAAAGCAGGTGCCCAGGACGGGCCAGGGCTTTAGCCAGGTCCCTGCATGGGGCGGCACACCTGACCCAACCCAACGCAGCACGCCTTGAATCTGCACAAACATTATCCTTGTGTCCACCAAAAGAAGCAGAGAGCAGAAAAGGAACTGGGCTGGAGCAGCGCGGGTCAGACCTTCCTCAGGGCTGCCCACAAAGGGCTGCCTAACCCGGGTCTGCACACCGGCTCTGATCCCACCCACCCAAGGGCCTCTGTTACATGCTTCTAAGGTTCAAGTTACAATTGCACCTATTTAAAGGCTCATTTATGCTGCCAAGGAGTATAAAGAGGCTTTACATTAAACAGGACTCAAAGCCACAAATATTTATATGGTTAGCAGGACTTACAGTACTGAAGCAACACAGACTTCGTATCATTCCAGCAGTCATTAAGGAGCAGGAATTTTTGATCACTTAAAGGCTCCCTTGTACCTGATAGAGCATTACACAGGGCAAGGGTATCTTGAAAACCTGTAGTACGGTATCTAAAAGTAACTGGAAGGAAAGTCATGTGGATAAAAAAACAGAAACTGCGATTTTGGAA
Organism: Anseranas semipalmata; assembly: GCA_013399115.1. Classification (NCBI taxonomy): domain Eukaryota; kingdom Metazoa; phylum Chordata; class Aves; order Anseriformes; family Anseranatidae; genus Anseranas; species Anseranas semipalmata. Next base: position 364,693 of record VXAA01006090.1, read on the forward strand.
TTAACAAATGAGACTTTGGAAATCTTGGTTCATATCTCAAATGCAACACTGGGAAATTATGTTTTTATTTGTACCAAACCTAATGACAAACACATGAATACTTAAGATCTTTTATTACATCTTATTTTGAGCCATTATTTGGCAGTGTGCTGCACTGTATTTATCCCTCTAGAGTCTGGCTTCGATGCCTACAAAATTTTGTTTAGCTCAGGTGGCAAAGGTTGATGCTCCCACGTGCTAATGTTTCAAAACCTGACATCCATTCAGCAGGCATGCTGAAAAGGTATAAAAACTGTGAGGTAAGGGTGTGCAGCAACCCAATGACAGGGCTATCATGCATCTGGTTTCCGTAGGCATACCCTCTTTTCCCACCCAGGTATTTCATGCAGGTACAATAAGGAGTGCTCTGTTGAGGCTCTGATGATGCTTTTACCCAGGGTAAAGTCAAAGATGGTAATGAAATAACTGAGCACATGTGAGTATCTCCTTGGTAACCTAAGTAAATGTACATAAGGCAGTCAACATAAAGATGTTACGGCACCTCTGAGCTGCAGTGCTCAGCCCTTTCATGATCTCATTCTAGTAAACTGTTTTTCTGGCATAGGTGACAAGAAAAGAGAGGAGAAAAAAAAAAACAAGAAAACAAAAGATAAGCAGACCAGTGTTAACAGAGCAACATGTCTGGGTACATGATTTGCCTGTTTGCAACTCATTTTGTGCTGTATTCTGATAGTTCTCTCTTCTTTCCTGTCTTTTTTCTTTCTTTCCATCTTCTTTAAGATCATGGGAAATTTTTTTTTCCCCTTCTCAACTTCTTTGCCTGAATATCCACCAACATCTCTTTTACTTCTCATCTTAGATTACTCCCCCATTCCCACCCCTGAGAATCTTAAAAAAAAAAAGAAAAAAAAAGACTGATTTATAATTGCTAGTCCAAGTTTACAAAATCCTCATTTCATGACTGCTCTCCCTCCCAAAAAGCAGAACACATTTAAAAAATGGCTGTACTAAAAACAGAATTTCCCTCCTGCAAAAATAAGCTTCGGTGAGCACTGGCAGTCTTGCTAGAGAAAGGACAGCAGCATTAGATCACAGCTAATTAAGTACCTTTTCCTTCAAATTCCATATGGACTCAGTTTTCACCATGCTTCTTAAATAAGACTCATCACTGCAGTTATCTTCTGGACTACGAACAATATCAAAGTATAGCACATAATATTTATATAAAAGCATGTTACAAATTGATCCTGAGGGCGGGAACAGTAATTTTGCTGTCTACACAAACTATCTTTAAGTGCAGTTAAGAAATCATTTCACAGGCTCAAAGTATATAATAAAATAAAGGTAATAAGCATGACTGAGACACAGAGGGAACAGATTATGTTCTGGCAACATACCCTACAATTGTGACTGGAAAAAAACTGTTAATCTGCAGCTGAGCAGAAAATGTATAATCTGAAGGGATTTCTTCATTCAAAATGAAAACAATCTGCTACCCTTTGATATAACAGTAAGAACTTACAGTATTACACAAATTACAGAAAAGAGCACAAGAGGACAAGTCCAATAGGAAAAAAAAAAAAGTTTTTTGATATCTCCAGCATTAAAAAGTTGCCTTAGTTGACTAGATAATATAACCTAACAGAACAGCAGGTATCACGAAGCTAGATTCCAGGTCTGCTCACCCCTATCTTTATGCTAATACATGAATCCAAAGCTTTTTCTCTATAGCTCCCTCTTGTCTTACTGGTACTAATGATCAAAGCTGTTAAACTGAACTCAAGTAAAACCAGAAACAGATTTCCTATGCAAGTTACTCAAACTCCACTTACAACTCCAGGAGCTTTTCCATCCAAAATGAAATGATACTCATCTTTCACAGACAAAGCATCTCAGATTTAACTATGCAAAGTAATCTTTCAGCAAGATTATTACTAATCACTTCTTGTGATTCCATTTTCAAAACATGTTCTGACAAGAAATAAACAAACTGGTCTAGGTCAGGTCTTAGAAGTGAAAGCCAAAAGTACAATTATAATTAATTACGAAACAATTTGATACATTAAGGAAATGCCTTTCTACACTTAAGTAGATAAGCAATATAAAAAAAACTACTGTGTTGAAGACTATGTCTGTACACAAGAGAAAAATACAGTATAATCCTGTTTCCAGCGTAGAAGAGAAATTGCAGCCACAGCCACTAAAACTATAAATTCACCTATTTTCAGTCCCACAAAGAATCCCTGCACAGAAACACCGCTTTAAAAGCGGAGTGGATTTTTTGGTTTTCCCCCAGACTAAATCAGCCTGCTGCTTGAAGATGTGGACACCACACTTCACAGGCAAAGCACAAACATCAAGCTGGGCTGCTGCAGAATTCAGGCGCTGACTTCAGTGGAAGACAGCCACATCTTGCTGAGGGGAAAACAGGCCAAGCAATTAAATATACATCAGCATTAAAACTAAATGTACAGAAATAGCTTACACCAGACATAATTTCTGGCTTACCAGCCCTGCATGCATAGGCTGCATACATATTTCATTTCTAACTATGAAGACAAAACTTTTGAGCAATATTCTTTCTGTGACACCATGTTTACCATCTTATGCATCACAGTTTTGGAGCAATAATAAAAAAAATAATATAACAGCATTAGCATGTACTAGATTTTTATATTTTGAACAAGTTTCTAGTTAAAAAGAAAAAACTAACTTCATGGATAATAGCCAGCACACCGTCCCATTACTGTTAATGAAAAGCACTTTATAACATCCCTTCCTTGGTGCTTAAGCTTTCAGTTTACAGTTCTCACCTTTCAACTATTTCTTTTTCCTCCACCTTTTTCTTTCGTATTTAATTCCTTTATTAATGAGAAAAAATAAAATGTATATGAGACACTCCACCTCAGAGCAACATCCACAGTGCACAAAAAAGTGCAGAAACACTCAGCTACAGCCCCACATTTAATGTTTACTTCCAACAGCACAATGAGGCTACCAGCATTCAATATTTCATACAGTTTAACATACAATGAATCTCTGGCATATCGATAGGTGCAAAAAGGAAATCATTTTTCTCCTGCACTATGGCAGCTTAAAGTAGTCTGACAAAACCTTCAAAGTGTCAGCAACTTCTTACAGACAGACAAAGACAATGGATACCCATACCAAGCTACTAACATGCACTCAAAACCTGCAGTTCTTTTCTTCTTTCAGCACTTACCCAAGCATTCATTTGTGTAATTCTTTAAAGTACTGAACATTTAAGCATGTCACTATTCTATGATGTCTCATTTATATAATTAGCACTAACATATGGCCCACAATCAGTGTGGGAAATCTAAAATATTCTTTGGAAAGCTGTCAAACCTAAAGGGATATGTTTTTCAATAAGTGAAAAGAATTAGGTATGCAAATCCTGTTTACAATAAGGATAGCAAGGAAATTGAAATTTAGCCCAAAAGGTGTGTTTGCTTGCTTACTATATCAAAAGCAGGGTTATTCTGTTCTGTATCTGCCAGTGTCAATACAAACCAGAACAGGTTTCACACAGCAAAACACAGAGTTCTGTGGCTACCACTTTGGCTGGATTTTAGCAGCACAGTGGAAATCTATACAGTAGATAAAACAAAACACACTGCTAAAATGACAGCTACAGCTAATACACAGGTCTCAATACAGCTTCACGGTAGATTGTGTTAATTCATATTCTTCTTAAAGCTTTAGCTGTCCCCTGCACAGGGACACCTCTGTAACATCTCCAGCAAGTAACACACCAAGTGCTACCAGGTAACGCTTTCAAGCAAGCTCACCCCAATTCCTTTTCCAGGGGTGAAAGTCCACAGTCCCTAAAGATCTCTGGACTAAGTTTTCAGCCTTCTTCACCAGTTTCTGACTATGAAATCTGCATCTGATTGAGCATGGCACCACTGTCACAGCTGGCAGCAGGTACCCCACCACCACCCATGGGGAATGGTTAACTCCAGTAGATAGCAGAGGTAAACTAGGAGAGAATCAGAGCCCCCGTCTACGTATCAGCAATAGGTTATCTCGCTCCCCTGAGATGAGCCTTCAGGATCAACAGTTGTGCATGTTACTTACTAATGAATGGTTAATTAATCAGTCATACAGGCCTAGATGAAACACTACTGGAAACATACAGAAGATCTTCCAGTGATACTGAACACCAACTGAGCTTCCATGGCATTGCAAGTATTCACAGTTTCCCCAGGAAGTCTGGCTGGCTTTCACACGGATCACAGAAACTTGCATAAACTTGCATGTATGTAGCAGCAAAAATTGTTTGCAAAGTATATAGCCTATATTTACAGCCAATAACTTTACTCTTCACTACAGCATTATTTATGAGAAAAAAAAAATCTGAAACTATTGATGATCACACATTAAGGAATCATGCTCCAAAGTGATTTGATCATCATTAGGTTTCAGAATAACCACTGAAAAATGGAAGCAGATATACATTTCTCAAAGCAGTTGCTAGTGAAGTCTGTTCAGAAGGAAAATTTTCTTACCTGCAACTTCAGCAATATAAAAGCTCACTAATTTATTTTATCTAAACATATTCCTGCACCCTGTGGTTAAGAATCTAAGCAAGTCAATCTAAACAAGCAGAACTGGCATTTGACATATCACTTTTAAGAGTGAGCTGTGACAAGTCACTAATGATTTCAGCCAAAGAAACTAACAGTGTGTCATAAAAGGTATACAGGCAAGAAATCTGGAGATACGGATGAAACACTGAGCTGGGATAAACAGCTAAAACCATTTTCAGTGACCACCACTGCTCAAATCAGCTCTAAACCCACCCCTTTAGATGTTCTGCACCTTTTATTGTTAGGTGTATTCATCCTTAAAAACATTGCAAACAAAAATGTGTTCTAAATGTGTGAACAGCAGTATGTTGACATAAAATTTATTTTGAATCTCAGACCGAGCCCCAAATGTGCAACATTTGCCTACAGTAAAAACTTCACAAAGCTGGAAAACTGACAGTTGTGAAAGGAATTAAATGTGTTAACAGGTATTGAAGAGAAACTTAACCACTGCATTCCACATACGTCAAAAGAAGCACGCCAAGGCCTCAAGCATGCGGGAAGGAAGACTAGGGGGAGGATCTGCTGGACTGAGCTGGCAGCTGCAGAGGGACTACAAGTCCGCAATGCCATCACCAGTGAGTTTTGTAACAGACACATAAGAAAGGGCATCACAGTGACTGGAAAAAAAAAAAAGGGGAACAAAATGGAGGGAAAAAAAAAAAAAAAAAAAAAAAAAAACATTACCGAGAAACAAAAGAGCTAGAGATGAGGAAAAAACAAACCTGCAGTTGTCTTCCTCACAGCAAAGTATACGGGCCTTCCTTACTCTTCTAGATATATTCAAGTTACCTTATTTTATTCAAATCCTCCTTGCAGCTTGTTGGCTGTTGAAACCTCTGTCTGATCTGTCTCTCACAAGTTTCAAAGGTGGAAGAAGGAATGTGTTAAGATGATGTCTTAACTTGTCCAGACAACTCAAATTTTTCTAAAATGACTACCACTGTTCTATTCAAGGGCTGTACAACAGCTGAATATGAAAGCTGGTTGGCTGTGACAAGAAATGAAGCAGAACCAAGATGTTCATACTCATACTTAATTACTGAATAAATGAGAGTGATTGTGTGGTATGGTGATATAACCTGACAGTACTTTCAACCTTGTATCTTCTTGGTGTATGCAAAGGTTTGTTCCTCCTTTCTCCTCAGTCCCTCCCCATTTTCATTTCCTGACTTTCACCTCTTAGGTTGTGTGGCATTAATTAAAATTATTAAAAGGAATGGTATGATAGGAGACAAACATACAAGTTACCATAATTCTGAAACCTATCTCAATTCTATCAGGCATTCTTCCCGATATCCATGCAGCAAAGACTGCTTCTGCTCGAAGATGAGAGTTAATGGACAATTGTGAAGGCATGTTGAACTGAGGTCACAGAATTAAATATTATTTAAGAGCACAATATGCAGTGACACAAATGACATTTTTGCAGAGAAACGGCAACATTAGCCTCATAGCAAATGAATGATGTGCATCTTTCCCACAGTTAAACTGTTCTTTAATAGAGACAAATCATGAAAAAGGATGCAAAGACTTTTAAACACAAAGGAGATTACAACCTAAAACCTTAAGCTAAATTTTCACTTGTATTAATAAGGCTACTTTACATCACTGCTGTAGAAGAAAGGAATTGTTAAGACCTTTACGCTGTCAAGATGTCAAGAGTAGAGCAAAACACCTTTAATACAAATGAGAGAACCAGACCTAGCAAGGTTTCTAATCTAGGGGAAAATATTATATATATTGTATATATATAATGCATTATTATATTATCTATTACTATATAATATCATACAACATATACATTTAATTCATCCATATATATATATATAAAAACATATATATTTATTCACCCATATATGTATGTTACATATTATATACGGATGAATAACATACTCCGAGCAGGGCACTCAGGGTGCAGATAGCCAATGATTGTCTTAGTTCCTCCCCTAAAACATGAAGTAATGCTTTTTCAGATTTCACTCTGAAATCTGAAGAGGACCAGAATTACCAGTAACCATGAATGTTGATGCTTTAAGGAATTTAAGCTAAACACATGAAATTGTATTCTTATGTTTTCAAATATAGCACTAAAGCTAAAAGAGCTTGTTCTGCTCAGTTTACTTGCTTCTTCCAATCTTAACAGCCTTTTAATTCATCATTATTTCCCATTATTAAAGAGCTTTCATATATTTGACATGCAAATTGCTAGGCATTTTGGCATGGCCCAGTCCACATGACAATCATTATTTAATTAGCTGTGTTACTGCTTATTTCAGAATATACAAGGTCACTCCTCCGATCATATAAATCATTACACAAATTCATTCCATCTAGAGAAACACAAACCACCTCAAAACATCTTAACTAAAAAACACTGACAATTAAAAAAAAAATCAGTATCCATTAATGGCTATAAAGGAATACTACAGTAACTGGTAACTGTAGTCAGACTATGATAATTCAAAGATACCAGTTGGTGTAATGGGAAAATAATTTTAATATTCACAACAGCAACAACAAAAAGGGATTTTTCAACAAACATTAATATTGAAATTCTCAGGAAATTCAGGGCACTCTTTGTTACTGAAAATAATCTTGAATCCCCACTTACAGAAATGAACTTCAACTCTACCATGCCACAGACCTCCACAAATCTGATTTTGCACTGGTGACTTCAGGTATCAGGACAAGTAAAGCCAACTGAACATCTGCATGAAAATAACTGAATGATTTTCCAGGCCAAAAATCAAATGACTTCTGGTAATGTTTTTCATTTTCAGTAATGGAAGTTATTAATAACAAGCAAGAAAAAGCTATGTACCTTTTATGCAACTCAAAGTTTCCAGTGAGCAGAAGCACATCTCAGAAATATCAGCAGTAAAATAACATGCAATAAAAAAAATCCATGGGCTCCTCAAATGTCAGTAGTAGCCTGAACATTTCAATCACCTTGCGCTGTCTCATTACCTACCCTGACAGCATATGCAGAAAGTAAGGAGAGCACAAACAGCGCTTCACAGAGGTAATGCAATTTATGAAACGAAGTGAGGTGGCACAAGAGACACCGGCACAATCTTTCAGACCATCCTCACATTAGGGTTTGCTTCAGAAAGCAGTTCAGTCCCTTTCTAGAGCTCACAAACACTATCTAGAAGCACACAGACTAAATTACAATCTTCTGACATGGAATTGTGTTTTACAGTCACAAACGACACCACCTTTCCTAAAGGAATTTATGCAGCACTGAGCTGATAAATCTGTAGAGGAAACAAAAACTCCTTGGAAAATACCTGCTTCTTTAATTCCCTCCCCATTCTTCCCCCTTTTAGTGAGTCTGATGTCTCACCTGCCTCACCTGTGAGTTTCTAAAGCTTTCCCAAGCAAGACTTCCATCCTCAGAAGGTTCTGCTACATCACAGCCCGTTAAAAAACTAATTGCATTTTGTCTCAGCTCTCTCCATCCCTGTGTTGGCAGCCACAGACTGAAGAACATCACTTTACAACTGTACGGTTCCGGTACCACATGGGAAGACCTGAGATGTGCCCTTGACCTGGTACTGAAGTCCTCACCTGACACAATCAGTATTTCATGCTCAGGTAAGCTCTCTCCTCCCGTTCTTCCCCCACACGTTGCGCTGTAGTCAAAGAAGTTACATTAAGGTGATGGACTCTTTAGGCTTGTAGTACTCTGTCATAAACAATCACTTTGGTACAGCTACAACCAAGAGAGCACTTAGATGCAGGCTTAGCTAGGTCTTCCATTAGTTCTGTTAAAACCAACAAAGAATGCATGAGCTTAAAGTTATTTTCATGTGTAAATGCTCTGGAACAGGATCGATATTCCTACTGTAACATCACCCCTACAACTTCATTTTTTTCCAGTTCATCAGGCAGTTCCCATTTCTGGCAAAATACACCTGATATTTTCAACAAATAGCATGAGTATTTACAATCTCTTTTACTGAAATTCCTCAAAAGAAAAACAAAACTCACAAATTGCCTCCCCCCCAATATTTTTATTGTTAAGAAAAATTTAAGTTGAAGGGGAAATCCTCAGTGATGCTCCTGAGTTTCTTTAAAATACTGCTGCATGCCAATAAAAAAAGTTATGCAAAATGAATTTGCATAAAATCTTCTTGTCTTCTTGTCTATTCAAGAAGAACAGTATTTTCAAAAAGCATTAAATAACTTGAGTTGTTTTTTTTTTAAACAATGTTGTAATAAAAAGCTTATTACAATTCAAAGACAAAATAGAATCTCACAGATATGCTACAGCACCATCAGTCAATGCAGAGTAAGCAAAAGAAATTTTTTTCCTTAAATACACTCTGTGTGATGAGGCATTATTGCACTTACTAGCAAAACCTGTCAAATAACCTTCCCATTGTATTTCCGCTCTCTCTGAAGCACTGCCCTCACTACCCTTCCTGCTTCACAGCTGGAGGGGCTGGTCAGCAGTGCCATGCATTGGAAAACTACCCAACTAAACCACCTGAGGTTCGAGTCTGTAGAGAACCAGCACAGCATACTGCCTTTCACAACGCTACCGGCCCACCTCATCAAACAGAGCTGAATTTCACAAGTCTCAATAAATGCAACAGTACAAACAATATCCCCTGGTAATACAATGACTGAAGAAGTAAGATTATTTATCATTGTGCTTTGCAAAGGGAACTTCTTTGGAGCAGCAGGAGGCTTTTTTCTATATAGATAGAGAAAGAAAAAAAATCTTCCTTGATTGGCTCTTTGATGTTAACAAAAGGCTCTATTCTATCCTCAGTGTGAGAAAAGTTTCCCGTAACACTAAAAGAAGTTACACATGCACATGGGAGAATGTTCACCGTAATCTCTTGCAATAGCATCCTTCCATTTTTACAGCTTTCCACCTACATTCACCTTCTGAGGAGAAAAACATCCTATGTGTTTAAAAGTTAAAGGAAGCCAGTGTATCTAAAGGATGTAACTTAAAGCATGCAGCTAAACTGATCAACTCCAGGGTCTAGGTCTAACCACATAATCTCAGCAGCAAGTCACATTCTGTAAGTATTTATGAACACATGGACAGGAAACAGAAGCTTACAACTGGAGTCAGACTTGGCTTTCATACCTGAGTTTAAAACCCAGCTCTCGCACTGAGTAAGCAGGAGAATTAGGTATCACCTAATTTCCACTCATTTTCAAGATGGAAGTGGTACATGTGTTTAAGGCAGTTCCACCCTGTGTAAATGTAAGATCTTCCAACACGCAACAAGCTACAACCCCACTACACTGATGAAAAGCTATGAAGGAATACTGGGGAACATTATGTTAACGAAGGACATGCACCTCAACTTCCATCCTCAACAACTTTCCACATCAGTTTTAATGCAATCACTTGTTTGCAACTCCACTGCTTTTTCCTCATGAAAAAATCAGATTCTTCTGTACGAGCATTGCATTTTCCAAATAAAGGGAGTTGTGGCTGAAATGCTGATTACCCAGAAGAAACCATAACAAAAGCAAATGTAATAAACTACACAATATATGCAGTTTCACTGCAAATGCAGCCCTAGCCATGAGAACAGGAATGTCTATTGAGTCCCATTACATATAGGAAGAATAAGGATATTTATGAATGGGCAGTACCTGCTTGTGCTTATTGCCCTGGGAGAAGCATATATATTTGTATTAGCTAGTGGACTTGAGTAAGTTCCACACATTTACTTTGTTTCAGAAGAATACACAAGCTATGACACAGTCCAGGATTTAAGGCTCATCCAAATCAGTATCATTTTTTTGTGGGAAGGAAAAAAAAAAAAATCCATACTCAGCTAATATGTGCATACATTTGAGTACATGCTCCATTCTGCAATATAATGCGCAGTGAATCCTTGATTGACTGTGCTACTTGGTATGACTCAAAATCTCCTTTTCTTGAGGACATTTCCATGAATACTCTCACAATTAGACAAATACGTATCACCAGATATTTATCAGAAACCTCCTTTATTTAGAAGTAACTCCTCTCCTGTGAATAAGCACTCAAAAAAATAATTGCTTTTTTTTTTTTTTTTTTTTGCTATTTCTTCTCTTTTAAATTACTAGAACCTTAAGACTTCAGTATTCACTGAAGAATTACATACTTTCTTGCACTGGAGATGCATAAAAATGTAAGAATCCTGGAAAAAAACAATCAAAATGAACAGTCAGACTAAAGAGATCTGTGGTCTGTCTAATTTAACCTCTGGCCCTAACAGGGACTCATACCACAGAGGAGAAAGGTATATTGTAATGCATAAGTACACAATGACATGCCCATTGTAAACTTGTTTGGGGGGGGTATGGAGGGTGTTAGCCCAACTTCTGTTAATGTGCCAGTTCTAATCACACATTTAAATGTCTGTTTTTCTTTTTTAATTTATGCATTTAGACTAAGATATCTGTTTTGCCACAAATTCCCAAAGTTAATTATATATTGTGTATATATATGTTTCAGTCAGTTATCTCCATTTATTGCCTTTCAATGTAGTTCTTTGTTCTTCCTGTAAGTTAAAGCACATGATTTATTTACACATACACACACCCCACTGACTGCTCATCCTCTAACCTATGCTAGTTCCAATTCTTTCAGTACCTTGTCATAAAGAATTTCTTCCAATGCCACCAATCATTTCTGTTCATCCTGCAGACCTTAATTTTTACCGAATTTTCCTAAGTGTTGCAGAACAAAGTGCAGCATTCCTATCATAAAGCATCATGATGTAAACCTGTGGTAACTACTATCCAGGAATCACTGCTCTTTTACTCTTATTAAAAAAAAAAAAGACAAACGATCATTTTGTAAGAGCCATACAAAAGCCTAACATGCTACCTATTTTTTCTGCAGCAAATGTAGTTAATTTAACATTCAGCAACATGTAATTAGGTCAATTTATGTACTTGGAAGATTTTACTTGCATTTGTCAGCTGCAAAATTTCCTCTGCCATCACAGTATCCATTCCCCAAGCTTTGCTAAACACCCCTAGAGTTCCTCAGCCTTCCTCCAATTCATTTTTTATCACCCACAGATTCTACCATCTCTTTAGCCACTTCAAACACAAAATAATAGTCTGGTTTAACTACTTCATCAGACCTAGCTGTATAGACACTCATAACAAGACAAAATCTATACAGTCTATCATCTTGTGTACCTTTCTTTGCCTCTTCTTCCTAGGAAGGTTCTACTCTGAACGGGGAAAAGGTCCACAGATAGCGTATGACCCAGCAAACCCTTTCTATTGCAACAGATTTTATACAAAACAGAGTGGAATATTACAGCAGGCAGCAATATAACCCAGAAAGAAAAGGAGAGATTATGCTCTGATGTGAATCATCAAATTCTCAAATACTTCACTAAGCCTGTCTGGCTGCTTTTACCACCACCAACTGATGCATCTTCTTTCTTCTCAGTCCTTAGTGGGGCAATCCAAAACTGGGGCAACAATCCAGCTTGAAATACTACATACTAGTGAAACTCATTCCTGTTGTTGAAAAAACATTTGCCCCCAAAGGCAATCATATAACCTCAAAATCCTGCAAACAGCAATGCTTATAAGAGCTCACATGTGCCTCCCACAAAACCTATATCCATCTAAACGTCAGCTCACAAATGTACCTAAGATGTATAAAGAAAGCACTTCCATTTCTGGGATTTTAGAGTTCTTCGGTACACTAGGTTGCAGTCAGCTTTCAATAAGAAATTGCTCCAATGGGTCAGACAATTTTACAGCAGAAAATACTAAATTTAGATTCCTTTCTCTCTTTTTCTTTTTAAACTTCTTCCACATTTTTAACAGCTTGTCCTTGCTTACTTCAGCTATTGTGCCTCCATCTAAAATCATCAGAATCAGTGATTCAGAAATACTCCTATGGGAATCTTTTCTTTCTAAAAGCACAGTATCAGATGGTCATGTCTATCTTAAGAAATAGCTTTCCAAAGCAAAAATAGCATTGATCTCTATCATTCTGAACGCAGCATCTGACTACATCCAAGGAGGAAATACATTCCACCTTCCTAATACTTATTATCAGCTTTAAAGTATCAGAACAGTAACAAGTAATAAACCACAAATGCTATTGAAACTAGGCAAGCAAAGCACTCCAGTAACTTAAAATGTAGGACATACCATCATAAAATGTTTAAGAGAAGAAATTTTGAATTGAATATTCTAGAAAAGGAATAGTAAGTTACTTCTTTTCTAGAGTGGATCAAAATGGTAAATGCTAGATGTAAAAGCGAGATGGAGAACAAGAATGTAGCTTCCTTTCTTCACTAGACTACCACCCCACATCCATAACTTGTTCCTTCAGACTTCATGTAACAAATTGCCAGTTGCATGCCATTTTCATAGTCTGCAGTTTTTTTTGTACTATTACTACTTAACCATCTCAACTTTCACTTAAATTTTAAAAACCAAAAGTTTCTCAGCCCTGTGACTGACATGTAAAACACTTGAAAATGCATGAACCTTATCAACTCATAAAAACAAAAAATTGTAATAGTTTTTTCATTTCAACTTATTTTTTCTTGTCACCCAAAAGAACTTTTATTTTTAAATGTCTAGAGTAGATAACTGAGAATGGTGATGTCTTTGTGCATTTAACTCCTGAACATCATTGCTAGATCTTTCTAAAAAGAAAAAAAAAAAAGCTATCTACCAAATACAATATGTGAATTATCTACATACACATGAATCTTGTGAAAGACAGACCTTAACCAAAAGCCTCCATAAGTCTGCATAATAACACCACGCAACAAATTGCTCAGCAGGCTTTGGATCAGGCTTTCTGGCTGCCCTCCCAGCAAGCCATCCTGTCACAGGTCTGAAGAGGTTCAGGACAAAGATACTGGTTCTTTACAGCCTCTGTTTTGTGAGGACCTAATATAATGTGGTTCCGATCAGACGTAGATGAGCAAACAGTTCACTTTTCTTCATCACTAACACAGGTTAAAAAATTATCCTCGAGTCCTCTGAAGAGTATACAATGTGGTATTGAACAGACTGTTTCGTTCTTCATTACTCAAAGGCATTTCAATATAAACCCATTCCTATTCACAGAAGACCTCAAGTAAATGTGCATGCAATCCCACTGGCATCAGCAGGGGCTTTGGTCTAATCATCAAGTACCCCCACGGAATATATACCTTCTGAAAGGGCTTCGGTCACTCTATACATAGGAGTTGCAGAACACTTGCTGGAAATAGAAGAATACATATGCTGTACGAATGATGAATAATGAAGATGTTGAAACATCAGAGATAACACAAGCATAGTTTATGTCCTGAAGCAGACAAAACCGTCAATGTTCTAGTGCAGGTTCTCCTACATGCAATCGGTGGCACAGGCTTTTGCACAACCTCCAAGCAAAACCACCTTCTGTAGGACGAAAGTTCTTTGTTTGGTAGAAGCCTCACTCCTGTGCAAGCAGTGTCAACCACAGCAAAGAAGAGCTGGCTATAAATTGGACAGATTAAATGGACTGAATTTTCAACCATTCTGGCCACAATTCCCCAGATAACAAAACCAGCAATTCGCTAGCATGTTTTTTTCTTTCTCACATTTAAAAAAGAAAATATTTCCCCTTCTTGTCTTCCCACCTCCTTCCCCAAGACACCACAATTACCAGTTTTCAGCTGAACCCTAATAGTAGAGATGAACTCCCTACCATAAGGAAATACCCTGCCAGCATATTGCATGTTCCTTTAACAAAATGAAGAAATAAGCAACAACAAAAGAAGGACATTTCCAAATAAGTTTTACACTAAAAAAAAAAAAAAAAGAAAAGAAAAGACCGATTCCACCTGCATGGAATCAACTACATTAATCCTAAGTAAACAAACCACTAAAACTCAACAAAATCCATACTCCTATACAACAGGTTAAGAAAAAAAAGGCAAAGTGAAAGAGAAATCAGGAAAGTGTTTGCAACAAATACAAGGTGGAGCATACTTTCATCAAAAGTGAGAGATAAAATTTAAAAAGGGGGAAGGAGGCTACATTTGCAAAGTAGTTTTTTCTTCCAAAGTGATAAACAACTTTTAAAACATCCAATGTGATTGAAAACTTGAGTTTTATCTTAAGTTTTATAAAACGAACCTTACTTTTACTTGTCTCTTATCTCTGGACCCGAGCAACAGTTCACAACCAGAAAGGTCTGCTGTTCAAGGCAATTTTCACACTTTAGTACATTGACTTTGGCCCAGTCGAAAGGAAACACTGCTTTCAGACATGATGAATTATCTTTTTGACATAACAGACAGGGCTGCTGCTTCTCTCTGAGCTCAATCTTTATTTCATGGTCATTTCTATCAAATCAGTGCTAGTGGTGATACATCAAATGCTTAGAATTTCAATGAAATTGTCACTACAAAGGTTTTCAAACTTCTGCAAATTTTCTGCATTTGGCTTATTTTGCTTGTGGTTTAGTCTCAATGTCTTTCCCTAAGTGTTTAGCCAACACTCCTGGGTGGTTTCCAGCACAGCTCAGTCTCCTTGGCAGCTCTGTGACTAAGGCAAGTTTGGGGCAAGAAGGGGCCTGTCCAACATTTCCTGCTCTTAAGATTTCATGGTTGTTAACAGAGTGAGCTCTGTGCTTGTGTGCTGATCCTGGGTGCAGCCCAGGTTGTTTTGTATTTCTGAGTATGGCCCAATGGCAGGCTTTGCTTTTTGCAGCAAGTTGAAAAGGTCAACAGGCAGTTGGCAGTTATGGGTTGATAATAAAACTAAATATGTGTGTATATATATAGTTTAAGTACATATATAAATAGTTAATATATAATAGTTACATATAAACAAACTGTATATTTACATAAAAATACACACATATATAGAACATACAACACAATAATTAACAGTATTAGCTTATTACATCTAATTACATCAATAGCCATAAGACACTAATAGATAGAAGTCACATTTTAGGTATTTATTTGATCCTATAAAAATTGCATCCTCTTAATTATGGTACCTCCACTCATTCTCTACATAACTTTATACATTCTTCTTCTCAAAGAACCCTTCCTCTCTTTCACATAATATTACAGCATATTCAATTTCAATACCTGGTAACAGAGCACTTACTTTGCAAGAGTACCTTTCTGATAGCTCATCTCTTGTACATACGTATTGTTTTGTAGAGAAATAAAGCCAGATGATGTCAAACCAGTTTTCTGAAGCTACCATTTCAGAAAAATCATGCTCAATTAAGAAAAATACGGCTGCATAATTTTTAACAAAACAATACGGTATCTGATGTGATGCATTAACGGTCCATAATGTTATTGAACAGGACTACAAGAGAGACACTTTACTTGCACTTCCTTGTCAGACAATTACTCTTTGCTACTGTAATACTTCATGTGCATACTTCCAAGGAAGACTCATGAACGCACAGGTTCATTAAGGGAATGAGAGAATCGATTGTAAAATGGAAAAGGCCGAGTGAGGTCATATTTCAAAGAGATGAATATGGTACACTCCATTATGTTGTAATCAGCCTCTCTCTTTCATCCTAAGAACTGTAATAGTCTATCCTAATTTTCAAAAAAAAAAAAAAAAAAATTCACTGCCTGCATCCTACCTTCATCCCAAATACAGTGAGGAATTCAAATGTGCTGCAGGCAGTTTCCATTTACCATGGTCTTTGGAGCAGACGGTATTGATGTTGCTGACCATTTTTCTCCTTAATAAGAAAAACATTCAAATGCTACTAATATTGCTGCCTTGGCAAACCACATTTAATAGATGGGACTTGCCCTGTACATGACACACAGAACATCAATCAAGGCTGAATTTTATTTCAATTTATTATGGTTGCTGTCTAAATGAAAAAATGCTTATATCGTTAAAATGTCTTACAATATAAATGTGCAAATGATGCAATCACCCATTTTGTGAGAAATTTCTTATTTTGATTAAAAATATCTACAGTTGAACTTCTAAATATTTAATAAATGTAAAAACAAAAAAACACAGGCACATTAAGAAACCTCAGTAATTGGTATCCGATGCAATATCATGGTTTTGTGCTCGATAGCTTTTATCTTTAGGAGATGAGTTTATTAGGCATTCTTCTTTTAAAATAATAAAAGCTGCCTTTTTGTTAAAGTCATCTAGAATAAATTACTTTAATTTTGACTTCGTTCAGTACTCGCATGTGGTCTGTTGTTTTTTTTTGTGGGCTTTCTTTTGATTTTGAAGTTATCATTCATTACAGGTCTTTGCTTGCTGTATCCAGCTGTCTCTAGCCTCTGTACCAACTGGCCTGCAAAAGCCCTCTTAGCTTAAGGAACGCTGGACACCACACCATTACCAAGGGGTAGAAAATAGCATCTTATAAGAAAAGAGACAATACTCAATTTTATAATTGAGTAGGGTGCCCGAATCTGCCCCAGCACTGGGGGCAGAATTTAAGGCTTGGCACAGTTCTGCTGTCACATGCAGCAAGTGATTTCACCAGGTCTTCACTGCGATGACTGCTCTCCTAACTGCCCTGTCCAGAATCGCAAAAAGCTACGCACGCAAGGTAACAAATGGTCTTGCGGCAGGAGAGCACTATAGGCTGCCATAAAAGCCAGCTAAACCCAATGGTATTTAAACCTCATTAAACTGTCATATACTGTCTCTATATATTTCCTTCCACATTACTGCTTATTAACATGCAACTATTATACAAATACAAACCTCCCCCATGATAAACAGATGGCTCTTCCTGCTGTATTCGTTTGGAAATGCTCAAGTGTCCAGAGCCCAAATGTAGTTACACAGAGGAGGCCAAATGTTACAAGATGTCATAAGCATGTAGCAGGCCAGAAAACAAAACAAAACAGTTTTTACTAGAAAATGAGTTTAGCATGGTTATGTAGGCAACTTTCTGATGTTTTCTTACTTGGGCAAAAGTATCTCGAATGGAGTTTGGACACTGCAAGTGAAAGACTGAACTGCAAAAATGGTCTCTCAAAGCACACAGCAAACCTTGACAGGATGTGATACACTTGAACAGAAGGGCAGTATGGTTACACAGTGCATCATGGAGTTCTGTAGTTTGTAAGGTAACCACCACTCCTGCAGAAGCCCAAGCACCTTTAGTAAGAGTGAAGAAGGCATGCAAGACTATTGCCTTGCATTGTGTTTTATGATAGCCAAGAACTGAAGAGCAATTTAAGCTTGGCCTGTTAAAAAACAATGGATAAATAACTGGAAATGAAGGAAGTGTGGGAAAGCTACATGACAGATAAATGGGACTTGTATAACATTGCATATTGTAAAGGTTGCCAGAATGTGTTGAAAGAAGAAGAGCCAGTTAAATCACATCCTGCTGCAGCTGTCCAACTTCATAGCTAAATTGTTCATATTAATTTCATTAAACAATTAAAGAAGGAAATCCAAAATATTATTACAAGTATGTTGGCTTGACACCGTCTCTTTTGCAGATTTAATAACAGATACACTACTCTCAACTTCAAAGGGTGACAAATTTATACAAATTGGGGGAATTCACAACCTCAGGGCCACAAAGTCACTGTCATATGGAAACTTCTACAAAATCCGCACTACGCTATACCTTTCTGACAGACATTTTAGAAAAGGAAGGAAGGATATTCCAGTAGTTATGGAGCTGGCCTGACGTTTATGGGATCTCAATTTAATTTCCTTGTCTGACAGACAGCCCTTTCTAATCTCAAAGTAAATCATTTTCCTTACCTTAGTTTTCCCACCTTTAAAATGGAGACCATTTAAGTACCTGCATCAGGTAAGTATTAAACAAAGGGGAGGAGAAAAAAAAGTATCCCTTTCTTCTACATTTTTCTCAGATGGGAAGACACCTGAAAGATCAATCTTCCAAAGGCTTTGACTATATGCTCTTAAATACCTTGAAATCAACCAAATACACTATTTGTAAGTAACATGGTGTGCATGTTGCAGGTCTTAATGTCACTGGATAGCCTTCCATTTCAAAACTAGTGCTCTGTGATAGAAGAGAGATAGAAGAATGAGCAGTGGTGAAGTTAATAAACAAAATGCATTCATGGCCCATTACTTCAAATAACTTTACTATATCAGTAGTCCACTCATAAAATAATGGCCTCAATTAACATTTAATTCTCACACAATGCATTCATAATGTATTGCAAGGATTAAAAGTTCTGCATGAGTATCACTGTTCTAGAAGTGCCACAACTTACAAGAGAAGTACTGACATATTTTCCACTTGATTAGAAGTAGTTCCCAGTCTTTATTTCTCCCTTATTAGGCCTCCTTGTCCTGTAATAATTACACGAAAAGACATTCTCCTGTGTGTTAGAGCTCCCAGTCTCCCAGGTGATTCACAGCTTTGTTCTGAAAATTCATGAGGACTCTAGCACAGCACTACTTTAGAGGAGAAGGTTAAGAAGTCCCACCACCCTGGTAGTCCTGCAATTTTGATCATGAAGAAAGTGAAGAGAATTCACTGTAAGTGCATGCTTCAATCCTTTTTACAACAAGGTGGAATGCAGCAAATTTTCTGAGATCCCCATCAGCTAAAAAAAACAAAAAACCACCAGCGCTGCCACTGCTGGGAACATATACTTGAGGACAAGACCAAGGCAAGACTGGAAGAGTCTTTCTGACATTATCTGGACATTTTAATAGCAGCATGTGATACCAGGGCAGCTGCAATGCTTGTAACTTGATAGATCTAAATGTTATGTGAAAGACCTCCCCTCATTCAGCAATCTTAGGGTTTTCCAAGCTAAACCCATGCCTAATGTATTCTCTTTTAGCACAGAAAATTAAGAAGTTAACTGGGGAAGAGAGTATCTTTGTATATGCAGTTGCTTTTATCCTGCAACACAATGACTGAGCATTGATGAGATGATAACTCAGTCAATTAATCAAACACCAACAAAACACATTCTAACAATGACTGCCGCATTCACGGTGTCATTTTAGGAACCGACTCCAGTACACACAGATATTTTTTGCCCCATGAGTTTGACCTGAATCCTAATGAAATTAACCACTAGAAAAAAANAAAAAAAACCACAAAAAAAAAAAAAAAAAAAAAAAAAACAAGCCAGTACAAGCTACCAGCTTTCAGGGCATGCTGCAAAACCTGCTGAAAAAGCCATCAGATGCTTCCCTGTAAACTTGGAAGGAGGAAGACCAGAAAGCTGGAAATTTGAAATAAACCTCACCCTGCCAACCTAATTTATCTGAAAAGTGCTTTGATGGTCAAGAGCTGTAATGAAAAAAATATTAAGAGTCAGACAGATTTAAATTTAAAATCCTGCCAACACCTATTACCCTCAAAATGTAAGGGCTATGCTAAGACTTAAGACCATGAGTTAATCTAAGGTATGAAAACAAAACAAAAACTGATTCAAGGAAAATAAATATATAAAAAAAACAACTGCTTTCCTTCTATAATTTTCCTTTCAAGTATTGTCTTATTTAAAATATATTGTTAATATACTATGTTAGTAGTTGTCCCTAATAAGCTCTGCATACATCTAAGAAAACTGCATACACTGACAAAGACGCTTCTAGTTTTGCTCAACACATGGCTTTTTTAGATGATATGCTCTCTCTTGAAAACTACTCCCTCACAAAATGAAAATTCAGCAGAATCCCTAATAGCTTTCATATTTCAGTCTAATAGGTAGCATGGCATTGCACTGCCACCCACCTTTGCTACAATATTGCACAGCACATTTAACAGACATTTGCTTCCTTCACACAGTCCTTATGTGCGGCTTCTGCAGGACCTTAGTATTAACATTTAACAGAGTCTATGAGCATAAAGCACATTTATGAACACCTGCTAGAACATTTTATTTGCCTTAAGAGTTTTATTGTAACTGTTAAATTTTCTTGCTATGCTTTATGGGCCAAATCCTGGTCCAGTTTTAGCTTAAACTCCCATCGACTTCAACAGGAAGTAGATTGGATTGTATGTGGTTTCCCATACAGATTCAATACAGCTTTAACAAAATTGGTTCATTGGTAAGCATAATACTGGACAGGAAAAAGCCAGTGCCTAGCAGCACCAAACAAAACCACTGAACCCAGTCTTCAAACAGAGTTAAAAAATAAACAAACGCCACACCCACAAATCCGTAATGTTCACATTGCATTGCAAAAACTCACTGACACCGAGGCTGGAAGTAGAAGTTGTACAGGTATCCCATGCACAAACACCTATAGCCTCCCATGCCTTGGTGGACGTTCTACCATCAAGTCCCTCTCTCACAGATTTTGCAGAGGAAGTCATGCCAGGAATCTGACTGTTACGAAGATTTTTCTATACAACTGTTTCTCTTTGACAGAGTTTCACCATCATTACCGGAGATGTTAGAAATACCCCTGTGAAACTGCATGTGGCTACACAAAGGTGAGCAACACAACTCCTCACTGCTTAGAAAGAGATGATAATGGAGGATTCCACAAAGTCTACTTGGAACACCCCCTAAAAAAACTGAACCTCATTTGATAATACACAGGCATTACTTTGACCATCACTTATAGAAAGCCCTAAAGTAGTAACAACAGACAGCGAGTAAACAGTAGAGAATATGGCAAAGCCGCTTCTGTTTCACAAGAGCTTGACAGTAAGTGCTTGATTCAATGCATACTATTAAGCCAAAAAAAAATCAAAACAATTATAAAATGAAATTATAGACACAATGATGAATGGCGACAGATGAAATGTTAACAGATCTAGCGCCATACACAAAAATCATTGATTTTCTCTGATTACTACTTAGGTGATCAGAGTGTATTAGGTACTAGTTGCCTGCTTGCTCTAGATTTTATTAATGCTCCAATATCAGGCACCCAATTTGGAAATCAATGCTTACTTCATCATTTTTCTCTGAAGGATTCTATTATTCACAATTGATTTAACAGAAATGAAAGGCTTACCATTAACGAGAGCCAGCTGCTGACACTTCTTAGATGAATTATTGAACTTCTAAAAGTGAATTAACTTAACCATCACCAAGACTTATTGTCTGATGTTTCTCATACCAAAGTCAGTGTATTTATAATTACAGAACCAAATAGTAGAAAGCAGCTTCTTTGCCGCCTCCATAAACACCCACCATATATACCAAGTAAAAATTAAGGAGATTTGCAAAGATACTAATAGGAGTTATGCACCAAATACAGTCAGTGGGAGCTTAGTGTCTAATTGCCTTTTTACGCCCTTAATCATCATCTTTCTAAAACTGTAAAGGTAGGGTCATTTTAAGAGCTTCAGAAAGAAGAAATCCAGTTTATGGCAAGTTACATCTTTTGCCCACTGTCAAGTTTCCCAGAGCTGACCATGCCCTCCCAACAGCCTATAGAAGACAACGATTAATTCCTTTTAAGTACAAGGTGAAGATCCATCTTATGAATTGAGACAGAAGCAGCAAATAGACAATTGCAAGTAGAGGTAGTACTACAACTCCGTCCCCAAAAGCAGTGTAAATGTAAAAAGCAGGAGGCCTATCCATAAAACTTACCATCCAAGCTAACAGGCTACCTGCTCAGCACATAAATCCATCATTCCCTTTTTCCAGTCTAAAAAGAACTAAGCATTGCCCAAGGTGAATTCAGTTCCTCATGCAAGAGCTTTTGTTCTGCAGATTATAATGCTGGCTACAGGGCTGTAATCCCTGATCAACAGTCTGATACTGTACAAACAGGTTCGGAAGGGCAGTCCATCAGACCCGCATCTACGTTGCAATCCTATGAATAAATAACTTCATCCTCAGATACTACACATTCCCTAGCAGGCATACTGCTAATAATGCTATTCGTGAATCATCACTGAGAAGTACTGATAACAACCTGTACGTCAGGAGTGTAAGAGCACCCAGTCGTACTAATCTACAAACAACCTTACTGTCAAACACGTGAGGAGCTGCCCTCAGCAACTCAAGCCATGGGTTAGCAAGACCACAGCTGTCTGGTGGCATATCAAGCTATGAAAACTAGAGAGCATTTCAGGTCTCACTAGACTTTTTGCTAATCTGTACCACCTGGCTGAATATGTTTCTAAAATGCTACAATGGCAACTGCTGCCTCCTGCAGGTATGATGAACGAATGCTGAAGAACTCAGTTTGATGACCCTTATCTCTGTAACTGCTCCGAAGAGTTCAGCTCGAGACCAAGTTGAGAATCTAGGTGAGATCCATTCAGGAAGTCTTCTGGATTAAAAATGCTAATCTCTGCCTTCCATTTATGGTGGAATGATCAGACAGCGTACCTGTTCTACCCTTTTCACACAAACTGAAAGTCAGCTACTGCCTGAAATCACTAGGACCTCTTCTCAAAGTCCACAGTGGATCTGACTGCTTGCACACTGCTGGTGGCAAAGCATCTGGACTGGTTTTTTTTTTTTTCTTTTAACAAGGGTTAGTATCTGAAGAAGATACTCTTAGAGCAAACCCATCTTTTCATGAGTACTGTGTTTCCCATTCCCACGCCCCTCCATCTATTTTATCTCCCATGTTACTGGAACTAACTTTTTAAAATTCTGCTTACATTGGACAAAAAGTTTAAAAGTCAAGGAAAATTGGAAGAGAACAAGCCTGACAGACAGATCCTCCACACTCGTAAGTCTTACTGTCTTAGGCCAATTTTTTTCATAAAATTATGATTATGTTAAGAATATTTAGATACCCAAATTCTTCTATCTGCCTCTTCTACATAGAATAACACTTTTTAAATGCAGGCTGGCTGGCTCCATTAAATCTAATATCTGCATAAAACGCATCTCAGCAAGTAGTTTATAATAACTCATTTTAAAGGACACGGACATTGGCAGGTTTCCTTCCTTTCTTGCACTCATTTTTCCAGTATTTCCCACATTGTGAACCTCTTAATGCTATAAAGACAGGGCAGATTGCACAAGTGGTCCTACTGGTTCCTTCCAATGGGAATAACATGGTCAGAATCTGGCATTCAACAAAGTTTCCATTTCTACATAGGTTTCATTTATTTTTCAGTTTAAAAATAAGACCATATTACTTTGGCATGTAACTAGAGCTGCTCCTACAATGCAGAAGAAATAACACTGCTGGCAAGCCCCAAAGCTGTTCCGAGACAAAACTGTTTTGGCAGAACTTTTAAAAAACTTCTTTTTGACTAGAGGCAGAATTCAACACTAGCACAAGTGGGAAAAACTTCACTGCAATCAATCACTTTACACACGCTCACTTATTGCAGGTCTGAATCTCCATTAAGTTTACATAATGCAAATATATTTAGCTGAAGTGGAATCTAAATTCTGTTGAATCAATTCTATTTATCTCCTACACAAATATTACTTTAACATTGACTTCTATGATCAGTCTGCTATGAACATTGTTCTTCCTCAGACACAAATACCAACGTGCTATTTACTACATACCATGACCACTTTTTTTTTTTTTAAATACAATAGTTACCACACTCAGGTGCCCAATGGTTAGGATATGATGAAATCACAGTTGCAAGATCTATCTTCTTGCATCAATTATAGGCACTGAAGAAAATAAGACAAAGCTGACATTTCGCAACTTCTGAGGCTTTGACTTTGCAACCTATTTTTTAAAATATTTTCCTTGCATGTCATACTCCAGTTTTCTTTTTTCTTTTTTTTTTTTTAAGAGCATGAATAACCTAACCAGTGTGCAATAGAGGTCCTTCAACACAGGAGTCAAATCTTGAAGTGATCTAACATCACTATGGCACAGACAACCATGAAAGTATTCAGTTACCTGAACATTGGTGCCCATGTCTTTGAATATCCAAGACATAGTGGGCTGACAGGTGCAACACAGATCTTACAAAAAGACCTTTACCCTTCTGGAGCATCTGTTGAAAGCAACTGAACTGAGTCCTTTTTGCCAGAGAGAAAGAAAGCTATGCGATAGTGGTATCAGGCTGCTGAGCTAAGCTCATGGGTTTGAGAAAGGGGTCACAGTAAGGCCCTCTTTCTTATCACACTCTCCTACTCCTGCCCGGGAAATGTAGGTTGTTCTTACTTACCGTGACAGCACAGCGGGCAACAGGAGCATTAAATCAGCCACCAAAGGCAGGCTTCAACAGAGACGAAGAAGCACGGTGCCCACAAAACTAGCATTTTTCCAATGGGTACTGTTCTACTGTTCCTTCCCTTCTTTAGTGGCTGTGTGATCCCAACTTTGAGAAAGCTAGTGGTTTTGCCAAGGCGACAATTTTTTCCTAGGGAACTTCAGTTAGACAAGAGAAACTGATTTTCAGAATTCTGTATCTTACAACAAATCCCAACAGACCTCAACAAAATTTCATTGCTTTAGTAAAGAGAAAGGCATTTAAATTGTCTGAGAAGTACCATCTTGCCAAATGTGAAGATCTGCTGCAAATAAAGGAGGTGTAAAATTGTCTCAAAGAAAAAGCAATATGGTACTTAGATACATAAGCATTTCTAAATCCAAGTTTTAAGCACAGGTTTGGGTTTGTTTTTTTTTCTTGGTTGGTGGGTTCGTTTTTTTTTTTTTAACACCTGTTTTACTGTTGCTAGAGATAAAAATGACGAAGTAATGGAGACTGCATTTATTTACTTTTGGATTCTTAAGAACTTGTATCCAATGTACCACAGCTCATGAACTGCTTCAAATAACTCAGCTAAGCACATTTGCAACACTTGCTTGTAAAAGTCAGGCTGTCCACACATAATCAGGTATCTTTTAAATAAAATATAACACTTATTTTAGATGTTTATTGACTTAAAAAAAAATCAACAAATACGAAGAAATATATGAGGTGATGACTATGTTCAGACCCCTAATTTTTAATTAATACTTCAGCCATATATGTAGAGTCAGAGCTTCAAATAAACTTAATATTCAGCTACTTTAGGAGTGAAACTCCACCCACTGCTCCCACTGAAAATATATTACTCCCCCCCGTGTCACAAAAAAAATCATAGCGTAGCAAGAAATCATTTGGTGTCACAAAAATCATAGCAAGAAGAGTATAGGAAGACATGACAATAATCTTTTTATTTCCATTGCAAAATAATTTACTAGAGGTGTTTCAGAAGGACTTCGATTTTTGAAAACGAGCAGTCTCCTTCCATATGCTACCAACTCTAACAGAGGCACATTTTTATTTAGGCTAAATCATGCCTTATGGGACACACTTACGAGGAAGAAAGGAGGACATGTAACTGGCATTTGAGACATACTGCCAATGCAAAGCTGCCAAAAGCACACAGCAGGGAGCATGTTTTGGCTATCATGAGCAGAATAAGCATGCACTCCCTAACCACTGCCAGCTGGCGTTTGTTTCCAAATACAGAATACTCACCAGGCAGTTTGGAGACTGGACATACTCCTAACCTTAAACTATGCCCCCATAAAATGTGCTGCTGAGATACCTCATTAACCATGACTGTCTCCTAGCCTACCGCCAAATAAGAAAGACTCAATGACACAAAAATCATACATTTTTCCCTATGCACAAAAAAAGTACTTAAAGTGTATCTTAACATACTCTAATGCTTATGGCAAGAGGAAAATTTTAAAAGGGTTGGAAGAAGCTTGAGATGTAGGCAGAAGAAGCAGAAATGCTGTCACTACTCCAGTACACATGGACACAAAAAGTGAAATCCAGAGACCCAGAGTACCAAGAAAACACAGCAATGAACAGCAAGAGTGGCTGGCACTGTGATTATAAACTAAACTATCATGTTTAACGCAACTGCTAGCAATCCTCACAACAGAGATGCTCCCTGCTTTATGTGTTCAGGCAGGTTTGTGGTTAGAAGATTAATGTTTCCCTCCATCTGCTAATGACTATAAAGGTCCCCCGGGCTTTACACCAAGGGTACTTTGCCCTTAGGATGAAACAAGAAATGGGAATTTGTGTTCATTTCGACACGGACCTACTATTTCCAGCAACACTCCCAATTGCTAAGTGTGTATTATTTCAACTTTATCTACCAAAAACATATTTTATCACCGTAGTTCAACTGTGATTCCAATTAGATTTTTCAAAGAGAACAGTTAAAAGGAGAACAAACCAACAGGGGGGCACTTTTCACTTTTAAAGTGCTTACCCGATACAGTCTGCATTGGTATTTTCCCTGTAAGTGCTCCATTCATTAGCTTTTTACTATATTTTCAAAAGTGACTCCCCTCTTTTAGATTTCCCATGCTCTATGACTGATAGCCTGCTGTCATGGACCAAACAACGCTGAAGAAAGAAATGTATCAGACAGTGCCATGCAAAGGAGAGGGCACTAACTAAAATCTTCATTTCTTTCAGTGCATGGATTTTTAAACTTACCCCCTTAACTCTACCTTTGCTCCTGAGGTCTGGAAGCAAGTCAGAGTGAGCTTGACACGAGGGTAGGTTTCAAGGACCTAAGCCAGTTTGACATCCTGGAAGAAAATGGGAAAGAGCAGTCAAAAAGCATAGTTTTGGAAGAATAAGGCAGAGATACTCATCACCAGAACAACGACCAATACTGAGGGCAAAATTAGGAAGATCTAATGTTACCTCCAGTATGGACAAACAAGAAATCAAAAACCACTGTTGCTTCAACAAAGTCTTTGGAAACAGATCTCAGGTTCCCGTTCTCACTGAACACCCCTACCAATTCCAACGCAGACCCTGTCCTCAGTCCCTGCTCGAGGAAGAAGCAGGCATCCATGCCAAAATTCCTTGTGAGAACCCAAGGGAATTTCAGGGCTGGTCAAAAGTGCACTAGCACCAAGCACAAGCAACTCACTTCCCCCAGTTTACTAAACCTAACTTCAAATGAATAAATAAATACAACAGCTGAAATACTTTGCAGCTGAACCATCAACACAACAAAACTCTTCCCCCTTTTTAAAAATGGAAATGTGATTTCAATTATGTGTCCTCTACCCATACTTTAGATCCAGGAAGGTATCACTCCTGTCGACCTGTTCCTGCCCAACAAGAAAAGCCGGACAAGACAGAAGACAAGGGGGAAGGAAAAAAAATTCTTCAGCAAAGAACAGCAAAGTCTGAGACCAGGCAAAAATGCAGAAACTGCAGCCACAAAAGACAATTCAATACTTCTCTTACACAGCAGCAGCACTACAAAACAACGAGTGTTGAACTAACAAAGTGCTCTCCCTGGCCAGCCCTTAGGACTCATAACATTACTTCTCTACTGGCTTCCCAAACCGGGAAATACTCCAGATCAAAGATATATGTTCAACAATATTGACCAGTTACCTGGCTCATAAAATCCAAACCAAAAAGCCCAGACTGATTTTTGTATTAAAAATAACAGCTCTATCAGCAAGGCAATTTCCATATTGTAACCTGATTAGAACCAACAACGCTGCTCCCATATTTCTAATCCGGGTCCACCGATTTTCAGCCTTTTTCTTAAGCTTCCATCAACAGCAACTCACGTCTTCCAGCCTTTACTTAAAAGAGAAGAAAACACCTTTCCCTTTTAAATGTGTACAATGCTGGAAAACACATCCCGAGTACGATCCAAATACACAGAGCAACTAAAAAGGAATTAAAACTGCTTATTATTTCCCAATTACTAAGTGGCTCTCAGTTCCTTTTGGAAGCCTGACCTGCAGATGAAAAGCTTGAACCTCTGTGCTAGAAAATGCATATTGTTAAGGATTTTAAAGAGAAAAGTAGGACTCTAGATAAGGACCAGGGCAGAGAGCTGCAGCTCCCTTCCTTGTCGGGAGGACAAGATAGCTTTTCTCCCCCCCGATTTCCATACTCCACTAAAGCCTCCTGAGCAGGTGCCTGCCCTCCTCTCTGTGCCATTCCCATCCACAGCTAGGCAGCCTTAACTAACAGAGTCTTAACTCCTAAGCCTGAAACACAGCTAGCATAATTCACTCGAGTACTGGTAAAAGCATTTAATGTCATTAATGCAAAAAAAAAGTTGGTTTTGGAGGTACTGGGGAGGTAACTGTGGATGCGCTCCTCCTTCCTTCTGCAACCTGTAAGCATGTTTGCACAGGGACACAGGGTAACAAATTGCTCTCCACTCCTGAATTTTCTCATTTGAACACATAAGCATCAATATATACAGTTCATGTTATTTCACGTTCAGTCACTGAGGTACTGCTTGAAAGACTAACGCTGAATGAATTATGATTCACATAATGTAGATTATTTGGTCATCACTAACTCAAGAAAAAAATGCAGTCTTAAGGCCAAACCTGTGGGCACTTCCACTGAGGTCATTATGACCTCTGAGGAAATGACACTCTTAGGAAAACAGCAATCTTACACACAAGCACAGATATTACTAAATTCAAATGGTCAAACGCGATGCCACAATTAACAGCGGAGAGCCACCCCAACAAAAGAGTGAGAGTACTCCCATCACATCAGGCCTGAAGGAAGTGTCAACAATCAGAGATCTTCATTAGTCGCTCAAAAAAGCACTTCTTTTTATTATGCCAAACTATAACAGATTCCAAATTTTGCATGCGTGCTACACACCTTCCCAGACTTGGGAAGAACTCACCTACACAAACTACAGCCAAGGCCAGCAAGACCACTGCCCTTAATGCTTTACATTTATTTGCCCAGAGCTATCCTCAACACTGGGCAGCAAGACCGTGCCCACTTGCAGCAGCAGCACCTACCTCCTCCACAGGATCGCGTCTGAACCTGTTCCACGTGGTCTTCACAAAATTTTTTATTCTAAACTATGTTGGACATGACTGCTGCACAAAAGGCTCCTCCGACCCCACAAACGGATGGCTCTTCCTTTCTAAGAACATACTCAGAAAGAATATTTATCATAAAAATTTGTTACTTATCTTCTCTGAGGGACTTCTTACAGAAAAACTTAGGCTGGAAGTGGCTCTGGAAGCCATCTACTCCAACTCCCAACCAAGGCAGCACTAATTTCAAACTGAGATCAAGTTGTTCGTAGTCTTGTCCAGCCAAGCTCTGAAATCTCCAAGGACAGATCCTGCAGCTTCCCCACACCCCTGGTCCAGAACTTAACCATTTTCATTGTTATTTTTTTTTCCTTATACCCAGAAAGAACTTCCCCCGTTTCAATCTGGGATGGCTGCATCTCATCCTTTCTATGCACACCTTAGAGAAGGGCTTCTCTCTCTTCTCCATAAAAGCCCATTAGGACATGGAAGGCTGCAATTCACCTTCACTTTCTGTTCTCCAGATTGGGCGACCCAGGTCCCTCGGCTTCTTGTGCGCCACGTGCTCCAGCCCCAAACCACCTGGGTAGCCCTCCTCTGGGCTCTCCAGTTTGTCCCTACCTCTCTTGTACCGGGGCCCAGGGCTGCATGCAGCATTGTTCCAGGAAGGGCCACATCACGAGGAATGGTCGCTCCCTTCAGCTGGGTGACCACGCTGCTGCTGGCGTGGCTCAGAATGCCACCAGCCTCCACTGCAAGAGCACACCGATGACTCCTGTTCAACACCACCTTTTAATGACAATATTCTTCTATTCCTGTGCCTCCTTTCCCCAGAAACAAGGCGCTACAGAAAAGGAAGCGACATGGAGGACACCAAACAGCCCTTGGGCACCACTGTAACATATACAAGAAGCTAATGTTGTAGCTGATATTCTTTGTGAAAAGCTTACAAAGAAAACAAGTGGGGCATGATCTTACAGCCACTGACGTCAACCAAAATTTTGCATGAGAAAGGACGGCAAGACTCCATATTAAGAAGCAATAAACTTGCAAATTAGTACAGTAAACCTGAAAAGTAATCCATTTCTTTCCCCAACAAGTTTTTAAAAGGGAAATATTTTAGCTAGCATATTAACATTACTGACAGCTGAAATACGGTGGCTGCTCCAAGTTAAGACTCGTTAAAGTATTTATGAAAACGCAACAAAGCCTTTCACATACTTCACCTTGATCAGACAGCATCGCTGTGTAGGTCACCTGGCACGCAGAGCAGCATCAGCTACCTTACTGTCTCATCTCGAAGTACGTTCTTCTGAGATCAACCTCAGAGGAGCAACACAAAGCATTCAGCAGGAGAAAGCACCGCTTCAGGAGCGGCACCTCAGATCACCTAAGCACAGATCACTCTGGAATAGCGTTTTTTTACAGTGACCGAACAAAGAAATATCTGCACTTAAAGAAAACTGAATGTGGTTTAGAATGTATACAACTTCCTGCAGTTGACCCCAGAAAAAATAAAAGACATATGATCTGTAACTTCCTTTGACATTTCTTTGAACTCTAGATGGAAAGCTTTAAAAAGCAGCATTTTCTTATTAGTGACTTCCAAGATTTTTGTTAAATTTCTAAATAGTATCTAATGCTAAAATATTTATATGTACCGATACCATGGGCTAAACCACCCCCTCTAACAGAGAAAGAATTTTTTTAATCGTTATTTTGAGATGGGATGTACTGAATTACTTTGATGAAACGAGCAGGACAGCACTGATTCCAAAGCATTTGCAGAGAGGCTAGACATAGGTCAAAACAGATTCAAGAGCAAGGAGATGTGAGAAAAGGAAGATGATGTTACCTGTACTGGGCTACTGGGAGCAATTTTTCATGCCTGGCATTGCAAAGCATTCCCTCACAA
Organism: Anseranas semipalmata; assembly: GCA_013399115.1. NCBI lineage: Eukaryota > Metazoa > Chordata > Aves > Anseriformes > Anseranatidae > Anseranas > Anseranas semipalmata. The sequence continues at coordinate 395,863 of VXAA01006090.1, forward strand.
GGGGTGAATTGGGTTTCATTCAGAGACCCAAGGAAGGCAGCTTTCTGTACAGCTTCAGAGGATGCTCCCCATATGCAAGAATGGGTTTAATAAAGACTCAATTTATCATTTATTTAAAGCTTGTCTTCTATTACTTTGGTACATATTGCTGCCGCAGGGAGCAGCTTTTTCATATCTGCCTAGATAAGAGCTAATCACGACCGCCAAGCACTCAAGCCCCGGACCTTCAGAAGATGTTGTGCAAGTTCAAAACCTGCCTCCTTAACAGCTGCACAAGTTCCATCCAACAGCACGAAATATATTTTAACATAGAGAAATATATATATATGAAAATATTTATACACACACACACACGTGTGTGCATACAGCACAGGAATTCTGCGTACTGCAGACGCAGCCAAAGTAAATAAGCTTTCAGGAACGTAAAACCCTACCGGGCGTTGGTGCCTGTAGCGTTCTCCAACCCTGAGGGAAGAGCCACGGCAAACGCACCAGAGCCGGCAGCCGGGTGGCACCTCTGCTACCCCCCTTCAGCTCTGGAACCGCCCGTGCTCCCGGCCCCGCGCTGCAGCTCGCCAGCTCCCCAGGCCAGGCAACTAACCTGGAGGCGAGCGGGAAACCGGAGCCTCTGGCACGAGGGGCCCCTCCGCCCGCACGGGCGCTGCCACCGCTTGGGCAAGGAGCGGGACAAAGCCCGCTCTAAGCACAAAGCTCTCGCACACCTTCACGACGGGTGCTTTTACTTCTCCTGGGTCGTTCTTTCTTTTTTTCCCCCCTCCAACCTATCCTCTCCATTTAGCTTACAGAGACCACCTTCAGAGTGCCATGCTAATCAGCAACAGCTTGCAGTCTGTATTAAAAACACAAACATCCAAAAAAAATCTAGTGAAAAGGGAAGCCAGGTGAGTTCATATGCATTTCATCGGTAACTTCATTAATATTGGCATATTTTTAACTGTATCTGAATTATTTTAATTCTGATCTGAGAAGGTCAGTAGACTTGCCATAACTGCTAAAAACTAAAGTCATAAATTAGACGTGTGATATAGTAGGGTCTATTGCCCTACACATTTGCTATGAAGCTCTACAAAAATATGTATGGCTAATCAAAGGTGACAACAATAAGCTCACTATTTCAGGGTACGAGAAAGATGTGAACAGTAGAGAAGATTTAGGCTGGTGTAGAAGATAAATACAAAATCTCCAAAGTATTACTTTAACAAACTAAATAAATATTTAATAAAAATGAAGTTTGTTTTGCTTTCACTAACATAAGTAACTCCCCCAAAAAAGTACTCCTTATAGCTAAATACCTATTCTACAAATTCTCTATACTTTTTTGTATTTCATGATCACTTTACTTTTTCCCCCCTCATTCTGTTTTTCTCTGTCTGTCCTTCCTTCATGTCCAGCACTTTCCAACAGACCTACCTTGAACACAAAGCCAGCTATAGATTACAGAGAGTAAGAAGTTAAATGACAAACTCTTCAAGATTTCCCAGTATTGCAGTGAATGGCATACTGCACATTGCTTTGAAGGAGGGAAATACGATTTAACTGACATTTCATCAGTATCTTGGGACACATAAAGACCATCTCTTAAAGTACCAAATATTTAACTAGAATGCAACCTACAGAGAAGCAAAACTTGACATAATTTTTTTCCTAAGTTCTGCCTAAGCTTCAACACCAGTTTGTACTTATAATATACACTGTAATAAACTCCATTATTATAATTAAGATCAGCTAAGCTATATTGGGGTATTTCAATAATTACTGTCTCCTAACACAGAAGCAAGGAGAGTATCAATGATATGGAGAGACAACAGATTTAATGAAGATAACGTATAGAATTCAGCGCTACAAGATACTAGTGAATCAACAGGTTATTAAACAGGCACAAACACACTAATGTTTTATGCAAGTAACTGCAAGCTGACAAGGGTTAGAAGAGATTTCCACCACGACAGAAACACCCCTTAACTGCTCACAAGGGCTGGATGAAGGCTGGCCTGACTTTGTACTGCATCCCACTGAGAAGTGGCAGCTTTATAAAGCGTTGTTGGTAACGTGCATTAGCAGAATCATGTCCTGGGGTGCAAAGTAGTGGAAAATTGAAAATACTGGTATTGCACACAAGAAATACAAGTTCTAGCGCAAATCTGATTGAATCTACTTGCAGCTCTGGTTTTATCTGAATAAATCCACCAAAGTCAGTGGGGACCTCTCCCACCATATCCACATAGACCAAAGGGTGAAAATGGACGACCCCTTTCAGGCACCCCTGGCTCAAACTCCTCCTGTACACACCTGCGGGCACCTCGTAACTGGGAACTTGCTAGAACACTTTATTTCATTCCACAGAAACATGGAGATGTGAGAAAATGTGGGGTGCTCTATACCTCGCCCACGCTACAGACCATTACCCCCGAAACAGGCTAGCACTCTTGCAACAGCAAAACCCTTTTACTACAGATGCAGACAAAAGTACTTCAGCAGAAAACCAAGAACGTGTCATGGTAAAGCAGCCCTGGGTGGCATCACTCCTTCCACCTCTAGAGAACCAGACCCTCAGATGTGACGGAGATGCTTTCCCATGCTGCTACATGGTTGGGGTGAATTAGCCAGAAAGCGGGCTGCAAGACCCCTCAGCTCGGCAAGAAGGCACAGAGGAGAACCAGGCAAGGTACAAGGTATCCCAGAATGCAGCCATCTGCTTTGGAGCTGGCTTCTGCACTCTTCACAAGCATCCCCAGGTACTGAATAATGACAGCCAGGGTGGAGGCAGATCCTACACTGGATGATTACTCTCATTCACTAACATTATAACACTATTGCATACACACGTACCCCGCAACCCTCCAGCTAGCAAAATCTATTCCTCTGGTAGCTTACCTATACAACAAGCAGACTATCAACTTTCTCTGATCATTTAACCAGATGCAGGCTGATGCTGACACATCGAGCTCTTACTCAGGGCTTTATTCATAAAGGAAATATTTAAATAATATTTTAAATCAAAACCAGAATTCTTGCTAAAAAATAAAAGCCCTTGAGAGCAACTTCTCATTTCTCCTTCCAACTTTTCCCAAACGACACAACCAAAACTGTAAGCAAGTGATGCCCACAGAGTAACTTCTACCACAGTGCCACTGCTGGTCTAAATTGACACCGACTTTCACACCACTCCACCGTCACCCAGCGTGCCCCGCACGCACACGCTCTCCTTCAGCTAACCGCGAAGCCACGCGCGGCTGCCCTACCCCAGCCACGCCGCCCCACGGGGCTCTTCCAGGCGAGAGCCGCAGCCTCGGCGCGTCTTCCCTCGGGGGCTGTTGCTGTGCTGTCCTCGCGGGCATCGGTTGGACCCAGCACCGTCCTTGGGCAGCGGTATTTCGCGTTGCTCTTCGGGAGCCGTGCTATGATTTCCCGTCTCTCTTCAAAGCGTGAAGAGAGAGCGCTTTCTGGATCAAACGCGTTGCCACCGAGTTAGCCATTTGTGTTTCACGTTACGCGTACATCTTGCTTAAGCACGCCTCACCCAAAGGCAAAAAGAAATCTCAGCGCTACGAAAACCGGCAGAACTCCGCCGCGGGTTCCCGGGAGCCTTCCCACAAACAAATCACACTTTTCGCCTCGGTACGCTTCTGTTCCGCGTCAACACCGACACCTCCGAGACCCGAAACGCGGA
>VXAA01006090.1:400410-480924 GCA_013399115.1 Anseranas semipalmata
CCCTGGGCTCGCCGCCCCCGACCCTCACCCGCCCTGCGAACGGCCGCCTCCCGCATCGCGTCGTTACGCGGTCCCGCCGAGTCGCGGTCCCCGTCGTGCCCCGCTGTGCTGCTGACCCCGGGGGCCGGGGCGCGGGACGGGCCTCGCCCCCTCCCACCATCCCCTCACCAGAGCTGCCGCCACCGCGCTTGGGTTCTTACTGCAGCCTGCGGGCAAAGTTTTTCCCTCAGCAAACTCCCATCCTGGCCCTGGGGCACCTCAGGGACAGCGTTCCTCCGCCTCGGGTCTCGACGCCGTGCTGCGTGACCCACGTGTGCTTGGGCGGGTGTCTGGGCCTGCCGGACGGCTCCAGGTGCCTGTCGTGGAAAAGGCAATCCCCAAAAAGAATAAAAGAAATCCCCAAAGCGGGAGAAGGGGTGCGAGTACGCTCAGGTCAGGATGGACTGGCCACTGCACGCTCTCCAACCCAGCAGCTTGGCGGCTGGTGGGACCTTCTGCCTCCGCTGCCGTGACTGCAGTCCTTTAGAGATAAACACAGGCCCAAATACACCACTCTGATTTTTGACAGCTGTAATGAGCTCGAGGAAGAATTATGTAAACATTATTAAGTGTAATAAACACATGTCAGCATTAGGCAGTCTTGTGTAGAAATGTTGGTAAAAGCCATGGTGAACGTTTTATTCATAATGTCTTTTTAACTTTATGTAGCTGGTGTAATAGGCCTTGTGCTTTGCTGTTGCCTCGACGGAAAATCATTACCCAGTAATAGATGAGCCGGTTCGGAAGGAGAGCCACTGGGATACTGCACGCTTTCATTCATAGATGCTACGTATTAGAGGAAGTAGCAGGAGGCCTGCCAACTTTCCCAATTTAATTATTAAGCTGTCAGTTCCTGACTTCTTGTTTCAACTTCCTGAGGCAACATCTGGCTGTAATAACAAAAATAAATAAATAAAATAAAATTTGATCATTCACTCAGCAGCATTCTATTTGCAATGTCCTTTTTACTGTAACTATTTTGAAAAACTCAGTACAGGAGACCTGGACCCAGCATCTCTCCAAACTACCCAAAAGTAAAGACAAGAATAGTTTCAGCTGTGATCCTTGAGGCAAAGCTGTGCAGAAGGGTATATCATACTTGAGCCTTTTTCAACAAGTCCAATGGTGTGCATTTTAATCTTTCTAGTCCTTCTTTTATTCAGAAGAACATCAGCATTTTTTTTTACTGCATGAAGCTGAATGATATGACTTTGGGAGATAAAAAAAATAACTTTTTTCTAGCCAAGAATTTTGGCATTTTCATCAAACGTTGCTTCAAAACGGTAATGGTGGTTTCAGAAAAAAAAAAAAAAAGCCATAAAGGATATCATATTTAAATGCTACCAAATGTGAGTGAAACACTGAAGAGAAGTTTTAAAATATCTATGCGTCTTCATGTGTTCACTGGGTCTGTTTCACATGATGCGACAGCTTCAGCTCACAAGTCGTTATTGCAGTGGCTTTTGGAACTGTATGCCTCTTTTTTTTTTGCATATCCTCAAATACATACACATGCTCACAAGAATATACATCTATATATGTGCATATGCACAGGCAGAGACAAATACAGAGTGACTCAGCTCTGTGTTCTACTTGCTTAATCAGTTTTCAAAGCTCCGGTACTGTTCTCTTTTCTTATTTAAAATGCCTAAAGCCATCTTTCCCACGTTTCTTTTTTCACTGCAAGGGTGCCAAGCCTTTGACAAAGCTAGGCGATCTAAGCTGCCTGGGATGGGCTCCTCCTCCTTGGATCCCGCTCTCCTGAATGTCTTTCTGAAGGTCAGGAGGTCAGCTCATCCATTAATCACATGGCAGCTTGGACTTCGACACTGACCCTGCACACTAGTGTTAGGGAATCCTGGAAGACCTTTCTTCCTGATGGTCACTTAGAGCTAAGGAAGGAGATCAAACTCGGGAGGCAGAGGTCCCTGCAAGCCCAAACCACCATCAGATGGTGCCAGGAACGCTGTGGGGTGACCACCATCACCCATGAGCTTCACTCAGCACAGCACGGCTGCCTTCACTTTGGTCTCTCCTGGGCTACAGAACGATACTACGTGTTGCAGCTGTGGCGGTAGGTACGAGCTGGGCATGTATGGTGATAACGCCTAACTTAGCACGTCTGAGTTTGACTCTTTCCCTTAGCGTTCCCAAGGAAAACACTAATTTTGGTTTTCCCATTCCATTAATTCTCTCTCCCTTCCACTAAGAAGTTAGGTGTAGAGATCACAGGAGCCTGAAGTCAGTGCTGCTGTCATTTGGGCTCATGTCAAAGTTTTGCTCTCTGGTCCTTTTTTTTTCCAAAGTTTCCTTTCCCTCAAAGCTTCGAGGAACTTCTGGAACATTTTACTGATTTCTTAGTGGCTCACCACTAGAACTCCTCATAATTCCTGGCTTCCTAAGGCTCACCAGGAACTTTTTCTTTACTCTCTCTCTCTATCCTCCAGTTCAAGTGGCAGAAAGGCTAACTATCCTGTTAAGTAGGGCAGACTTTCTTAAATCATCGAAAGAACTCCGGATAATCCTTTCATACCTGCCTCCCATCTTCAGGTGAAATGACTATGTCTGTTAAGTCCTCATAGGAGGGGACTGAATACTTTATATAAATGCTATTCAAGATTCTCCTGTTTTCCCTACAGTTCATGAAAGATCAGTCAGACTCTTCCTTTAAAGAAGAAAGAAAATAGGGCGAGGTGAGAGTGTCAAAAACAGATTTTCTGATCAAATTCTATTTATCAGTTTTTCTACCATTAGCCAATTTCCAGGCGTACATCTCAGATTTATTTTTAGAAAAGTCACCTGGGACTAAAAAAAAAAAATAGTCAAAACAAAGCATTTCAAAATGCGCTGGACCAAAGAAATGTTTCTGACACAGCAGCAAGGACTATGCTGAGTCCGGTGATCAGATGCAGCTTTGAAAACATTTGGGTAGTCTCTTGCTATAGGAAGGAGAGTTTGTATTTGTGTACATTAAGGAGGCTATCTTCAACTTCCCTACTTTTTGCTCAGGAGATTTCCTCACAACTTTTGCACCACATATGAATTGGGCAGTAAAGAGATAACTGCAAACAATGAGCAAATCCTTTATGAAAAGCCAGTTGATGAGCAATTTAATACAGAGAATTCTGCAATCTGCTGGTGAAGGTCAGTAACATGACAGATAAGTCTACAACAGACTTATTTATATATTTACAAATGTGAAAGCAGAAATTGGGGTCTTTTGAAAGTAGCAGCTGTTAATTGCCAGCCTCACATACAGACGTACAGTTGGAGAGACTACTAATGAACTGAATAAAACCTAAAGGAGTTTCAGGTCCAAGTTACTTGCCATAGACCTAAGAGTTCAGGTGAAAGACACTGATTCCCAGGAGGATCCCGAACTGGATAACATTTGTTGGCTATATGGAGGCAATAATTTCTATCTGAAACAGAATTGCCTGTGCAGAAGGAAGCTTTACCAGGGAAAATAAGATGTGCTGATCCACTTGGGCCAGCATCAACAGCTATTAAAACAAACTGACATAAAGAGCCTCCCGGTTATCTATTATTGTATGGTTTGGAGCCATCAGCTCATATAAAACTGCAAAACATTTGAGACTCAGAATCAAAAATGACTTCAATGAAAATGACCTCAATGAAAAGCATCATGTGCTGAAAAAAAAAATCTCCTGCAGGATTTGAAACATCAGACAGCAAACAAGAGAAATCCAGAATCCTACTGTGCTTGGGGGGATTTCTGCACACCTAAATGAACATTTGTTGCAACAGCCAGCACTCACCTAGAGACATGATATGAATCCCAAGGTATTAATAATACAAACCCAATCCCTAGCAATATTCATATTTTTTTCTACAAGATACTGGTAAGAGGGAATGTGGAGTCTGTAGACAGAGTTTAGAGCGTGAATTTTGTCTCTGCCATGCTTACTAGGTAACAGATGATATTTCACCTTTTGAGATGAGAAATAAAGCTGTGGTGCAATCCGACCATCATGCAATAATAAGTGATGGTGGCAGCTGAGATTATAGGAGTGTCTGCAGCTACAAATATTCAGCTGGGACTCCTTCAGGTTTCTGCATGTCAGCTGGTCTTCTATTATCTCTCTGGGAACTGAACTAAGCAACATATGGGTGCCATGACTTCTGAATGCATGATAAAGGAAGTAAAAATAAAGCTGATAAAAAATCCAACCAGTATAATTGGTATTTTAAAACCTCCTCTACTGCACTGGGTAATGAGTTAACAAGGGCATGCATGAAAGACAAAGAAGGAAGGAGTTAGAACCACGAACCCATTTGTTACCTGAGAGTTTTCTTCAATGATAATGAGAAGATTGTGAGAGATAATTAGGTGCATTGTGTTTAAAGAACCACTCCACCAAGTAGTCCCCATGATGGATTGGCAGGGAGTATCAGGTAGCAAGTGTAATGATAAGACAATATGAAGAACATGGGAGGACTGTTTGGTGGGAGTAAAAAAGGTTGTAAAGGTCTTTAAGGAGTTAGGATGTAAAATTATAGAAAGCAATGCCAATTTGTAAGGAATCACATCACCTTGATGTATAATCAGTGATAATGGGCTGGAAACTTAATGTATAGGGCAGAAAAGTTCTTACAAATGTGGAGGTAAACAAATAAAGAGATCTGGCTAAAGTACTGTGGACTTAGCTAATATGGAGAAATTTGATGTGGATGGTAGAACAAACAAAAATGTAAGTTAGGTCTAAATCAATCTGTAATTACATTTCTGGATTTGTCCTGCACATCTCTTCTTGAAGGAATTGATGCACCAAGTAGGCACAAATCAGTATTATTTGGGGCTCACAGACGAAACAACGGGGAACCCAAGTATTGGACTATAAAAGTGGAATATTTCATTCTTGTAGAGGTCCTTAAGGCTGATCATGGAAGGTATGGAATTTGCAGAGTACCTGGATTACAGTGCCTACTGCTTTAGAAAGGCCCACCAAAAAGATGTTACCAGAAATGAGCAAAAATAAGTTTTGCTGATAGTATTCAACAGCATAGTTGCACGTATATTGATGAAACATTGCAGTTTGGCCCCACAAGCTGCATGTTCTGGCAGAGGAATCTGAATGGCTTGTTATAAGTCAAAGCTTTTGACATCTGCGGACAAGTATGAACTAGTGTCTATCCCGCAAGTAGTGGAAGGGATGTACTGCATAAATCACATCAGTGATCCATGCTTAGAGTTCTGATCAGAGAAGAACAACAAATCTGTGTGATAAAGGTATGTGTGTCATCTTTTTATATAATACCATTCAGCCCTTTAACAATCCAATACCATTCTGATAAAATTATTTTTGGATTCATGCATCCTGAGAAACTTTCATATTTATCAAAAACTGGCAAAGACTTTTACACCTGCATGGTGCCAGATGCAAAAGACTTTTATGTCACTGACCTGGGACAATATTTTAGAAGATGGACCAATATACAAGTCAAACAAGAGCATGCCAAACACAGGATACCAGGGGAAAAAAAAAAAAAAAAAGAGAGAGAGAGTAATCTGTCCAAGAAAAAAACAGGAAGGTGCAACTATGCAGCTGTAGATAATGGAAGACTGAATCTAGAGGAGGACTTAAAATTTTTGAAGTTTTCAGCACAGTTTACACCTAACTAACAGGCCTGGCCTGTACATTATGGATTCCATATTCCTGTCATTTTAGAGCATTTGAAAGCAGAGCCCTGGGAATGACTACAGCATTCAAAATCTTTGTAGATTGTGGATTCCCTGGTTTTCTAGGAATTTTTAAAATATTGAAACTTGTGTTGCTGGTTAGAATTCTTGTAAACCTAAACAGAGAAAAAGCCATAATGATCAGTGCAAGCAGCCATAGGGATATGTCTTTATGAATGTGTCTTATTTCTGAATATACATATATTTCTAATATATATATATAAAATACAGAAAATTCAAGTCTTACCAGCACATGTAGAACTTCTAGTCTGCAGTGTTTCAACATACTTCTCCCAGGCTCTACTTCCTGAATTTAGCCTGTACAGATACTCAGTCCTGCAATCACTTTTTAAATGACATTCGTATAACCTAACTCCTTAACTGAACATCATGGAGTACAATATAGAAGGATATTTTAGGTGACTTATTTTAACAGATACTTATTACAGTCTTTTACAAGTCGATTGCTGCATGGATGCATACAGTGTACCTACCTTCCCCAGGACCTTGCAGATCAGCAGCAAGTATTTTTTGTAATACAGAATCAAGAGTGGCCTATGTTCTCTTGTCCTCCAGTATATCCTTGGATAAGCTGTATGTGGGTGGCATTGTTTGGAGAAAAGATTAGGCAGATCCCTGACTGATAAACATGCCATAGCTCCACCGCTGCTGCAAATTATTGTTTCATCAGAGGATCTGCTCCAGGTTTGCAAGCAATCCTGCAGACACTGCTGAATGAAGGGCATGATTCATGGGCTGAATACACAGGTTTCTAGTCCTTGGAGTGGTATTTGGTGATTTGGCAAGATACCCTAGGGCATCTCATGTGGAACTCAACTCCTACCTCACAGCAGCTGATTCAAGCCTTTAATGTCTCTAACATGGAGTCAAATTTACATTGAGCAACTAAATGCACTCTGAGCATCTTTTCAGAGGATCGCACTGAATGTTGAGTATTTAATTCTTTTATGCTTATTTGGAAATAATTATCTGCCAAGCAATACAAACAAGTAATCAACCAAACAAGACCACCAGGGTTTCTGTAACTGAGACCTTAGGCATAATTGTTTATCTATGGAGGATAAAACACAGCCATTTATCTATGTTAACCTTTGACTACTTTCTTAGTCACGTGGAACAGCTTATTAAAAAAAGAAAGGGTGATGTAAAGGGATAACAGTTACTCCGAGGAGGTTTGCAAAATCGGGTTGTCAATGTTTCCTTCAAGCCAAAGAGGTCGCTTAGAGTCTCGTAGTTAAAGTCAGTCTTTTACATCAAGCCTTCAGTCTGCATTCCCGATTGTCATAAATACAGTTGATACTTGTTATTATTTATGCCGTAGTACTTTTCCGAGTGCGTTAGGGGTTTGTGGAAATACAGCAAGAAACAGATTTGCTGCTATGGGGACAAAACGTGCCTTCCTAACTCAAGAAGCTGTCCCCCTGACAGCTAGAGCTGGTAAGCATTAACGGAGTTTCATCCATTGCTCATACCTGACCGCAGCGCGCTGCGGAGCGCCCTGCTATGGCTTTTTGCCCGGAATAACGGGAGAGCCGAGCTTGGCTCGGGGAGAGCAAGGGCGAGGGCGTGCGCACCCCTCCGCGGCTCGGCCCGAGCCCCCCGTTCCCCGCGGGCCGGGGCGCTGCGGTGAGAGCTCCCCCTTCCGTTGCGGAGAGCTTTCACCGTCGGTCATGTTCTCGTTTCAACCCGAACATCTGCTTCCCTGCCAGACCTCGTCAGTGCCCTATTTAACTCGCATTTCCATCTTAAATGAACGTTATTCAGCTGTTTTCTTTTACTGCTTATTATTGCTTTGTGCTGCGGCTTTCCATTGATTAAGATAAAAATCAATACCTCTTCCACAGAAAAAATTCTGAATAAGCTGAATGCAAATAATGCAATCATCAAGGCACCATCTAAATTAAAGTGGAAAAAAAAAAGGGGGGGGGGCATGCACTACATACTGAGATCAACCTTCTCTCTTTATGGACAGTTGCAATGTAGAATCATTGGCATTTATGGTCTGAGTGAAGTTTTGTTTAAATTGTCATCAGCTTTTGTAAACGTGGAAAATACTTCTTGGAATGATTTATACACATGAGCTTATTTTTAATTAATTAATTTATTTACTTCTTTCATTTCAATATGCTCACAATGTGAGCCTGAAATGTGTTTCCCTGGCAAGGTCCAAGCACAAGCATGAACTTGCAATGCTTGGCTTTCAAATACACTCAAGAATAATTTTGGTAAGAGCTATTTGTGTTGGAAATTGTGTTACTATTTCTTATTAATCTGCCTCCTTCTGTGTCATTATGTCCTTCTCTTTTTCCCCAAACTGACTGGTTCATCTACTTAAATCCTACTCTTTGGGGAAAGGACAGTCATCTGCTCAATGCTTTTACAGCCCATAGTACAGGAAGGTCCTGACCTGACTGGTCTTTGGCCTTAGAATATTTTCAAGGAATTTATTATTTATTATTCTTGGGCATAATATATCATGGACAATTTCTATTGCTCTCATGTTTTATCGAAGGTTATTTTTTATCCCACTTAAATATGACTTAGTTGCCCTCAGAGTATCAAGTTTACAGTACAGCAGCTTCTGCAATAGTCATGATAAAGATTACATAGAATAATGGTTGTGTTACAATAAGACATGAAGAAATACTGTAACATCTTGAAGACTTGCAGTGGCAGCACAAATGACACAGCACGATGACATTTTCCCCTTGTTTGGACACTGCTGGGTAGCAAACATCTGAAACAAAAATCCTGTTTATCCATAGACAGTTTCAGTACAGTGCACGCTTCTCTGAGCCTGCCTTCGTTCAACCCTGACCAAGGATGAGTGAGCACCATTCTAAATATGAAGGCACCTCAATTTTCACGCTTATTCAATCCTGGGCGTCTGCTGAGACTATGCTAGTAAAAGTGCCATATATAAAAATGGCTTTATGATATGCATTTGTCCTCAGAAAGTCCAACTGCAACAGTAACTGATGTGTCTGCATAAAGCATATTTGTGTGTGTGTGAGAGAGACAGAGAATATCTATCTGCAAGGAGATTCAAACACAATACTGTGCACAGACAAGTTATTTGAATATCTATCCCTTTATGTTTGAAAGTTCTGGGCTGTGCAACTAGCAATTTATCTGCCTTCCCACAGTGTTTTAGTTTTAACAGCCAGAAAATGCTCTGAACACTCAGCCTACCAAATCTTCAGGACTGTAAGAGCTCAAGGCAACTCTACTGTCATGTATTTTTACACCTACAAATTAATGGAAAGTGCTATCTTTTTCATTTAGTAGTATTGTCTTCTCTATTTGGATTTATTCTGTACCAGAGAAAATGTCTTTAGAATTTCCAGGCAGGAAGGCAGGCAATATAACAGTCATGAATCTTTTGGGGAACAGATCTTAACCACACTGGATATTTAAATTTTCACTGCATCTTTAAAAAACAAACAAACAACAACAAACAAACAAACAAAGAAAACCCACTCCTCCTCCTTTTCAAGTTTCAAATCTTAATGCACGACCGTCAAAGTCCCTTTTAGCTCAGTTTTCTCCACATAAGAACCTGACATGGCTGGTGTCTCTTTACCAGCCCTCCTTCTATGTTAGTTTTTGAATCACTGGATGACTTCAATGAAAATTTTCAGAAGTCTCAAAGATACAGGTTGTTACAAGTTTTATGAGCTTCATGCGTAGGTTGAGGACAGAGGCCTACCCGTTGCTGCTGGGGTTAGGGAAGCCAGCCCATGTGAGAGCTGCTGTTCAGTGGCACACGTGCCCACTGCCTGGCCAAGCAGCCAGCAAATGCCAGCCAGGCCTTTGCAGACTTCTCTTCACCTGGCAGCATAAGCAAAATGTAGATGGGGGGCACAGGAGGGAACCGATGCTCTGGTGGATACATCAGGGAGGTTTTGCAGGGGATGAGCTAATGACAGGAAAAGAATAAGAGGATGTTATGGTTGAAGGCAGTAAGTTCAGGGAGAGGCAACTGCAGGGGTGGCAACAGAAGGGTTTGTGTAAGAGGAAACCTAGCCAGAGGGGCTGATTTTGGAGAAGATGTAGGACTCAAGTTGATAGGAAGCAAGGCCGCCTTAGTACAGTTGTTACAACCCGCTTACTGTAAATGTAATTGCTTGTAGACAATAGAAGACAATAATTGTAAATTACGAAACGTAATGCATAAACTGTAGTTCATGTATAACATGAGACAATATCCTCCCTGTTAACAGGCTTGAAGTTTAATGTCTTACTAGATTATCATGCCAATAATGAAGTTTCGTTATTTAAAAGAGATACATTATGGGAAAAACAATCATAGCAGCAGTATTCAAGTAGTTATCCACTCTGCAGTTTCCCCATATTTCCAAGCTGTTTGTTGTTTTAAAAGAAGCTATAATTACATTCAATACTTCCCAGTGCTCAAAAACTGGAATTGCTTGGCTTTCCACTAGGTTATTATCCTGCAGTAAACATGGGTAAGGTGTTCAGTGCAATCACAAATAAAAAAGAAAATGGTCTGGTCAACACTATCCCATTAAAATGATGACCACAAAGCAGAAAAGATTGAAAAACATTTCACTTTTTTATTAACTGTTGAAGAATATTAACTTACCCATAACTCTACACCAACGGTATAAATTTAGGCAGTGTATCTAGACTGTTCTTCCTCTAGCTTGAGATAAATACCTAGTCTCATAAGAAGTAGCTCATTTTACTAACGAGACTAGATCCCTATGCCACTAAAATACTGGCGACTCTAAGGAACAAGGCACTATACTGAGACCTAGGAGACCCTGTATAGGTACAGCATTATCACAGAATAGCTGACTCTCCATTTCCTCCATTTCATTTTGCTCGTTGGTTTTCTTCTCTAAGATAGATCATGTTTGCCAAAGGAAACCAAAGGAAGAAAATAACCTCAGAGGTAGGAAAACTGTGGACAAGAGTAACTAAATCTTAAAACCATGGGAAACCCAAGATGCACAGATCCAGAAAAAAAATGAGAATTTCCATCCCTAGTGTAATTTCCTTGGGAATGTGCTCCAGTCAGTGCCGTTTGCCAGAATGTCAGGAAGAAAAGTTAGATGCTGTTGTGAGTGAGCACCTGACAAAGTGTCTAGGTATATGACAGAACGTTTTCCGCATCGACAGAGATCCAAGTCAGAACAAAACAGTTAATCTCTCTCTTAGAAGACAGTGCTGAATATTTTGGGATATTCTCTCTGGATGCCAGCCCACAGACTCCTTCTGGAAACCAGCTGCTGTAAGGAAATTAGGGTATTCATAAAAATAGCTAAGGAGGGAGCAAGAAGATCAGAGCAGACAATTTCGACAACAGACAGAAAGAGAAACAAATGTCGTGGAGGAATACAAAAGATCATTTTCTTCCTTTTGCAATGGTGCTAGCATGAGAAAAGGAAGTGAACAAATAATATATGTATGAAAATGGTAAAAGCAAATGTTTATGGGAGAAAAAGCCACTACTTTAAACCCTGTGCTCATTTTTTCTTCTGTAGTCTTAATATGAGTGCAATAAAAATTACATTGCACAGACAGTGCAGGCTATATTTTCCTAGAATATATTAGCACAGAATTTGTGTTCGTAGTTGCGTGACTGATCACAAAGCTTTGTTTTGGCTGTGTCAAGAAAAGGCTGTTATAAATTAGGGAACTTGCTGAACCCTAAAGAATATACTTTATGGTTAGAGAGAAAATACCACCTTGCAGAGGGACTTCTTAAACGGTATATACCACTTGGGTTCCCAGAATACAGCCTTGCACTGGGCCTTCATGCTAGGGAATGAATTCAAAACTTTTTCTCATCAACCAGATAAGGGTATATTAAATTTGGAGGTAAAAATTCATGCATTGTGGTGTAAGTCTGTGGAGCCAAAGCGAGGTAGGCTTACAGCAATATTCAGTAAAGCTCATGTTAAAAATACCTTTTTATAAGTGACCTTTCCTTTAGAATTTCTGTGATAACACTTGGGGATTTTACATTAAGTTTCTTAGTATAAAATTGAGCACTGAACAGACTTTTAGAAAGATTATGGCGCTAGAGGGATATTTAATGGTGAAATCACTTACTGTAGTACTCATTTCTGAGAGCAAAGGTCTGAAGTGAAATGAATTTGGTGATCTTAGATTAGTCCTCAGTGGCCAGAGGTCCATGTCTGAAGTCAGCTACATGTATAATTAGGTATAATTTCTACATCTGTTCAATAGAGGTTAATTGAACTATCACAATAATTGAATTCCTGGACTTCTGATTTTTCTATTCAATGTGTTCCTGTGAGATGCGAGCCAAGTATTCATCATCTAACACATTTATAGGAAATTCCTGTTGCATTTGGTATTTGGTTTGTGGGTTAATACAAGGTAGCGGCATTTTTCAAATGTCCGAGCACAAATACACATCCAATCTTCCAAAATAAATAAGCAAAAGAAAGAGCCACAGGTACATAGATTCTATACTATGGGTTCCTCAGATCTTAAAGAAACAGTCAAAAGCAGATAGGTTACCAACTGACAATTAGAAAAGCTCTAATAATCTTACCCCTGTATTCTGCAAGAATTTCACTCTTCTTGTGGTGGTATTTTAGCTTAAGATTGTGTTATGAGTATTCAGTAAGTAAAAACTGGGCATTAATTTTGAGCTTAGAACAATACAGCTTTATTTTCTTTCTACGATCACAGGTGTGCAAACACACGACAAAAGCATATGCATGAATGCGGTGTATACTTACTATTCTGTGTATGCAAGCAGTTACACACATTTTACAAGGCTACTGCTCACTCACTCAGAAAACTAACAGGTTTTCTTTTACCGCTTCCTTATGAGAAAACAGTAGACAGGCACCATGATGAACTGCATCCATTTATGCATTCACCTGGGATCTAACATTATTGGATTATTCTTGGCTGACTACACTTGCCAGACCCACTTTTTAATTTTTTAAGGAAACAACATTTGCTTTTCATTTATTGAGTTTAGCATTTAGACGGAATACAGACTTTTGATATTAAAGTTCTCTCTGCATTGAAACAGACAAGCTAGTGTGAATAAGTTTTTTCACAGAATAGAGAGGAAACACTTTCTCCATTCCCATTTAGCCATAGGCTTCCCAGCTAGGACCACAACAGCGATGTCAGAGATGGTCAGGAGATGGAATTTCACCAGAACTACTTCAGGAATGTAGACATCTCATTAAAAATAATCAAAAATAATTTTATTTTGACTGAAAAAAAAAATTGATTGGAAATACTGCCATACTGTCTCAAGGGCTTTATGAACATTAAGCTTGAGTAACCCTGAGTCAGCTAGGTTGGACTACTTCTCTCATGGTACATCAGTTTGATATTAGTAGTGTTGCCTTGATGTAGTATGGGAGTTATGGGAGTTACTGCCTCTCTGGGCAGTCTAGCTCATAGTTCAAAATAGAGACAAGGCACAAATATATCACAATTTCCAAATTATTATTTTAATTTTTTATTTCCTTAATTCTCTCCAACTCTTCAACTTTTTGCTTATAAATGATTTTTTTTTAACTAAAAGTGCAAGTTTCTGAAAAAAAGTTTTGTTATCAATCAATTATATTTTTAAATAAAAAATAATTTTCTGGAGAATGTCTTGTTAACAACCTATTAGAAACAAGACTGGTGTTACTACCTGATTTAACACAAGTCTGTAACTAGTCATTTCACAAACTTTTAGACTTCGTCAGGCTGGTGGGATTGAATCCAGTGGTGTTCCTATTTGGACAAGCCTAGTCAAAAGCAGTGCAAAGTTTCAGGCACAGAGAATGCAGGACTGATCCCTGTGAACACAGTTAACATTTTTCGCAACTCAGTCCCATAAACCAATTTTAGTGATGCAATGAAGTTCACTGTCTGCTAAGTCATTGTGAATCATAAAGTTCCCATTTGTGTGGTATAAATCAACATAACTATTCAACAATTAAATCTACAATGAATATATTTTTTAAATTACCAAGCATTATGTTTCATTTTACAAGCTTGCACATGCAATCTTTATAGCTTACTGTCATGTAATGCTTTATAAATGATATTTGATAAACAACAGCTGTATAATCTTAGAAATATTCATCAGGAGGCACATGTATCCATGGTAAATCACTTTTGACTTGTACAATGCTGGTGGCTGGCGTATAATCTTCTAACTGCTTGCATGTGGAACATAATAGGACATGGCACTATGCTTCTGCGAGACCAAAATACATTCTGAAAACATACTTGGGTATCAATTGCAAGCAAGAATGAAAAACGTTTGTCAAGTGCACAGTTCCAAAGTGTAAATCTCATAGTAGATGCTATATTTATGGTACACCACTATGCATATTTTGCATACTGTTTATTTTTAAATTGAACTTCATTGCACTCATTTTCACAGTTTATTGGCACTGAAACCTAAAGCTTAGTGAAGATGTGGTATTAGGGATTGTTTTTGCTCTCCCATAAGCTAAAACGAGCTGCAACTCCTGTACTTCTCTCAGCTGTTAGATTTCTACTAATTCCCTAGATTGTGTCATAGTTTATTTCCTATCTGCTAAATGTGTTTCAGCTTTCAGAAAAGTTCCTGTGAGGCAGAATATAGAATAAGAGGGATCAGCTATTTTTTCAGATGCTTATGTACAACTTCTGCAGAGCCACCTACCATAGTCCTTATGCCACAGTGAGTTTGGGTGAGGAAGAGATGAAGAACGCCATCATGCACATGCTGATGGCAACCTAGCAGTGTTGCTGGTACATAGCTGTTGGACTAAAGAATTAAAGTGCTCAGTGATTGCTACCTTTGGGCTCTTCGCTGAATTGAACTGCTTGTTACAGCAGCCTCATCTCTGTTTTATTGAGACCACGCAGTTTGTATTCAACATTTAAGCTATACAGTTACAACTACTCTTCATGAAGCACCACTATTTACACTTAGGATCATCTGAGAAAGCCAAGGTCTAAGGTACAAACAGCATCGACTCTACTCCCAGTAATTTCCATGACAAAGGTTATGCTTTTTTATTTATTTTAAAATTGGAGATAGGATTCACCTCACCTAATCATCTAAAAGTATGATGCCTACTGCACCCTCCTTATCTAGGCTTCCTGTAATACCCAATGGAGAGAAACAGACCAGTTAATTAAGAATCCAATTAATCCCATCCTAAATAGTATCAAAGAAAAGTGGATGAAGCTCCCTGTGGAGGGCTCTGTCCCTCTCTGTAGACTCTAGAGACAGCCTGAAAGGCTTCCTTAGAGTAGACACACACTTTTTACAGGGTCGTATGAAGTGAGAGGAGTGCTGCCAGCTGTGTCCCTCATAGCTGCTGTGCAGTACCAACCACAGCTGCCCTTAACTACAGAGCACACTGTTTTTGTGGGCACATGGCAGAATTTACCCCAACTTTGCAAATCAGACATAGTTCAGGAAAGCAGTCTAGTTTACCCGGTCTGTTGCGTCAACCTAAAATTAAGAAATTAATCCATGAGTAGGTAAATAGCTTTCATTTGATGTACATGAAGTGGTAGGAAGTTTTTACTTTCAGGATAACCCTACAAGATCTGGAGCTTTCTCAGGAAGATGCTGTGTGAAAAGGCTTTCTACTAGTTGTTCGCATCCATGATAGTCACTTAATAGAATTTGCAGTCTCTGCAATTCTGCATTTGTGTCCGAGTTATGCCAAAACATCTCAGGTTTTTGACAGCAGTTAAAGGATTCTCTTTATATCCTCTTATCTCCACCCTGAATAGAGGAAAAGCTGGAGCATGGCTTTTCTTATTGTACAGAGGCAGAACTTAAGTAGGGGCTCTGAACAAAGGAGAAGCTGCAGAGAAAACCTCCCAGCAGCCAATTTAAGAGAGGAGCTTTGGGCTGAGGGGGATACTACATACCTCTGAGACAAATTGACAAAAATCAAGCACTTTTTCTCATTTATCAAATCTGAATTTAGGAATATGAGTCACATAAGAAAACAAATTTGGTAACTTTGATTCTTGCTCCTTAGAATTAATCATTACAAAGTATAGAAGATACAGTTTCTTAGCCATTTTTTTTCAGTCCTGAGGAATGTCAGCAAATTCATTGGAACCCTCTCGCATGTGTTGGCATCTCTGGTTGTGTGTTGTGTCCATATCTGTTGTGAACAGACACAGCTCCTAATTGATTTACCCCTCTAACCTGTTTTGGGCCTTTGTAAATCTATGTAATGTGGTTTTCAACTGTTTCACTTATTTTAAACATTTCTATGGCCTGTGGAAATGAGGACCGTATGTGTGAAACGCAATCTAAGAGTTGCTGAACCCATTTGATCCCAGAAGATATGCAGAAGGGCTCTTATCACTCAACACCTTTGCAGAAATAAGAGCAAGTAATAAAAGTAAAAACATAAAGTTAAAATGTTTCTTCAGTTAGGAACATACTAAATTTATATGTTGAAACCAGCAGAGAAAAAGGCGAGTATTCATGATTAGAAGTCACACCTCAGTTCACTATTATTGTCACACTGCTAATAATACAGGACAAAAAAAGCTCTGTAGTGTACATTACTGCCAATTAATTCTTACATATACAAGACCAAGATTATTGCCGTCTTTGCCTCTAGTTCTTCTGAAATGCTTTTGAAACAGGGTCACCAGAGCTGCTTGCAGTGTTAAACCTGTCACACATCTGAGTTTTATTAAGATGTTTTCTGTTTTGTTCTCGGTTCCTTTTCTAGGAAGTCCTAACACTCCAGTTGACATCTGTGAACCCCTGGCTGGTGGTCTTGCAGAATGAACCCCAGTAACCTCAGCTCTCTGTACAGAATGGAGGTAGTTCATTCAGAGTCCATTGTTTTTATAATCAGGATGGATTTACTCCAAATGCATTATCCTGGACTTACTGATACTTAATTTCCCTTGCCATGTTATTCCACCGTCCTTTCCAGTAAGCTCTAGAAGTTCTTGCTATCTTACATCCCAGGAAGCTCCTCTGCCAAGTAGTCCGGGAGAATGATGAATGGTGTAAATCCCACTACTGGTATTTAGGGGGCCTGTTGGTTGAGCAAGTTGACTACTTACGGTTATTCTTTGTCATCTGTCTTTAAGTCATTACTAATCCATGGCAACAGCTTCCCATCAATTCCATGGTAATTTATTTTGTAGAAGCCTTTAATGAGGGAAAGTGTCAAAAGCCTTTTAAAAATCCAAATACCTTGTAGCATTAGGATCACTATAATCCGCATGCTTGTTGACAGCTTTAAAAAAACTCAAATACATTTCTAAGGAACATCTTCCCCCAGTAGAAACTGTGTGTTATGCAATATATTGTGTTTGTCCAGGTGTCTATTAATCTCATCCTTTATTACGTTTTCCCATTTTGCCTGTAGAGAAACCAGACTTACAGTCTATAGATCCAAGATCTCTCTGGAGTCCTTCATAAAGACTGGTGTCACATTTCCCACCTTCTGTTCCTCTGGCAATAGGTTAGACACCACAGTTAGCAGTTTAGCAATTTTATATTTGTTATAAATCTTCAGTGAATACCATCTGTTCCTGGAGATTTCTTACTGTTCAGTATGTCAATTTGCTCTAAAGCCTTTTCTATTGACACTTGAATTTGAGCCAGTTCCTCAGCCTTATCTCCCATAAGGAATGACTGATATCAGAACCTCATTCTCTTCCGTAATGAACACTGATGCAATAAATTAATTTAGCTTTCCTGCAATAGCCTCATCTTCCTTGAATGTTCCTTTTATACCTTGATTGTCTATTGGTCCCATCTGACTCTCTGTCAGGCTTTCTGGTAACCGTATGTCTGAAAAAAGTTTTATTAATAGGTTACTTGTCCTTACTGTTACTCGTTCAAATCCCTTCTGGCCTGTCATATGGTGTCTTTACATTTAGGTTGCTACTGTTTACACTCCTTCTATTCTGTTTGTTAAGATGTAACTCCCAATTTTCACTTCCAATAGCTTTCTCTGATCTACTATTTAACATAGGTCATGTGCTTTTCTTTCTAATTTATATTTTTAATGTTAGCATGTATTTTCTTCTTTATCTCTAATATGGAAATTCTCTGAATGGTCTCCTTTGTAACCTGCAAGTATTTTATCCCACTAATTGCTCCTTTTAATTTTTGTTTCACTAGTTCATAATTTTATATTGTACCTGCTTTTAAATATTTTGTTGTTGTGGCAAATTTGGGGCCTTTTCCCTTCCTATAAGGATAATGAGTACGCTCACTTTTAGAGTATTCTGTACAGGTATACATTGTTCCCTAGGTAGCTGCTCCATAGTCATTTCTGATACCTATAAAGGCCACAAAAAAGAATGTGCCCAGAAGTAACAATTGTCGATAAATGAATAAGTTTCCAAAAAGTCTACATACTATCATTTGCAATAAAGTCTATTAAAAAAAGTGATATCTAGATTTTGACTGTTGCTACCTAAAATTACAATAACTTTATATGACATTGACTGTACTATCTCCTATGTAAGTGTCAGCAATCAAATTCTAGGCTTGATTTTACTCTGCAATTTTTTTTTCTTCACGCAGTGTAACTTTGATAAGTTCAATGGATCTGCTTTTCTGATTTATACTGAAGTAGAAGTAAGATCAGAATCAGATCCTAAATCTGCAGATACACTTAAAACAGATAGTGTATGTTGCTCTAGCTGCAGACATATGCACTATGTGGTTATTTTCAAATAGCCTTTTATTCTGGCTGCTTCCCTCTTTCATAGTTGTTTTAAATTTATGGTTGATTTACTTTTCAATGAAATTAACACTGAGAATGAAGAACTCTACAAATCTTCTGACTAGCTAACTTTCACCTTCCCTGATAATTTGTGTAGTTATGAAGGAATAAAGCTATAAATCACCAATAACACAGCTATCTTAGCAAAACCAAATGTCATCCATTCATTTGACTTCTGGCCTCAAACGTAGTCAAAATGCCAAGGGGTGAACGGGAGATGAGTGTAAGTCCTACACAGAGGTGCATTTAATTTTTCCATTTGTCATATCATGTCAACTCATACTCTTCAACTTCTTGCCATTTGAGATGTAAGCAGGAATAGCTGTCAATATAATCTTCAAGACATCTACAAACAAATTTAATCAGCTGAACACAAGTGTGACTAACAAACTCCAAAGAGAATCACGAGTCTGCTCTGGAAGCAGAAAAGATCTCAGTGCTTTGCTCAGGAGCTTACCCATGTCATCGCCCTGCAGTCTTGTACTAAGTGCTTTCTTCTGATGTTTTGCGCCAATGGACATAAATCTTCACTGGCATATTTTACCAGGAATCCCATTCAATCATCACAGGCATCATCGTACCATGTACTGCTGCACAGAAAAGGATTTGAACCATGCAGTTATCTGAGAAATTTCAAATTAAAGCGATATTTTAAGGACTGGTTATAATAAGCAGAGAGAGAGAAGTTGAGAATGCTAGTAACAGATCATGGAACTTAAATGAGTATTTAATTCTGGTACAATCTCTGATATCTGGTCACTTGTGTGATGTGAAAGTGATTCTCTGATAGAGCTCTGATAGAGCTTAAGATATAAGCACTTAGCTTATATCTAAAAACTTAAAAACTTAGCTTATATCTAAAAACTCAGCTTATATCTAAAAACCTAAGCGGAGGTTGCGGTGGAACCTTTTTCTTGTACCAGAATCTTTCAGTCTTTTTCACAGTCAGGAGGGCAACTGCTATATTTTAGTGCCAAGTCAGCTTCTCTATTTATGCCAATCTTAAATGTTCAGGCATTGGAAGGAAAGACGGCACTGTTTTTACTGAATATTTTGTTGCAATGGAGAGAAATCTGAACTCTTATTTCTGATCTGTGAGAGCTACTGGCACCAAGTTCTGGCAAACCAAAGCTGATAAAAGCCCGCTCTGATTATGCCTGTTTCTTGCCATCAAGTGTTGTGTGCTTCTGTCATTCTAAGTAAATCCATCCAACTCATGAATCATAATCTATCCAAGGTTGCTTTTATCTTTCAGATTCCAGTGGTATCTATTCTGTTCCTCTGTTTCCTGGTCCTACGCCTAGTATAAACCTTATGTTGAGTTATTACTGAACTATTTAACTGCTCACTTTTTTCTTTTTTTTTAACATGTGTAATTAAATTTAAATGGCTAGGAAATTAAAATGTTCCTGAAATTTCATGTTATGTCTGTAAGGAAGTGTTAATTACTGTGTTATCTCTACCAAAAGTTTTGCCCAGTGTCTGAACAAGCTATGACTATTTTAACTTCTTTGCTTAATGAGTGTACATTTCTTGGACTGTATCATAGTCCTTTTTTTTTTTTTTTATAGTGAAGAAGGGTTTGCTGTTCTGCCTAGATCAGTGCTAGTGTAATGTAGCACTGACAACTAGCAGAATTAGATAAAAGAAAGATGAAAACATAATATCCCTTCTTTTTAAATCATCCATACCCCCTATTACTGCTGTTTCTCTTTTCAAGAGAAAGGACTTCAAGACTTTGGCTCCATTTAGTGCCTGTCCATTTGTTTATGCTCCTTCCTATCGAGAACTGTTTTTTTCTGAGTGCAACATCCCTGCTTTATGGGTGTCATCTCTGTATGCTATTGAGAAGAAATTCTTGAATTTTATACCTTCATTACAGCTCTCCTTTCCTTAGCCCACTCTGAGTAGCACAGTTTATCTCTAGTGATGTATTTTTCTTTAGTTCTGAAATCTTGGTTTTGCGCACCGCAGTTTTAAGAATATGT
Source organism: Anseranas semipalmata (assembly GCA_013399115.1). NCBI lineage: Eukaryota > Metazoa > Chordata > Aves > Anseriformes > Anseranatidae > Anseranas > Anseranas semipalmata. The sequence goes on from VXAA01006090.1 coordinate 420,903, forward strand.
ACAAGCATTATGACTATTGTATTTTATCAGTCAGAGGTAGGGACATTATGTGAGGAAGGGGCTGCTTGTAAAAGAAATTATAGTGCTTTCTGCTTTGGCTCTATATCCTGCAGGTAAACTGACTGATATTTTAATTTCCTTGGACTCTTTTGAAAGCTCTCTAAATGAAGGTTCTGAAGAAAATATATAACTTTGGTTATCATACTTTATGGTTATTACTGTGTACACATTAAATGTGAATTAATGCAATAAAACAGTACATTTCACATAAAAAATACCGTGAATTTCACTGCTGTTGCTGACATGGCACATGTATCAATGTAATTATGGGTTACAAATCCTTGGTAAGAGAGGCAATGTTACAGTTTTTGAAATTCCCCCATTATGTGAATTCAGAAAGAATGCTGCAGCTTGTATTTAATTTATCTTGTCTGGTAGGCCTTTCAAAAAAGCAATATTGATGCTGGATTTATCTTTAGTTTGATGACAGTCAGAGTAAATAGGCATGTGGAATGTACTAGTGCCAATGAAAATGCTGGGGCTTGCTCCTCCCTGGATTAGTTTGATGGTGTGAAACCATCACAGACAAGTGAGCAGAAGAGCTCTGAGGCATTTTGCCTCTCCAGGGCAGTTACAGGCCTAACACATCAGGGAGCTCTCTGTTTAGTACTCATTACATTTGATTCCACTTCACCTATTTATCTCAGGATGCCTGAAGTAGGTTGCTTTTTATAAATCACTGACCAAAATTGTTCCTTTTCAACACTTATGCCAAAGAACAGTGAGGTTGCAAAGCCCCATATTCTGAAGATAGCAAATAGCAGAATTAGGTGTGTCCATACCTGTGTTTCTTAGGATGTAGACAGACAACTGAGTTATGATGACAATGAATTGCTGAGTATGTGACCATAAGAATATCTTTACCCTGCTGAAAATCTCTAACAGAGGTCTTAAAAGGGTTGAACCTATTAGCACATTCTACTTCATGCTTCCCATGAGTGAAAAGTGTGCACATAGTCCGTTACCATGGCTCAGCTGAGATATATCTCAGCCAGCTGGGGTAATTCAGCTGTGCATCTGAGCCTGTGAAAAAGCTATTTATTGTATTAGCATACAATTTGTTCTATCATGTCCTTGTTGCCAGTAGAGAATGAGTATGGTCTTATTACCTTTGCACTTCACAGATATCCTGTCTAAATACAACTTTTGCAGTCTTTTCCAGCATCCATAATTATACTTTATTTCTCCTGCAGATCCATTTAATGTGGAATTTCCTTCCAGTTCTGATCCTCTGATCATTCAAATCCCTCCTTCAATATCAAGTCTTCCAGAATCCTTACTTATGTTAATCCATTGAGATAAGAAATGTTGTCATAGAATCATAGACCCATAGAATCATAGAATGGTTTGGGTTGGAAGGGATCTTAAAGATCACTTAGTTCCAACCCCCCTGCCATGGGCAGGGACACCTCCCACTAGACCAGGTTGCCCAAAGCCCCATCCAGACTGGCCTTGAACACTGCCAGGGATGGGGCATCCACAGCTTCTCTGGGCAGCCTGTCCCAGTGCCTCACCATCCTCTGAGTAAAGAATTTCCTCTTAACATGTAATCTAAATCTCTGCTTTTTTAGTTTAAAAACCTTCCCCCCTTGTCCTATCACTGTCTGCCCATTTAAAAAGTTGCTCTCCATCTTTTTTACAAGCCCCCTTTAAGTACTGAAAGGCCGCAATAAGGTCTCCCCAGAGCCTCCTCTTCTCCAGGCTGACCATCCCCAGCTCTCTCATCTTGTATTCATAGGAGAGATGCTCCAGCCCTCTGATCATCTTTGTGGCCCTCCTCTAGACCTGCTCCAACAGGTCCACATCTTTCTGGTGCTGGGATCCTCAGACCTGGATGCAGCGCTCCAGGTGGGGCCTCACGAGGACAGAGCAGAGAGGGACAATCACCTCCCTCAACCTGCTGGCCACCCCTCTGTTGATGCATCCCAGGATGCAGTTGGCCTTCTGGGATGCAAGCGTGCACTGCTGGCTCATGTCAAGCTTTTTGTTCACCAGAACCCCCAAGTCCTTCTCCACAGGGCTGCCCTCAATGAGTTCTTCTCCCAGTCTGTCCTCATGTATGGGATTGCCCCGACCCAGGTGCAGCACCTTGCACTTGGACTTGAACCTCATTAGGTTCACGTGGGCCCACTTCTCAAGCTTGTCCAGGTCCCTTTGGATGGCATCCCTTCCTTCTGGTGTATCAAATGCACCCCTCAGCTTGGTGTCATCTGCAAATTTGCTGACGGTGCACTCAATCCCACTGTCTATGACACTGATAGAGATATTAAACAGCACCATTCCCAAGATGGACCCCTGAGGGACACAGCTCATCACTGGCCTCCACCTGGACACAGAGCCATTGACTGAAACTCTATGGCTGTGGCCATCCAGCTGATTCCTCATCCACCAAACAGTCCACCCTTCAAATCCATATCTCACCAATTTAGAAACAAGGATGTCATATGGGACCATGTCAAAGGCTTTACAGAAGTCCAGGTAGATGACATCGGTTGGTCTTCCTTTGTCAACTGATGCAGTCACACCATCATAGAAGGCCACCAGGTTGGTCAGGCATGAATTGCCATTGGTGAAGCCATGTTGGCTGTCTCGGATCACCTCCTTGTCTTGCACGTGCCTTAACATTGCTACCAGGGGGATCTGTCCCATGATCTTGCCAGGCACAGAGGTGAGGCTCACTGGTCTGTAGTTCGCCGGGTCTTTGTTTCTGCCCTTTTTAAAAGTGGGAGTGATGTTTCCCTTTTTCTTGTCACCAGGGACTTTGCCTGACTGTCGAAGTGAAGACTGAGGTATGACCCTAGTGTTTAGAAAAATCCATGTACCCTATTAGGTGAGGAGTAGGTCAATAAATGTATTGGATATACCACTGGTTCCCAATAAATGAAGAGCAGTTCACTAGACATCAGTGTTAGAGATGAGTTATAGCACAGCAGCAACAAGAGTCCAGGGCAGGCAGGTGGACAGGCTGTTGAAATGGACTGGGGAAAGGAGTAAGATGGGAAGTGGAGGTTATAGTGCAGGGGAAGGAACCAGAATGAGTGTATCTCACCTAAAAGAGGAAAATGTGTTGAACCTATCAGGACTGTGGGGAATTGGTTTTAAACCTCAGGTCTCTCATTCCTGTGAATAAATCAAATCTCAGTCTCCAATTTATTAATACAGCTATTACTCTTTTGCTTACTGTTTGTAAGAATAAATGATTATGAAGCATTCAAACTTTGTAACAATTAGGTATTATAATAATATAAGTATTTCAAGAGATTAGATATCTTCTATGAGTACATGAATAGTTTTCTTTTCAGCTTAGAGTCCCTTGTCAACACTTTCAATATCCACCAAAGACATGAGATGCAGATGGTCAGCACCTGCTTTCCATCCTACAGTCCTTCGGGCATTTGGTTCGGCTACATGCAATCCTAAGTGCACTGTCACTGCTTAACAAAAACATCATAAATAATTACTGTAATTAATAATGAAGCTACTTCCTTGGGCTAGTCAAGCTTTCTTTGTCAGTTCTGCTGTATGTAATAGTGAAAATCTTTTAGGCTAAGTAGCTATTAAATTTTTTGAGTTTTGTGAGTTGTTTCCAGCAACAAAAGAAATAAAATATAATTAGAAATTTGCCTCATGTATCTGTTTATCCTCAGAGAATAGGCATCAATTCTTGCTTGCCTGAACACATTAGGAATCAGTCAACAGGAGACTGCTCATAATCCCTAGTCATAATTCCAAATTTTTCTACTCAGTACCTAGCCCCAAAACGCTGTCCCTTGGCCATGCTACCATGATTCCTTTGCTATCCTCTGGGCTTTCCTGCTGCCTTTGTGGTGGCGCCTGACTCCCAGATGTTTACAAATACATCAGAACAACACCCAATCTCTGCATTTCTGTTCAGACACCAGGGAAAACTCCTAAGTATGTAGTTCCATGGATGTTTTCTCTAGCAGCAAAGTCAGTTTGAAAGCATACTTCCACTATTTGCTTCTTTTCACTTGTTTCTACCCCTTGCTCCAGCCCCGCCCGTGCTGCAGTTAGTCTGCTCTGAACTGCCAGTGCAAATGCTTGTGGGATCACATTGTAACCTTGATCACTGACATGCTCTGAGCAACTCACTCCTCCACTTTTCGAAGCCCCTTTTATTAAAAAAAAAAATAAAAATAAAAATAAAAGCACAACGAGATTGTTTGTTTTGGCTTAGTGCACAGCCCTGCAGCACAACTTGGGATAGTAGAACACAAAAAAGAGCAGAAACAAACAGGAGCAAAGAGGAGCAGGAATCTCTTGCCTGCTGCAAAAACAAACAAGTAAACAAAGAAAAAACAACAGTGCTAAAACACACCCTCAACCCTCATAGCTTGGTGCTTATCCCAGCCTCCTGTGCTGCTTTGTGATTTGGACACAGTCTGATACTGTTCCAAAATAAAGAGGAATGTGACTGTTTCCTGATTTAGCCTGACTTGAAAGAAGGAATTACACCTACAGGTTCCATAAGGTTTGTGATGGCCAAAAGATCAAACGTGTTCTCTGGGAACCAGCCAACCTCCAGCATAACAGTAAATCAGTATCTTCCTACACTCATTGCATTATGCCTCAGTTTTCCTTTTCACCTAAAACTAGCTGCCATCAATTAGCTATCCTGTGTTTCCTCTTAGTTTCACTGGGCAGTCTGAAAATATCATAACAGAGGCTCAAGAAATTGAAGGAGACAATTGTCTATGATGATTTGTTATCTATTTTGTTACTTTTAAAGGTCTTTGCTGCCACACAGCCTTAGGGATGTTTTGTTATTATCACTGTTGACAGTTCTGAACAGTAAAATTTACTGTATTTGATGTTAAAATCTCAATTCAGGGTTGTAATATCTATAAAGAAAATATTGCTATAGAGATTAAACTCTGAAGGGGCTGCTCACATACATGAGCAGACAGTAGAATAAATACTGAAAATCTTATCTTTTTCTATTTATCCAAGAAGCAGGAAACAATATGAAAAACATTTATTTCTATTTGACAGAAAATGCTTTTAACAATACATAATCATTATCAGTCAATACTCTGAGAGGTTACTGTTGATAGTAGGTGTCTGGAAGATGCTTTTCATGATGACCTTTAAATGCCATAGTCCTAAGTGATCATGCAGAATATTCCTTCATTTCAATATCTACTAGAAAAAAAAATCAAATTGCTTTGGGTATAAAAAGTATGTATGACAGTGGGACACATCTATACACTGGCTCACTCTGCAAAGTAAGAAATGAACAGGATAATATTCTGAATTCTAAATCATTATCTTCGGGCATGGTATTTCCTATTGGAAATAGCACTTGATTCATTACTTTTTAAATACTATGTCAATGATTTTTCTTTATCATCCATCTCATTTTTTTTTCCTCACTGGTACATCAGACATACTGTACAAAAATATGCTTCCAAATGCAGTTGTAGCATATTAGTGTTTGTTTAATTGTCAGTAGCAGGAATTTGCATGAATATTACCTGCTTTTCCAACTATGCAACTAATAAGATTATGCTGAGTCACATTAATAATATATTTTCTCAAATTTTGAACTTTAAAACTCTTGTGTCGTGTTAGATTATTCAACAGAAGGAGCTGAGAAAAGGTACTCAGCAACTGCCTTTTTACAGTTTTTTTGTGTGTCTTCTTCTAAATCATTTCAAATGACATTGCCAATATATTGTACTATGAGACACAATGCACTGAAATTTTACACAGGATCATTAGGTCATTGTGTCCCTTTTGCCTTACTTCTGCTGAGACTATCATGGATGCATTGGTTAAATCTCAGACACAAACAGGTTGATTTCTTCCTTCAGAGATAGAAATCTAGAAAGTATTGCAGTGATTGATGAATTTGGAAGTTAAGAGCAAATGTGAACTTACACAAACACAATCTGCATATTTAGTCTTGTTGAAGTATTTATATTTGTTGAAATATAGTATTTCTGCAGCAGAAATACTGCTTAAGAAGCAGATAATTACTCTTATAAATCAGATTATTTTCAGAAGAAAATGGTATATTCACAAATGGAAAAGAGTGTCCCCAAACTCTGCTTGCCAAAGGGAAAAGAAAATACCTATAATATTTTATACTGCAGAATGCTGCACACAAGGAATAGGAAAAATCTAACTTTGTGAAAGTGTGTGGAACTGTCACTGTTTTATTTTTATTTCCTTTTTCTAAAATATCTCTGTTTAATTTAACTTCCCTTTTATGCCCCTTTACACCCAGTAATCTCCAAGCACTTTAAATCATTAATGAATGAACCAGGCTGAACCAGGCCTCCCACTGATTTTATAAAGCAGGAACATATAATTAGACTAATTTACAGAAGAAAGAGCTGATGTACTGGAATGGTGAATGACAAATCCAAGATCCCAAAGGACATCCAATATGGAACCAGTTATAAAAACCGACGCCTTTTAACAACAAAACTAATTTTTTTTAACCCAGTCTTCTACTTTCTCAGTACTTGTATAGGAACAGGTGCTAATGTAAAATAGCATCTACTTACAAAGGCAGTTGTGCTAAAGCACAAGTTAACTAAACAGTTTTTGAAGTAATTGGCTGATCATGTTATGCTTTCATCCCATGTTGCAAGTTCAGATCTATGGGATCCAGGCTTTAGGTCCAGATTCACAGAAACAGTGGAGGGAGATGCCTGAGTACTTTTGTAAATCTAGGCCTGTTTCTTGAGAGGACCAAAAAATATCTGTTGCTGAAATACCTCCTGAGGAGCCAGTACATCTAAAAAAGATTTCATTTGATGGGCACTGAGGAAAATGAAACAAACTGACCGAAGCACCACTTACATTTTTCTTTGAGTCCACTGTGAAAACAACATTCAAGAAATAAAGTGGTCTCTGTGACTCAATAGTGGGGGTTCGTTGTCAGTCCTTTATTTAAAGCTCTGCTGACCTAACCACATAAAGGAAAATAATCTTCAGCCTATGTTTGTGCTATGATTAAGTCTACATGAGCTCCAAAAGCAGACACAACTGATAGTAGTGAAGAGGGTCCTGGGATATTTAGCTGTGATACGCTTCTTCTGTGAAGGTCATCACTTCTTTCAATCAGAGTGAATGATTGACTCAACAAGAAGTTCATATTGCACGACATACTTTCAGAAATGATTCATGTTAATGGTATATCTCGGGGGATTGATGTTGAGCAGAAGCTACATCTAAAGCTTAAAAAATGATTTAGCAATGTGAAAGCCTACAAACCAGAGCTCACGTACACACATCTGATGGTAAACATCAGAGAATAAATACAACTAAAAGTCATAAAATTGGATAGACAATAAATCTGACAGTTTAAGACCTTTTGGGGCTCAAATCATAAAAAATAAAATTACTTACGCAGCCATTCCTTGATTCAGCTGTGCATCTTTTTCTGAGATTTGAAGAGAAGACATTTTCACACTGCTGACAGGTTGGATCCAATCAAGGAAGTAGCTATGTCAAAAAAACACGAAGTACAATATTGAGGAAACATTCCTTCTCCCCCCCCTAATGCTGTCATCTGTCCCCACCTTGGTTTACATGAAGCATATGTTCGGCAGAATGTCACTTGAAACCTTTTTTTGGATTTGAAAATGCAGTAATGCCAGCCATGGCAGGGAAGGTTTCTGCCTCCCACAGGCCAACAACCCGCTGGTTTTACTCACATAAAAGCATTTATTGGCTAATGTTGAGCACCTCAAGACCTCATTATATGAGAGGCCGCTCTCCACACTGGAGATTTTAGAGCTTCTCTATTTCTCTCTGACCCGACTATCAGCTTTCTGAGGAGATGCCAAGCCTGGCGGCCAGCTGGCCACTCTCCATCAGGCAGGCTGCATGCCACCTTCCACCCATGGATTTCCCCTTAGCCCCACTACTGCGGGAAGGCCTCACAGATGTGTAGGAGACCCCTCGTCTCTCCCCCACCCCACAGGAGCTGGCCCTGTGCCCCACAGCCCCGTGGCCCCGCCATCCCTCTCAGCCTCCCGCATCAACCTTCCCCGCCAGCGTGGGCCGGGGCCTGCCACAAGGTGCCCCCCTTGGGCCTGGAGAAGAGGGGGACCAGCATGGGTGTGGGCTCCTGCACCCAGCCCAAACCCACCTGCCTCCTGGGGAAGTCTGTGGGTGAGTGTGGGGACAGTGGGTGAAGGCACAGGGGTCCCCTCCTGATGGCAGTGATGCAGGTGGCCATCTCTGGCCTGGCCTGGCTGCTGCCACAGGGAGTGCAAGGGGAGTGTGGTGCGGGTGCATGTGAGTGCACACGCGTGTGCAAATGCCTGTATGTGAGCAAGTCTGTGTGGGTGTGTGCAAAAATGATTCTAGAAAGTATAAAGTTGGAAAGAAAATACTAGATTGGCTTGACTTTTGACTGAATTTATACTTGAGGGGGATTTCTGCTGGAAGGAAGTGGCGTTCTGTTTATTTATAATTACTTGTCTGTGTTTAGCTAGGCATAAGCACAAAGTACGTTTTAAAGATTAGGTTACATAGCTCGGTATATTTTTGTTATTAATTCTATGCTTTGTCACGACTAAAAATATTTTTTTCTGTGTCAGGCTCAAAATTGCCAAGTGACTCCTCAACGCCTGTTGTCCAAATGATAGGCCTAGCACCCTGAGTTTCAGAGGAAGCTATGGAAACCTCACGGCTATCAATTATTATACAATAGCTATTAAACTTTTCTTTTTAATCAATAATTATGATAGGTCTATATATGTTGTTGATATCTATATGATTATTCTGTCCTTTTCTCTTATTGAATTCTTAGTCTCAATGATTTTCTGTGGCAGTGAATTTCACAGCTGAAATGGACTAAAAATGTATTGAGCTTTCTGCTTCTTGGTTACACTGAATGCCTCCTTCACTTTACAAACGAGAAAAAGGTGAGGGTCACCACCTACCTGATCTAGAACATGCATTATTGCACAGATTTCTGTTTGTAAGGTAACAACTTCTATCATTGCACTCTCTCCAGGAAAATTATTTTATTTCCCCTTCAGCGCTCTTTTGGAGTCTGGGTGACCCATACTCTCCCATGCTGTACCACTGTTCCTATGCTGCCATTACGGTGGTCTCCACATTCTTGATTATCCCATCCCTTTGCACAGTTCATGTCTGATTTGCTTTTTTGACTGCAGTTGCTCATTGATCTCTATACATTGATGTCACAGGTCACCTTTAGATGATGTAATCAGTTTAGAGCTTTCTAAGTTGAACAGATTATTTATCTTTGCAGCCTGATTTTGGATTTCTTTGATATGCTGACTTTTCACTATATTATTTAAGTTTCTTTAACATTCTCTACAGTCATTTCAGGTCCTTGTACACCTACACAGCTTAGGGGCCTCAACACACTTTGTTGCCATGCTATCCTTTCCCCTTTCCAAATCATTAATGAACTCATTAAGCATCATGGCACATCATAAGAGGAACACCTGGGGCAGTTAATCTACCACCATGATGGGATTTGGTCAGTTAATCTTATTATTATTATTTTTTTATCTCTAATCAGGTCTAGACTGCAGCAATCTTAAAGTCTTGTAGTTAAAATATTCAAACTGTGTCCTGACCTATCTGTTAAATGTACATCCATTTCATATTTATAATTAATGCCCCTAGGACTATGGATTAATTGAAAGCCAGAATTCAAAAATCTTTCTATAATTCTAAAGCCCACTTAAAAAAAAACCCTGCCAAGCTGCTGTGTCATTACCTAGGCAAATCTTTCGCACTGGCTTGGTAGGGAGTGTACAAATATACTTTCTGATGCTTATCATGTTCTCTTACCAGACGCATGGTCTTACATTGCCTTGTCCAGCCACTGTTTTAATATCTGCAGATTTTTTAATCTCTTGATGTTTCATTTATTCTAACTAACCATAGGGAATGCTTCAAATCTACAGTAGCACAGAAAGGTTTGTAACATGAGAACACATTAATAATTTGTGGAGCAGAGGCAGCAACCCAGGATTCCCCTATCTCAGGAGATCGACAACACCTATATCTCTTGATTAATGATCACAGGAACAAGAAATTTGTCATAATTCCCCAGTGATCTCTGCCCTGATGTTTATCTGTCATTTTCTAATGACTTTCTTCATGTGAATGTGCCCAGTTCTATAAGGGAAATCTCATATTTCTAAAACTCTTATCTATAGTCAGACTGTCTCATAGTGTAATTTTTCTTACACTTTTTCACCTTTTGTTGTTGTTGTTGTTGTATATTATAGGACATAAATGAAACAGAAGATTTTGTCCTCTTTGTGAACAATGGCACGTCTGATTTTCTATTTTTTAAAATGTAGACTGATACAAATTTTTCCAATACGTGCAGCCAAAAGGCAAAGCGGCATTTTAGCATGGCTATGTTATCTCACTGGTTATTTGCACAACATGGGAAGGGATTTTGGTATGCTAATAACAGGATATGAATATATCCTGATATATATGATATGATATCTATATATATGTTATAAAGAAAATAAAATGAGTGAGGAAAAATAATTTTCCTAGCAATCTTGGAATGACCTTGCTTTTTTTAACAGCTCTTTGTTAGAATTCATTACATTTTCCCGTTTATTGCCAACATGAAGTTTCAGTTTTTCCTAACTTGACAACCAAAAACACTGCTTTGCCTCTCTGAAATCAGAAAGAGAACTTTGCTTCATCTAATAGAATCTGCTTTTTAGCAAAGAATAACACAATAATGTCAAAGCTTAGGCAGGAGAAACCCTATTGTATTAATCACTTCTGCTGAGCTTCAGTAGCTCTAGCGAGGTTAGCAAATGTGTAGATCTAGTGGGCCTGTAAAAACATTCCCGTTTCTTTGGTGATTATTTTTCTTTGTTGAATTAACCAAGTAACGATTAATATTGGATAAGTCTTACTTAGAAGTGAGGCATTTATGTTATCTTTATGATCATAAGGCTGTCTAATGCCATGAATAGCTGAAAGAGTTCTGAAAAGATTAAATAGTTTCAAGAGGACAACCTTTCTGACCTGAAAAAAATCAGGATTATTTAATGATTACCTGTTCTTCTAGCAGATGTGTGAATGGCAGCTGAGATTTGTTTAGTTTACATTTATGCTGAGTTGCAGTGGCCCAAAGGCGTCCGCTTTGCTGCTTGAATAGTTAAAGCATCGCTTGCATCAATCTTTTCTTCTGCTGCCATTCCAGGGTACGTCTACTGTAATGCTGTCCAGTTCACAGATTCCGAGGTGGAGCAGGGTAAACGTGTTCCAAGTAACCCATTGCACTGTGAGTATTCCTTGAAGGCCATTTCTGCCCCACTGTTTACCTGGGCAGCCTAAAAAGACCAGATGAACACAGCCTCTATTAGATAGTCACGTTGCTTTTGGGGAATGTTTTACAAGCCCAGTCGTACTCACATCCCATTACTGCTAATGGCAGGATGGTTAATCCAGTAGAAGAGTGACCCCATATTTCAAAGTCTCATTCACAGGCAGCTGATTGAACACACAGTGGGGATTTTCAAATGCACAGATGGAGGGAAGCCTCCAATTCTTGTTGACTTTCAGGAGGACTGAGAAACCCTCCTGCTCCTTGTGCCTCAGAACATCTCCCATAACCAATAAAATACCAAGCTAGAAACATTACATGGCAGTGAGGCTGACTTATGCTGAAGATAAGACTGAGCTTATTGAAGCTATTGTTTTGGGTAGTTTTATAGCTTAACCTTCAGTAAGTGTTATGAACACCATATCCTTTAAGATTACAGGGAGAAGAAATTTATCTAAAAGATAAAAAGTCTGATAAGTAATGAAAAGAAAATGCTGTTTTTGTATCAAGTTTAAGATTTAGTACACACAAGTGTGAAATGAACTGCCTTCATATGCTTATTGTAGTGTCTGTGTTAGGACATGTTTATGGAGGAGAGGGTGCAAAGCAGAGGAAGTTTCCCCAGGAGCATTGCCCCTTGAGGTACCTACCCCAGGCACTTGGTGGGGGACCAGATGTGCAGTTCCCCCTGCTCCTAAGCACACGGAAACTGCATCCAGTCTTAGTATCCTCTCATACGTCCTTAATCGCAGTATTTCAATTTATTGTACACTAATTAGATAGACCTGTTGGTTGAAGGAGAAGAATCAACACCTGGTAATTACTTCATTGTAAAATGTAATGAGTTTTTGAACCTGACGTACTGTAAAAATTGCAGCATAATAAATAGAATGCAGTTTTCCAACTATAAACTAGCAGTGAATTCTGCTAGTGTATTTCTTCATGAAACATGTTTATGTGATAGTCTTCCAATTTTATGGCTGAAGTTTATCACCATAAGGTGCATTTCATGACAGCCAAATAACTACATTCAGTTAGACTTGTCACCATGTGCCTTCAGTATCAAGACACATGCTGATTGTATCAAATACCGTTGACTGTCTTAGTGCTGCAAATAGAAAAGATGATTACACTGTTCTCTTTAGATGTGATGTAATATTATTCACCTCACTAAGAACCAAAGGTCAAGGTTGTCTAAGAACATGGGAAAGATCATCTATTGAAAGCTTCATAATATGATAATACACGAGGAGACACAGCAGTAGTTTTACATTAGTATTTCTGTGATTTCTTATGTAGGAGGCAGTGCATATTACACAAACTAAGCAATGACCCACTAGTATATTTTTCCAGAGAAACCAATTCCTAGAATTCCAGCTGCCATAATTTGCTTTCATTTATTTGTATAACAAAGGTCAGTAAGTTTACACTCCTCAGTGAAATCACAGCAAAGCATTAACACATTATCAATACGTGTATGCCAGAATACTGCTATCAGCTCCTCCAGCCTCTGAGAAAGCTCATGTAAAAGATGTGATAGTCAAAGAATCTACTGAAGTCATTTTAAGTAAAAAAGCTTGCTTCAAATCATAGCCAAAACTTGTAAAACCACTGACATTATGATTTATATTGCACACAGGTAGCAGAAATGCTTGAACTTTATTCCAGAAGAAAATACAGACTGCTTGCATATCATGGTATGCTGGTTGTGTAATTTGGATGGAGGTATAGGACCCAAGGTAGTTTTAACTTTTTTTTTTTTCCTAAGACTACTTGTTAGTTTTGAATTCTGCTGTGCTGCGTGGTGTATGGTCATGTGGGCTGGAGACGGGTGTGAGAATTTGGGCAACGATGCATGTCTAAGTCTGTGTGGATCCTTATGGGGGATTCTAGATGTCACAGTGACAGAGGCAATACAATTATTCGTGCAAGAACCTTAGAGTGCAGGGGAGACATTTCTGGCAGCTGCATCTTAAGCAAGTGGTACCCTGATGAGTGGGGGACGAGGGGAAGCTGCGAAGCGCAGGATCGTCGTGAGATGCTGCCCCTTACCGGAGCCCGGTGCGCAGATCGCTCTGGTTGTCTGATTGCCATGGAAACCACGAAAGGAGATTTCCCTCTTTGCCCTCTGCTTGAGAAACTTGGTTTCCTGCTGCCTGGTTGCCTGCAGCCTTGTGACTGTGAGAACCTGCACGCCACCTGCCTTGAAAGAGCTGAGGTCGGTGGAAGAAACCAATCTGTGATGGTTTTTAGGCTGCTCCCTGTTGCATACGATAGTAGGAATATTCAGGAGATAAACCCACTTTTTAATACTGACGTAATAATCGTGAAGAAATTGAATGTAATCTGCTTTTAAAAGTCCATTTAGTCTAATTTAGGACCACATACAGAAGTATTTTGATAGCAGACTTCGAATAGCCTTGTGCCAGCAAAGGAGGACAGAAATGATGTTGTTTAAATGCACAGTTTAGGCATTTTCACCCTTGAAATACACGGGTTGTAACCCTTAACCTTAATTTCTTTCACTTAGGACCCTCAGCTCAGGGATAACATGTGATGCAGCTAAATCATCTTAATCTATTCTTAACTTCAACCACATCATAAAGTAATTTAGTGTTGAAAACATGTAGAGCCTGCAATAATGACAAATGTTGAAATGTTCTTTTATCACAAAATATGCTATTCGGGGATTAATTTTAATGAGGTTTTCATTTTTATTTTATTGTTTTAATTTTAATTTTTGCATTTTGGTTAATGAGAGTTGTCCCCCTAAGAAAACATTTACAAATAAAAACAAATCAGCTTACTAAATAATTTTGATAAAATGTCACCCATGACACTGCTGAAGTTTTGGTGCATGTTTAAAAATATCATAAAAGCTGGCATGATCACCCCAGGTTTTTGGGGTGTAAAGGTGCAAAGGGAGGTGTAAGGAGACATCTAGAAGTTCAAAAAAAGAAGAAAGTGAGTGAGACAGAGAGCAAAGTGAAATTGGAGTCACTGGGAGGAGAGAAGTAAGCAGCAGAGGGGCTGCCAAGTGAGTCATGAGCTGAAGCCACACAGACATGGATGGGTGGCTCTCGGCTCGCAGCTCGCGGTGCTGCTCGGTGCACCTCTTACCCCATCCCCATGCCAGGGGATCTCTGCCAGGCACCTGGTGTGCCCCCCCTTAAATTCCTAGCAAGAAGGTATTCAGACAGACATCCCTCCTTCAGATCAGCCGCCACTGGGATCTGCACCGTGGCTTCAGTTTTCCTGGCACCGTGGTGTTAGAAATGTGAGCTCGTACAACTGCAGCTGAAGTCAGAGAGTGCTGCAGGTGCTCAGCTGTCCCATCCCCTATCCCTTTCCTTTTCCACGCACCTGTCCCTGTGAGGTGCTCTCAGAGTTCAGTAAACGGGGAAGGAAAAGAGATCTGGGGAGCACCAAACACATCGTGGCTCTCGCATCTCCTGCCTTGCTGCATCCCTGCACCTGGAGTGAGGTTTGCTGGGCGTGTGGCGAGGGGCTTCTGCTGTACCTGTCTGTGTGGGTGCTGGGCTGTGGTCAGGTTCGTACTGCATCCTCAGCATCCCTCCAGAGACATGAGGAGGTGAGCTGGGTTGCTTGTGGATGGAGTTGCAACACCAGTTCTTTAAAGAGCTACGGGGAGGAGTTTTATTGTATACATAAACCATTGTATTTAGAAATTATAAACCGTCCTTTTTTCCTAAAAGCAAAGAGTTCCACTCAGGCTATGTTTGTTCCTGCACAATGTGGCAGAGTTCAGATTCGTGTAGAAATATCTGGTGATCAGAATGTGTTTGTTTTGTCTTTTTTGACTGAAAGGAAAAGATGACTGGAAGAAAATTAAAGTAAAAACTATTATTAACCTCTAATGCTAATAACCCTATGCATAATAATCAGTATTTTGTCCTGATTGTCTTGTCCTATCATTGAATTTTCAAAGGGCCTAAGTCAGACTATGCAGTCCTCATTACAGAACATGCATAACGTTGTCTTCTAAATTCCCTGTAACTATTCAAATAGAGGCTCAGAAAGACAAATTGCCTATCACTCCAACATCTTAAAACAAAACAAAAGGCACCATATTGCCACTTTAGGGACACATTTGTTGCCTGCTGTTGCTATTATATATGTCATTTCAGTCCTGCAGTTAGCTATAAACTACATCTTTTCTTTTTCCAGAGAGAAATAAGAGGTGCCTGAAGGGAAGCAAGAATGGAAAGCATCCTTAAAATGACTGATTTACAATTGGTAAGGAGATACAATATGAAAATTATAGCTTTCTTAGTGTGTCACATCACAAGCTTGCGCAATGTTCTTGCTTTAAAAGCCACCCCACAGGCTAGTGTGATGGCTCAGAGGACAGCGTGGCATAGGAGCAGCCGTGTGGCAGGCTGAGGCTCCAGCTCATGCTCTCAGGACAGGCAAGAAGCTCCTCTCAGGGGCTGAGCTCATGGGTCACCCCTGCTACAGGTGCTCCTCCATCTAACCCCCTCCACAACAAACTGTATGCCACAACCTACCCTTCTGCAGTACCTCTGAGAATAAAAACAGTAGCAGACACCCCAAAGACATGAATTAAGAGAAAGAAAAAGGCCCCTGTGATTCAAACCAGACAGAGGCTGTTTCAGAAAGTAGGAAACCTCTTAGCATAAAATTCTACCCAAGTGCTAGTGAATAAATGAAAGCCAATGTGTATTTTATGTGGCTGTAAAAAGCAAACACCCAGAATGTTATTTTTAGGCTCCTAGGATTTAGGAGCCTGATGTGACTTAATCTCCACAGCTCCTGTGGATCCTGCTCTTTAACCCAGAGATGTTAAATACAATGTGTTGCTGCAGCCTCTAGATTACAGTGTTATATTCCAGAGTATCCACCTTCACTTGATCTTCAAGGTATGAGATGGATATGGACATTTTGTGGGGTAGAAGACAAATGATTGTTCTTTGCCTTTTTACAGTCTAAGCTGGTAATGGCTAGGAGCACTGCTGATTCATTCACACTTTAAGTAAAAGCAATGTCCATCATGGCATTTTGTGTAGAGTTTGGCCCAGTTGCCTGGTAGGTGTGTCTCAAACACCTTCAGCAATGTGGAGGCAGTCACCTTGATTCTGGATCTTAGGCTGATTCAATCTATTTCACAATCTACTATTTCTCAGAAATCCTACTGCTGCCTACCAACATATGCAGCTGGGGGTTGTGTTGGACCATTGCATCTAATATCCACCAAAGTGCTTATCCTCCATAAATTTAACATATCCCTCTTTGATACCTTTTGCATTTTTGCTGTCTGTATTTTACTGTCATGTGACATTCCATATTTTACTTCAGTGCTTTATGAAAAAGTACATCACTTGTTTTCTGTTTGTTACCTGATAATTTTATGCCATAACTGCCAGTACTCATGTTGTCAGAAATTGTGATTCATCTGCAGTTTTGTTGTCTAGTCATTCAGGACTGTGAAACCTTTCTATAACTTTCACATTCAGCTTTAGGTTTAGCCATTTTAAATAATGTAGTATCACCTGCAACTTTATTCATTCCAGATTTACACTGTTTTCCAAATAACTTATGAAAAGTACAGATCCTTAGGAAACTCCCACATGTAGACTTCTTCCACTCTGGATCTGCAATTTATTCCTGGTCTTTGTTAGATATTAATATTTAATTAGACATTAATCCATGACTTTCCCTCTTATCAATTCGTAAACTGTAATACTCAATATAGATAGAGAGATTTATTATATCTAAAATTTGGCATTCCTATAGGGAACTCCTGAAATATGGAACTAGTTACACCAGTGTCTCCAAGAAGAACACTTGGCTTATTATTAGTGAGCTACTCTACAGAGCATTACTAATAAGTGACACAGTGATTATCACTCTGGTGTTCACATTTCCCCATGACATGCTGAGATTGTTGTTTAAAAGTCTTTCTTGTGGACTTGTTTTGAAAAATAATCCTTGATGCAGTAACCTAAGAACATAAAACAGGGTGACATTTCAGTTGATGTGTCTCCAGCTTTAATTCGTATTTAATAAGTCAGTTTGGGTTATGTTTATTAAAATTGGTTGACTTTTAAAAGAGCACCCGCTGAGTTTTATGAATATGCAAATTGTACGTCTATTTGGTATAGAATGAAACCCTCAATTACAATGACAATAAAGATGTAGTTATAGTTTTATTAATCAATTAACGCGTAACTATTCTGATTAGCACTTGAAATGAAGTGACTAGTTAAATATTTCTTTACGTGGGGATACCAGAACCGCTTTTTTAAAAGAGATTGATCCTTACGCCCAAGGAAAGAGTACCTGAATGCACATCTACACATAAAAAATAAAAGTAAAGGAATTTGCTCTAATATTTGTACTTGTTGCCATAATAAAAATTACAGGTCTGTGTCTAGACTCCTACCTCTGTCAATGATCATTTAATCTGCACCAGTTAGTGAACTGGAAATTGGGATTCAGTGTTACTTAAACTATTCACAAGTAGTTACATTGCTTGAGACAAATCTTGATTTCCCCAGGGGCAAAGTGGAAATAATAGGCAGGTACTGCTCATAGATACTGTAAAAAGATGCTTGAAGGCTTGTTAATGGAAGATACAAAAGCAAAATGCCATTAGTCTGAGAAATAACAGTGATTTAACGAGTAACTTGGGGGACAGGAAATCAAAATAGCTGAACTATTTTTTTGGCCTTACTGCTAATTGGCTGTGTTATCTTGGGCAGTGTCAGGTAGGAATTACACAGGAGACCTTCCTAATAGAGTGTTAAACTGCACTGCTTTGTGTTCTATACACTTCCGATGCTGTATCTAAGGCTATCATGCTACTGGACTGCTTATAAATGGCTCAATATTTTCAGAAGTATGTTCACCATTTAACATTTTGAGCTAGTTTATTTTCAGTATATTGTCAAAATTAAACGTCCAATATTTTCCCATGTTTGTGTGCTCCTCAGAGCATGAATGTTTGCCTTGTTGTTTTCCCCCTAGGAAGATTTCCTTGTCTACTAATTTGAATGTTTTAGCCTCTTAATCTACATGGATTTTAATGAAAACTCTTTTGACTGTTAGTTCACAGATTTTCCTTGCATTAAAAAAGAGCCTGAGGTCTTTTTCATTGAAGTAATTGTCCTAATGCAGTGAGAAAATGCCAGCATCTAGAAGTAGTGACTTAAAAGGAATGAATTACTATTTTAATGAAAGTAATACAAGATACTAATTCTGACTATATGAAAACTCTCGAAACAGTAGTGCAAAAAACAGCGAATCTAAGAGGTCACATCAAATCTTAGAGCACAGGCAGAAATTAAGGATCAAGAATATATATGGCAATTCCAGAGTCCTGGAGGCAGCAGCAGTTTAGAGGGCAAAACCTCATGGGCAGAGTTGGGAGAGGAACAGTTTGGAAGTGGGGAGATTGAGTTACTGTTTCTGAATGGCAACAGCAGCAGACAGTGAACAAGCATCTCTTATAACTTCCTCTTATTTTTAAGAATTTGCACCTGGCAGAGAGGATTTGACTTGCCTGTATTCTGGAGCCTTCTGTGAAACACAGGTACTTCCAGACCTTATGCATGTTAACAAGTCATTGAAATCATTCTGTCCAAACAGGTCCCTGAAAGTCTTGCTCTCCACCAGTACTTTGGTATTTTTGCTCTGAGTGTAACAATGTATGAAATACTTAGATTTAGAAAAGATTAGGTTAGAAAATATTACTAGTGGATGTCTGCTTCCCCAGAAAGTGAATAACAGACTTAGTCATTCAAGCATTTGGATCTCTGCAAGAAAAAACTCACAGACCTCAAGGTATCTCCAAAAGACTTACAGCTCTTCTTTCCCCCTGATAGCACTTAGCAAGAACCATATTTTCCAAAGCCTCCTGACCTGCCCATGGCCCTCTCTTTTACTGAAAGCTCTTACCAATACTCAGGACACACACAAGCGAACAAGGATGTCGTGAATTCCTGTATCTTCACTTCACATTTCACAGATGCTGACATCCTGGAACCTCTCTGCCCCACTGCTAACTCAGAGTTTTCCAGACACAGATAATTCGTCCTACTTTACAATAAAATCTTCACTCCCAAAGTTTAAGTATGTCCTAAATGTTAAAAAATGGGTGTCAAAATGGAAATGTTTTTACAAATTTCAGCGATCACCACCAGCCTGCAGCAATAATTGAATGTGATCCATAGGTATAAGGTACCAACAGAAAGATCCATGCTACAGAATCGCAGGATAGTTTGGATTTGAAGGGACCTTTAAATACCATCAAGTCCAACCCTGCTGCCATGGACCAGGACATCTCCCAGTCAGGCTGCCAGAAATCAGGCTGCCCAAATCCCCCACTTCTTCCTTTTGTGTGACTGAGTGAAATAAAAACAACCATGTCAAGGTTTCTGACATTTTTAATCTTTCATTTTTCCTTCTCCTTCTGTCAGTCTAACTGGTCTGAAGCCCAAAATGGTTCAAAATACTATAGAGGAGATGAAAAACAAGGGAAAAACTAACACTAGAGATTTCTCTGTTTCAGATAATGGGCAGAGAGGGAACAAAAGAGGAAGAGGCAAAATTGTAACATTTAAGAATTTGAAGTTTCAGTTTTGAATAAAAGAGCTATTTAAATTGAGAAGGCAAAATACTCCCGTGGAAGATTTTGGTGTTGAAAGCAAACACACCATTGCAATTTGTGGGGAAAAAGGCTGCAGACATAAAATTGTAAGTGGAACCATGGAAATTCCAAATAACCATGGGTTAGAGGAAATTGTAGTTCTGTAATACATTTGTACTGTTCAACAAACATTGATTTTTCTTGTGATTGTATTTAAGATTGTGGCTAAATTCTGCTTTTATAAAAGTCACTGGGTGTCATTACATAATGAATATGTCCTCCAGTCTCTAAACCCTGAAACACAGAGTGGACAAAACCATTTATGTATCCTCTCTGTTCTATAGCAGCTTGCACATTTTTGTTGTTTCAGCAGCACCAAATATGTATAGCAGGTGCCATCTTCTGGCAATGTCATTTTTGGAAATTAGCACTGATCTTACACAGCATACATGCAATAAACTATGATGAACTGATTGTTTAGTATTTTTGAATGATTGTTAACATGAAAGAAAAATTTTACATCCTTGAAGTTTAACAGAAAGCATTAACAGTTCAGAAACATTAGCTAAATATTTTGCTTTTTGCTTGACAGTTCCTAATAGCCTTTAGCAAAGAACTATATGTTCAATGTTTAAACACATAAATACATAAATATAAAATATTTTAAAATGCTTGAAATGACAGAATTTGCAGGTAGGGGTCAATTTTTTCCTTTGACTAGCCAGGACTTTTGGAAAAAGAGAGCCAGCATTGCAACTCAAAAGGGGGGTTGTAAACTTATCTTCAAATTCTTGTGTAATTACACACAGAAGAGGCAGGAGTCGCAAAGTGTAATGATTTTCAAGAAAGACTTGTCTTGACTAGCACAGAAATTGAGTACAGAAACATGGAAAATTAGTAAAGAATGAAAGCAGATAATTTGTAAACCAGTTTTATTTGATTTGGATGTATTTAGAATATTTAATTGCCTTTCATGAACAATTGTTGAATTCCAGTAGCATCCCTGAGTGGCAAACAAGTATGGCTAGGCCACAGAACAAGTTTTTGGGCATGGGGTCTCCTACTTCTGGCATGCAGCAGTCTTTTTCGACCAGCAGACGACCCGGTGCTCAGCAGAGCACCTTCGCGAGATCTGTGACACTGATTCTGTCACAAAGATGAATCAAGCACAATAGTGATTAGTGAATAGTCCACCTAACTGCGGTCTGTGTTCATTCAGGATTTCCCAGTTTGGACTCAGTGATGTTAAAATAAGGAACAAAGAGCAGGCATCTCTCTGCACAGCTGTTTGTGTCTTCATAAATCATGTGACGTCTGATACAGCCAAATTCACACAAGACACCAAACCAGTAAGTGTAAGGAGGTCAGACACAAGATGCAGAGTGATCTGAAGATGTCAGGGCACCTGGGGCTTCAGAAACACGAGGAACTGGTAGTAAAAAAGTTGACAAAGAATTTAATATTGTCTGAAGCTTTGCTAGTGTATTTAAAGTAGCCCATCACTATAGTTTCTTCTGTAAAATGATCCTACAATAAGAGAGTGGTTGATCCAAAAAAGATGATCCTAAAAGAGGATCCTAGGTCATTTGCAGCCCATGAAGTCCATGGCCTAGAAAAGGAGCTTCTTACTGTGGTCAGCTATGACAGTAGCAGTTGAGTATTGAAGCAGAAATGCTTACAGGGTTTCCTTTAGCTGAACCTGAGGGCAGGGTGTGTTTCTGGGTAGGAAAGCTGTCAGATCTGACAGCTAGGTGCTCCTACCCCACATGTGCTCCATTGCAAGACAGCAAGAAGTCCTGGTGATCTGTCCTGGGACCAGGGTGAGTGTCTGCCTTGGTGCGTGGTGGGAGTGAGCCCAGCTGGCCCAGAGCATGGCATGAAAACCCTGCGTGCGGGGCTTCAGAGACACGCAGCCATTGCCAGTGTCCTCAGGAGATGGGGAGGATTTTGGCAACTGTACCATGATAACATCTTTATGGCTACAGCCTTGTTAGGTGATGGTTGTAATCATCATATAAGTGGCCCTCCATAAAACAAAACCCTTCAGAGGTTGTGCTCAGGAGAATTTTGTGCTTAAAAAAGGCATGGCACAGAAGAGTCTGAGAAGCACTGCAGTGGATCTCTGTCTTTATATAGAGCAAATGTATCTGTGAGGGGATCAACATGATACACATACTTCTAGATCCACGTAATGCTATGTGCATTCACGTTTACTACAAGCAGAAACCTGCGTCTCAGCTGCTGCAGCTGGGACTGTTTATATTACAATTTTGTCATAAAGCCAACAAAGTGCTGTTTACTGAAATTATACCTTTTGCGATGGCTTTAGAAATTCTCAAATGTTTAGCACTGCTTTTTGTGGGGCTTTCTTTTGCTTGACATTTATGTAATTCTGCTCAGACACTTCTGGGCACGTTTTGCTGATGCAGCTGTATAGGGAACCGCAGCCATGGTCAGGGGCTGATTCTGCCATTGTTGCCTGTCTGGGAGCTCAGAGCCCGTCCCTCTCGGGCATCCTGGCTTGGCCGAGCGCTTACTGCCTCTCGCCGAGCTTGTGATCTTCCTACGGCAGAGACCGTTTCCACAGCCCTAATTGCTCAGTTTGCAGGGCTCCTTGTTACAAGTGCTTTTACGCTTACTGAGGCATGTGAACGAAACTTGTCTGTGTTTGCTTCAGCCCCATAAACAGTGCTTGTTACAATGCAGGCTGTTTGCCTGATTATTCAGAAGTCTAATCATTGTAGGCTTCATTCTAGCGCTGCTCACACTGGGCTTGTTTTGCAAAGCCCTGACACAACTTCCTTTATTGGGTCTTTGTCTGGGAGTTTCGGTACTATGAAATTCTTTCACATCAAGTTGTTTTTAGAAAAGGAGGATTAAAAAAAAAAAAAAAAGCCAACACCACAGAAACAGCTTCTTTGCACAGTGCAATATTGTTTTCCAGCACATGCCCAGAAAACAGACATACCCATGATTTGCTCTGTGGGAACAAGGACTGTTTCCCATTTGTAATTCTCATCTGCCCAAGTCTAAGCCTCATTATAATCTCCTTTTCCCTATTTAAGTAATTATTGCCTGGTTCCTAATTCCAGAAGTAGAATAAATTAATAAAACCTGGAAATTGCTACCACTGATATAGAGAAGATATAAACTAGCCATCTTTTTCTCCTGGAGGTTTTAACTTCAAAAACTGGAGTGTAACTGTTGTGATTGTCTATAAACTTCTGTAGCTGCTGGTAATTTACATTAATTAAGCATGCAAATATGTGACATAAACAATAAATTGGCCTCAGCATTAACAGTTTTCCTCCCACGTTCTCCTACAGGCAGAAGTGGTACAATGGTATGGAAGGGATCTAATTCATCCTAATTTTAGTCTTCCTCTGGGAGTGGAGGAAATCCAGCTGGGCTGCTGTTGGTATTAGTAATTTTGGCAAATGTAAGATTATGTATTTAATGTCCTTTCAGATAAAGATTACTTGATTTCTTCTTTCTTTAGCAATATTTACAGCAAAACAAAATGTGATGACAATTAGCGTGCTGCAGGACAATCATATTACCTCCAATGTGCAGTGTTCTTTTTTTGTAGGTGGAAACAGAACTTACGGTTTATAGGAGGCACCAAACTAGTGCAAACTATTGCTAGGTAATGTGCAAGAATCCTGGTTACATTCTTTACTGCCCCAAAAGGACCATGTTGTTGGAGCTGAGGAAATTAGCACTTAACGTTATTGATCTGTTTTCTCTCTGACCATGGCAGAGAATGTGTGAGTCAGAACATTTTGTAATAACAACACACATTTATTTCTGTAGGTACTCTTGTTTTACAACTGAACAAAATGAAGAATGCATTCATATTTAAATCTCTATCTGTAGTCACCACAGTTTCCCGGAGAGCTCTATAAACCCTGATTTGGCCCTAGATCACACCTACATTTACATTTAATCCAGTTTTCCCTGCTAGGTCTCACAATCTGCCTCAGCCCCAGAACCCCTGGTTTACTTCCCCACAGCTGCCCCATAGTGTCCCACAGAATGCCGGTTCTGATCTCATGCATTGCTCATCTTTCAGCTGTGTCACGCATGTTCTTTGCTAATTGCGCTGTGATCCGGCCCTCTCACCAGTTTTGGAGGGGGGGACTACTTCTGGACTTTTCATGGGCCTCTGCAACATCACTTGCAATATAGCTCTGGGTGAATGATTGAACTGGGTTACATCGATAGCTTAATTTTTTAGCTAATGCATTTTCTCTGCAGATCCATTTCTATAACTCTACAATGTTGAACATTGCTCTTGTCTCCATCTCTGTACTCATTTGCTGTGTATAAGTCGGTGGCTGTAGACCAGAACCATATATTGTTGCTCTCATCATTTCCTCACCTGCAGATCAAGTTTTACATAGTTGGAGTCAGATGTGCTTATTTTGATTAGCTGCATCATTCATGTGGTTTTGTATTGTCTGTTCTAAACAGAACTTTTAGAACCCAGACGCAAGTGCAAATTCTACCTTATATTGAGGTCAAAATGTTCCCCTGTGATTTGCCAGTACATTTGTTTACTAAAGCACTGACAGAAGCCAGTGGAAAGCAAACCCAGATGAAACATATTCAGTAGCTAAGAAAAATCGTCTCAGGTATTAGCTTGGCTCCACTCATAGCCTTTTAACTTCAAATATAAGAAGGAAGAGTCTTGTACTTTTCAAACAAACACAGCTGCATTCCACAAACTTTATTTTCCTGGATTATTTACTCTTGTAAAGTCTCCTAAACCCTTGATTATCTAACTTTGCTATTTTTGAGGCTGATTATTTTTCTTGTATAATTTTCTGCTCAGCAAAAAAAATGCAATAAAATCATTTGATCACATATGCTGTAAGCCCAAAGTAAGAACTTCTCCCATAATAATTCAAGATTTTTCTTCAAAGTTTCTGTTTCAGGATGTGAAGACAAACACAAGCAGTTTTTTTTTATTTATTTAACTTTATTATTATTATTATTATTATTATTACCTTGTGTATGATCTCTACAGACATTTCTGACAGAGATTGGAGCATTTAAAGAGAAGTCTTAGGGAATTTCTGTGTAACCATTGCACAAAAAATATGTTCTTTGTTATCAGCTGTGTTATAATTTACTGTCAAAGCTGCAGACACCGTGAATTTGCTGAATAATTGCACTGCAGCAAGAACTACTGGAAGAGTCAGGCAAGAACCTGGAATTCAAGGAGTTAAACTTAAGCAGAGAGTCATACAATATTTTTCATTTTCTCATCTAGGACTGTTTGAAGTGATGATATCTGGAGAGAAAGGCCTTGACTTCTACTTACACGGAGGAAAAATCAGTGTCTGTCAAGTGCAGACTCCAGTGGTAGTGCAGGCATGAGTTTCTTGAAAGAGGAAAGAGATTTCTGCAGCTTAGGACAGGTAGCTCCTAAGGCTTGCAGGCTGCTCTGCTTACTCCTGTCTGTTATTGCCTTTTGTGTGTAAGGGCAGCTAAGCTCTATGAAAGATTAAAGGAACATGGCCATGGACTTGCTTTTCCTCTGGTTAGATTAGGAAAACAGCTATGCATAAACCTGTATGGCAATATATGTATTGAGATTTATTTCTGTTTAGCCTTGGAATCCCACTGCTTGGATCTTAGTTAATTGTATCATAGCCTGTCTGGAACATCTCTCTAGGCAGTGTCCATAGGGAGTGCTGCTGGAACGTAGTTACTTGTGCAGAAGGTACCAAAATACAAGTTGTAGTCTGAAACCATCTGGCCCAAATTCTTTTTCTTCCAAATACTGTGCTGTGATGACCCCAAAGCCTTTGAATCATCTGGTGCTCTAAAAGGGAGCCTGACTCTGTGCCCAGTGAACCACAATGACCTCTTTAATAAAATATGTGGTTGAAAACTTCATGTTGAACTGCACTGTGCATAATGGTCTTCCAGGCTTTACACCATACCAGGCCACTTTTCTAAAACTAATAGACTCTATTTTTAAAAAAATTTGGCGTGCATGTGCATTGACAGCCATCCCTACAGGAAACCTTAATAAAAAGGAGGTCACCTTGTTATGTCTTTGGATTTAAAAAAATATATATATATATTCTTTAAAGCGATCCTGTACTTTAATCCGTTTTGGCCTAGTTGAGATGGCAATGGAGTATCTAAAGTCTTTGGTGAGATGTAATGAAATCTTCATGCTGAGGTAACTTTCTTGCTTAATAGCTTGGTGGGAGAGAATCCATTATTTATTAAATCCATCTTTGTCTCTGTGGAGACATTCATTTTAAAGTAACATTTTAATCATGGCTGCAGCCCGCAGGGGAAAAAGAAGATACCCAGAGCTGAATAATGCATGTCCAACTACCAAAGGGGATGCTCTATTAACTCTGATTTACATATGGCTGCTTGTTTAAATTTGTAATATCACCATTCAGATGGCATTTTTGAAAGGTGAAGACCTGGGTTAGGGCTTACTATAATTCAAGGAGTAAATGAAGAGAGTTTAAAAAATATTATCCAAAAGTGCACATTGTCAAAATAAGGCCAGCCACAGCCATGAGCACTGTGCTTTTCTAGTAGATTGTCTTCCACGGTCCTTTGCCTACCCATATGGCTTAGAAATTCTTTGCCTGGGTGTTCTTCACTCTATCTTGATGGACCCTTGGCAACTGTAGGGTCAGAAACAATGAATATCAGCAGAGAATCCTCTACCTGGTGTTGCTCAGTTAGTGGAATAGTAGCTAGTGAATGATCAAAGTAGTATGGCCTGTTGGGCTGAAAACCTCTTCTTTGCACAGCTAATTCTGTGGGCAGAGAAATGCTGAGAGTTTCTGACTGTGTTTCTTCAGTGTCCATGACAAGGTGAAGGTTTCATGCAGTTCGACCATTGGGAATGGCTCTCTTCCATGCAGTTTCTCTGGTGTCCAGTGAAGAAGAAACTTGTGCTCCATGTATCCTTTCAGATGGGCTCTGATGGGTTACTCCTATGCATGGCTACCTATTTTCTTGATGCCTGCAGGAACATCACATCTTTATGGACTCTGTATCTCCACCAAATATGGCTGAAGTCCGTAACTAATGAATAAAAATTATTGGCAGGAGGACAGAGAGAGAGCTTGACTTCAGATGGGAAGGCAATAAAAATAGGTATTAAAAAATCAGGGAGCAGACACAATCCCAATGCAACTGCTGCATCCATCTCTCTTCCGCAAGGGCTTTATCACAGGGCACAGCCACCATGTGAAGTCAGGTGGTTCATCTTCATTTCCATCACTGTGCTGCTGCTTTCCTAAATGGCACATGGAGCCGAGAGGAATTTAGGCTTTGGAAATGAGACCAGGTGACCATGTGATGCAAAAGGAAATCTGCATTTGAAGTCTTAGAAAATCAGGAATTTGGGAAATCAAGCCAATGATTGCTGTTAAGACCGAGGAAACGGAAAAGATGATTTATTGCCACCTACTGTTACTTGCAGTTGCTCTGCTTGTCATGTTTTTCTCAGCTCTGCTACTACTCTTCTTCTCTGTGCCCCTGTCCTGTTACTTTCCTTGAAAGAGATTGCAGGATACACAGAAGATGCAGTTAATGCATCACCAGCATTCCCCACCCTGCACACCTTCCTCTGTACTCCAGATGTAACTCTGCCTCATTTGCTCCATAAAAATGACACATGTAGAATCCCAAACCACCAGCAGCATTCAGTAGTCAGATGTTCCCTGCTTCCTTTAAGAGAGCCCAGCTTTCGAAATTGGAATAGCCAAGAGCTGGAATTCAACACACCTCATTTCAGCCACCCCTTTCTCTTACCATTTTCTTGCCACATCAAGTAGTTCAGTTTGGCCAGTTATTTTGAGCTAATTGGTCCAAGATGAGTGTTCCTAAATTTGGTTTCCAGTAGTATCTCCTGGCTGCTCAGGGTTGTGTGCACAGGGGGAGACATTCTGCCTTTCTGGCAGCATTCATACATCACTGTTGGTGTGCGCTGTAGTCTGGCAATGCCCGGTTTAAGACATCCCACTTGCTGGACTGGCACTGCCTTCACTGGGAGCTCTTCAGCTCTGAGCACTGAACTGCCCACTCCTGCCCTTGTGAGTAATCACCAGATCCAGTGTCACTCACTACTGGTGGAGGCAGCTAACAGCGCCATATAGAGACAAAATATAATAGCTTCTTCAGAATACTTACAAAGTAACCTCTGTGAGAATACTTTCAGGATTTGTTTTATGAGCTGGAAGCAGGAACGCTATCATAAAAGCTAGCATATAACACTGTGAGAGGAATGATTGTAACACATAGTTACT
Source organism: Anseranas semipalmata (assembly GCA_013399115.1). Lineage (NCBI taxonomy): Eukaryota > Metazoa > Chordata > Aves > Anseriformes > Anseranatidae > Anseranas > Anseranas semipalmata. The sequence continues at coordinate 449,209 of VXAA01006090.1, forward strand.
TATGGTAATACTAGCACATTATCTTGTGATAGCTGTGCAATTAAATGAGTCACCACTACGCCAAAATCTCATTTGTCTCCAAGCACCTCACAAATACGCTGAGTTCACTGGCTGTGCTTCAGTCTGATAGCTCTTTAGTTGTTGCATTCTCTTTGTGTTTGGAGAACAACAGAGCTGTGGAGCCTTTCAAAAGTTGACTAAGGATATTAATTTAGCGAATGGTTTTCCCAAAATATTTCCAGAAGGTACTTTTCTGAATGATACTGATATGGCAAATTCTGAACCTTAGTTTTGTTTCAAGAACAAAAATTCTGTTGTGAGACAACTGTCTGCATTCTGTTTATCCTTTATTCTGACTACAGGCCTGTGTATTCTGTGTTCCACTGAGACAAATCCCAGTGGCACTGTTTATTTGTTTTCAGATATTCGCAGAAGTATCATATGCAGAGCTTTTGCACTGAGCAATACTGGAACATCCCAAAAGTGAGAGAATATCCCACCTGCGGAAGAATTGGCTCTTGGTTTTTGGCAGGAAAAAAAAAGGAGCTTCACATACCAAACACAGTTAGGATAACGCTCTTCAAAGCTGGGGGAAACAGGTTTAAGATACAAAACATGATTTGTAAAAGTAGAAATAATCTGAATGTAGCAGCTCTTTGCTGGAGAAGTTGTATCATGAGTGTGGAAGAAAATGGATAGAAAGGAATTGCCTTTCCTTGCATAACATCTTTTCCATTTCTCTTCTTTACTAGCATCTGCAGTTTGATTTTTGTTTACTTAAAAATAGCTCTCTGGCCTGGAAACACAGCTGGGTCTAAATGCAGGTTGCAATTATACAACTTTCATCTGAATCATTACAGAACGAGATGCTGGTCTAAATATAAGTAAGTGAGCGCTAGGTACAAGCTAGGTACAACAGCTCCTCTCCTGGTTGCTGTAGTAGCTCAGAAAACAACTGAAGAAAAACAAAGAAAATCAGAGTTTATCAGTGCTTGAGAAAACGTTCCCTGTGGGCTCAGGACAGTGTTCTGTTTCAGTCAGATGCTGTTAAGGTTTAATAAAACAGAGGAATTGGGAGTGGTACATTTATACTGGAGAGTTTAATTGTGACCTTTTGTATTTAGGCAATATTTTTTCCCAGCCCAGGAATTAAATGTAGTAGAGAGACACTCCTCAATGTAACATCAAGTATCCTTCTTCCCCTGAAGATATAAATGTGAATGATGAAAGCAGGAATGTGGAAATAAAAGTGTTACTTCCACACTTATAATGCCAGCTAGCACTTGTTACCAAACTTGTGAAAATAACACGATTTACTGTAATAGTTTACACTTGACTAGTGAGGTATAAAATATCTTTATCTTATAGCCATATCAACTGGGGTTAAATAGGCAGAAAAGACACACAGAGCAGCTCCCTCAAAAAGATTAGGAACTCAAAAGTGTTAGGAATACAAGGGACAGAAGTAGAACATCCTGTTCAGAATATATGTTAGATGGAATGAGAGTGAAAGGAATTGAACTGCAATGAGGCTGAGGCAGTTCACCTCCCAGATGATTCTTAACCTGAAACAGAAGCTGATCTAGGCTGAGGCTGTACTAACCCTGTGTTACCCTACAGCATTTTCACTGATAATAAATAAGGACCCTAAATGTGGGAATGGTAAAATAACATGATTAGTGCAACCACTTGGATTTGTACTGAAACAACAAAAGCTTTGATTTGAACAGTATCGTTTTGTTAAAAGGCTCTCAGCTACATAATTATTTACATTAAAAACTAGAAATTTCAATGCTTGTTTTGCTTTGTTTTCATGGAGGATGTCTGGATCACCCAGAGATCTGAGGTGAAAGTATTCACTATTCTCATCTTTGAGATAGATGGGGATATTGAACTTTCCCTTCCAGATACAGGAATTAGCAGTACAAAAATAAAGGAACGAACTGAAGTGTTGCAAACAGCCTTGGCTGGAAAACATCTCAACTGAATTACACTTCTCCCATTTCCCTGATGTGATAAACCTTACACTCTTACAAGACCTGTCTTTTAAATGGAAAATCAAATGGAAAACCTCAGTGCTTTGTTATTTTTTTTACACATCATGAAATATTGAACAAAAAAGAGGTCATAAGCCATTTTGTTGACTTTATAGGTCTCCTGAGACTTCTTCAAGCTCTCTTCTTGATTGCTGCAATACATCTGGAGTGAGAGTCAGCCAGAGACAAGATGGCAGGTGTAAGTTGCTCTTGGAGATGCAGTACATTTTTCTCCACAGCAGGCAAGACAAACACTTCCTTTCCTATTTCCACCAGAAAGAAAAGAAAACTTTATGAACTATGCTCTCACCCCCAAAAGCCAATTGCATTTTTTCCCAAAAGTTTCAACAAGACCAGGATTTCTTCCTATAAATTGAAATATGCAACTTTTTCCTTTTTATAGGAATTTTTTGTTGGATGGAAAAAAATATTTTTTGTAGCTAAGCGGGAAAAAAAAGATTTCACATACTCTCCTAAAAGAACTTAACTTTATTATTTAATGCGGTGATTGCATGTGTATAAAGACTAAGCCACAGGAATCAAGGCTTTTGAAAATAAACATAGGTATAGTAAGATATAATGTACACTAAAATTAAAAGCACGTATGTCTATAGCAACATCAATCAAACTACTCAGAAAACAATCACGGTTAGCTTATGAGAAGCAGAATTTGAAGTTAGAAGCCATCACAGCACGAGTGCTGCTAAAATCAGCAGCATCAAAACCAGCTTTTTCTGTAGGGTACCACCAGGTGGTAGTGTAGGAGAGAAAAAGAAAATGCTTGACATGCCCATGAGAAGTATAATAGTCATTCGAGTTCATTATTTGGGCATTTGTGCATTGCTGAAGTAGCCTTTTCCTTCCACCCCTTTGCTACTAGCATACCTGCTGCTCTCTTATATTAAAACTTTATCCTTCTATATAATCAGTTATTAATTTTACTGGTCTTGAAAGTCATTTGAAAGAGAAAATAATGTCTCGAAATCTGGATGTGACTCATATTCAGCAGAAGTGCATTGTAAGACTTTATGGGCTGAAATTATTTCATTTTGCTTAGCAAATCCATGAGAATTCACTATGCAATTCTGCAATAGCCAAATCTCTCCAGTCAGTTCTGATCTCACATTCTTTTTAAATATTTGCTTCAGCCAGTGCTACTTTTGAAGTGAACCTCTCTGAATTGTACCTGTCCGTACTAAAAGAAATGCCGGGGTCCAGCACTACTGAGTTGTCTAACATTTTTAGTTTTCCTCGTGTTCACAAAAAAAATTGTACAGGTAACTGTAAATGAACATTCATATCAAGCAGTGTCCTCCCTTGCTGTGAAACACTGAAAACACAGTGGCAAGCACCAGTGGAAGATGAGGGCTCAGGCCCCAGGCCTTGCTCCCCAGGCCTGTGTGTGCCCCACATGGCATTCACAGTGCTCTTCTGCAAGCCCTGAGAGCAAGCCCTGACTGAAGGAGCGGGACCTCATCTGTCCTGGCTCTGCTGACCTACTCAGTACGGCTCAGAGCAGCTGGAGGGTGTTTTTTACTCTTTGCTGTCTTATCTGAGATCTGATTGATTCTTGTTTTATTGACAAGTTGTTGAAATTCCCCAAGAAACAAAGCAGGAGTCTGGGGGAAACTAATAACACGCAGATGTTATTAGAAATTGTAATTAAAAAGAAATTCCTACATTATGAGGATTTGCCTAGAAACCAAAAGACAGTATCAAAGCTTATGTATCTCCTGTATACGATTAGGCTATTAAGTGTATTATTGAAATATGCAAATCATGGCTATTAAGGAGGAATTAAAAGGAGAAGCCAAAAGAGTAAAAAAGTTTGCAGATGGCATGCTGACTGTTTAAAGATACTATACTAGAGACTGAGAGCAAACATTTACTACTTATCAAAAGAGACTTTAAAAGGACCACACGCACACAGAAAGCTGGCATGATTAAACAGAAATGTGAAAGAGTCTGTTAGAAATAAAAGACAGTCTTCAAAAAGTGGAAATTATGTTGAAATGAGGAAAACAGAAAAGAACATAAACTCTTCCACATTTAATATAAACCCTTTATAAAGTGGGCCAAAAATATTTTGAGGAATAACTTCTGATAAGCATAAGAATGAAAAATAAAACTTTCTCTAAACACATCAGAAGCGTGAGCTGTGCCAGACACTTTATAGGCATTCTATAATGTTTGGGATATAAAAGGAACATTTAAAGAGGATAAGCCCAGAGCAGAAATGCTAAATGAATTTTTCACATTAATGTTCACCATGGGCAAGCTTAGGCAGGTCTCCACAGCAGAGTCTTTTTTATGGGGCCAAGTCAAAGAAATTATCTCAAATTGAAGTGTCAGAGAAGAAATTTCAGATTAGATAGAACCAAATGGTAACAAATCACCTAGATTAGATCAGATTCTCAAAACACTTCTAAAGGAAGCCTGATATATGTGACAAATTATTAACTGTGATGTAACTCAACACTTAGTTTGGCCTCTGTTCCAAAGGAATGGAATGTGACAAATGTGACATTGCTTTTGTTTTTAAATTCATGGGGATCTCAGGAATTACAGACCAATAAGCCTGAGCTCTGAACGGAGTAAACTGATACCAACTATGATGAAAAATGGATGTACATAACTAACCATGATATGAAAAGAGAACATTAATAAAGCTTTTGCAAAGGGAGGGTAAAAAGCACAAATGATCAGAGTTCTTTGAAAGAATGAATATGCAAGTGAATGAGAATGATTTGATCAATTTCATGTAGATGTATTTCCAAAAACCTTCAGCAAGGTCCTTCACCAAAGTGTGCTAAAGCAAGCAAGCATGAGATATGGTATGTTTTCTCAGGCATTAATATATAGTTGAAAGACAAACTTCAGAAATCAGGATAGAGAATGAAAGGGTAGTGTTCCATTTTCACAGTAGAGATAGTTTACTTTGAGGTGTTCTTCAAGGTTTTATGCTCAGTCCTATGCTATTATATGTTTAGAATGTAAAAAGAAGTAAATTAATGAAAAGAACTAAAAAGTGAGGTCATAAGCTCAACAGATGATGCAAATCAAGAGCCAGTTACAATGGCATGCAGAATGCTCTCTCAATACAGAGCAATTTGGCAATAAATGGTAGAAGAAATTCAATGCTAAATGCAAAGTAATGCACATGGGAGAAAAAAAATTATCCTCATTATAATTATACAAGTACAGTTCTAAATAAGTTATAACAACTACAGAAGGAGGTGCGTGAGCTACTAGAGAGATATTGTATGCAAATATCAGATTAATGCTCAGTAATGGCAAGCAAACAAAGTATTAGGAGAAGGAAATGGAAATAACACAGAAATCATGATGCAAGTACAACCATGATGCAATGTCTAGATCCAGACTTACAGATTTGACCCACATTTTGAAAACTGCTTTGTTCTGGTCATACTCTTAAAAAAATTGTAGAAGAAAGATGGTAATAATGGCAATATGTGTGACCAAAGATAAGGAGTGGCTTCCACAAAAGAAGAAAATTAATAAGATAGGGATACTTTAAATTGGATAAGAGATAACTGTTGGGGATATGATATGACAGAGGTTATAAAAACTTTAGTGGCATGGAAAGAATGAATACAGAGTGATTCTTCTATGTCTCTCACAATTTAACAACTGGGTTGCCTGAAACGCCATTTGCAGGTGGTAGGATCAAAATCAAGGAAAGGGAGTAGCTTTTCACACCGTGGTAACTAAACAGTGGAACTCATTGCCACAGGATAGTCTGGACTTGTAAAGTTCAAGTTGATTAAAAAAAAAAAAAAAAAGTAGAAATAATCCTAGAAGAAAATTTAATCAAGAGCTATTAACTGCAATCATAATCACTCCTGGGTTTGGAAGGCTGCGTTGATACCAGAGAGGATTTTACTGGGGAATATCACAGTTTCCTTACCATGTTCATATATTTTTTCCCTAAGCATTCTCTCTTGGACATTGCCAAAGACAAGATATTGTGCTAGGGGAACCTTTAATATGGCCCAGAAGTCTGACGGTCACTCTTATAACCTATTTTATGAGACACTAAGTACAACGATAGATACTTTCTCTCCCATGGAGTGAAAACTAGTCCATGTGTTTGTGACATAAGAATATATTTATTCTGATAAGGGTTGCCATGGCACAGCAGCCGCTGTCTCAGCAGTGACTCCTACTCTACAGAGATTTGAAAAAGCCCACAGAGGTAAAAGGACATCGGATACACAGCTAAACTGTATCTCAGTATAAAGTAAATATAAACAAGTGTGAGAGTCTACCGTTCATGCCAGATAGACACTAGCTTCAGGAAGCTCTGTTGTGAGAGAGGGACGACATCCATAGATGCAGGGGAATGGTGTGTTGTGTGCACCTGTCAGTTGCACTCTTCAGTTTTACCACTCCTTTTTACAGCAGTTAAATCTAAGTCAAAAGGTGCCAGTACCCCAGGAAAATACAAAGGAATTTTTCACTAAAATGTTAACCATTCCTACTGGATGGGATGCATCCTAGCTGAGTTTTGCGATCTGTAAGCAGGTATCTAGTGTAAGATAGCTGCCCACATTCCTTCTATACACAACAGAAAGAATTAGGTTCTCCCATGGGATTTCTCCTATCCTAAAGTACAAGCCAGATCTACAACTTACCAATTTCCAATGGTACCTGTCTCTTTGCATGGAAGGAGAGGTTCTATGGAAGGAGAAGAACTAGAGGCAGGAAGCATTCAAGTCCTTTCAGCACCACAGTCCTGTTGTATTTGCTACAGAGTTAACTTGAGTTAAAGTGGTATCTCTGCACATTTTTTATGCAGATGGTTTTGTTCAAGACAGTGTGAGAGGCATTAGTGCAATGTAGATTACAATTTAACTCTGCAGTGAACAACTTCTACAATTTAAGCATCAGTCTTTTCCCATAGTATATCTCTGCACAGCATTTACTCTTTAAGGTACACACATCTTCTGTGAAAGACAAAGTACTAGACACTGTGAGGTGCAGCCTGCAAGATATTTTGATCAAGATATATGCATGCACAATCAGTGCAGGAGGTTGTGAAGTTCTGCACAGTCCAGAAACTATTTTAGACACATTAGTTCAGGGCTGGGTCAAAGCTAAGTCCTGGAGGTTACATATATTTTAATAGATTTGTAGCAATTGAAGGTAAAGGATTAGAAAGTAATTGCTGAGAGTCTTAGGTAGTTAAGAGCTTAGCTATGATAACAGAAATAAGAGTAGGATGGTATATGAAATGGCTTACCTCTGACACAGAGAGGTCAACTGTTTTTGTTAATGGTATAGTAAAGCAATAATCTTTGTTACATATGAATCTGTTAAATTGGAATCTGTGTAGAATGGGAAATAGAAATGCATTATCATCAAATTTCCTTTGAAGACATTTATGAGGTCTTGATATACAGACACCAAGCATTTTAATATAAGCTTAAGATCTTATAGTAATACATTTGATAACTGTAATACAACTTTCAATGGAAAAAATATTTAACTATAATTTTTAACTCAAAAAAAAAAAAATGATAAACACCAAATGTATTGTAGAATATGTTACCAGTATAATGAATGCAGTAGATAGTTATAAGGGAGAAAGGGACATTTTTGACTAATGGGGTTTTAGGAGTTCTCTCTGCTTTTGCTTGGTCCTGCTAAAGGAAAGACATTGTCAACATGAAAGAGAAACAAACCGTTGAGAGGTTTAGCATCTTAATTTCAGCTTAACTTCTGCTGTGTTGTGCAAGCAAAATATATCCCATCCTAGTTGACGACTTTCCTGGGATCTTCAGAAGGGTGAACAAGAAAAAGAAAAAGGAAGTCTGGCTCTCTGAGCAGACTTTGTCTAGCAATCAACATTCATATTAAAAGCTGAACTGTGTTATTTCAAGCTGTAGCATATATACCTCACCAAATAAGGGACCAGCCAACTTATGTAAAAGAATAACCTGCCTCTGAGCAGAACGTATTAGCTTGGGCACAGTTCCACGTTAGCATGTCCAAACAGCCTTTGGATTGAATGTGTCTTCCATTTTGCAGCTTAGAAAATGAGCTAAGCTATTCCACAACTGTCTCCACCTGACTATATAGACATGCCTTCATAGTATAGCTTGGACCAAGGCCCTTCCCCAGCCTGCTGACACAAGTTGGCTGTCAGCTACACTTACTTCCCAGATGCCGTGAAGCAGCCACAGCAAGTTGAATTCAATATTTACATGAAAGTCATTAGGTTAGCATTGGTAGAGCTCAAGAACAGATAGCTTAGTTTCTGAACTTAAAAAGTGCTGTGTGAAAGTAAACAGCTTTCTGTGCTTGTTTACTTTCTTAAAATAGCAATTGTCTGCAAAAAGATTGCAGTTAAAACTGTATACAGAAAAATGTAGAAATTGGATATCTGCTTGGATAAAGTTTAGGAACTCTTCTCTGAAAAACATCTGAGGAGCACCTATAGTTCAGAAGAGAAGGAACATCCTGTATAAGAGAGAGCCTGCAAGCCTAAAGGGACCCTACTCTGGTGAGTGGCTGTGTTGCACTGAGTAGTTGTTGTGGTTCTGGAAGACTTTATAGGGAATGTGCACCTTCCAAAATCTTGAGTGCATATGCTTCAGTCTGTTCCGCTCCTCCCTTGTCTTTCTTCTAAAAACCCAAATTGTTTTGGATTTGACATCTGGAACATATGTGACAATTTCAGCATTATGGAGACATTTGTATAACTGTATGATTGCATGCTGCAGTGGAACTTGATGTAAGCCCAGAGCTAAGAAGGCCACATAAATAAACAAGGGAAAGAAAAGTAAAGATAGGGTTTGGCAGCCAAAAAAAAAAAAAATACCCCACAAAGAAATGGGAAAAGAGAAGGGGGCAAGCAGGGGGAAGAAACAAGAAACAGTTTAAAGAAGACACTGATTACAAAGTTACTTCATTGTTCATGTTTGGCAGTGCAAGACGAAGGGGAAAATAGCTTTTCTTAATGCCGCATGAACATTAATATTGATAGCCTCATAAAAGTAAATCTGGGTTTCTCAAGGGAGAACAGCACAAACACTTCTTTGCCATTTAAAGCTGAAGTTCATGTGGAAGAGGGTCACAAAAGTCTCCAGCCTGTATACCAGGGGTGTTCAACAGAGCAAATATTTTTGGCAACGTGCCTGCTCAGATGAGTGTGTCAGTGCTGTTTGCTGGGTTATGTAACTGAGCATACTGCAGCAGAGGCAATGAAGCAGGAAGCCTGAAATGTTCCAAAAGACCAACTGGGATTTCCCCTGCTGCTATTGTCACAGCATAACCGCTATTTTTAATTTAACCAGTATAAATGAGTTTACTTGTCCTTTTCTAAACTTAGGCTGCTACTAAAAAAGAGTTCAGGTGATGCTAGTGGGATTTTAAACATGCTAGGTTTTAAACACGCTAATTGTATGCCCAGTGGGGAGTAAGCTGGGAGAGCACAGCCCTGTGTATGTTATGCACTACTGTGATGCTTGGTGTTGGGGGGAAATACTTGGCTGTGGTGTGGAGGTGGTGGAAAGCCAGCTGAAGCTGGGAACACTGCTTGCATAAGCCAAAAATTAGTTCAGCCAACAATCTTAAGGGAATGCATTGTAAAATGATGGAGAGGGCAGTGTGATGTAATTAGTTGTTACAGCAGAGGGATGGGAACCAAGATGCCTTGATTTCCAGTGTTGTCCAAGTTACACGCTGAGGACCTAGTCTTGCCAGATACTAAACATCTTCTTTCTTAAGTTCTTGCCTATTCAGGATCTTGCTGTGTAGTCTTTACACCTTCACCTGCTTTAGCCAGACACTTGGGCTATAAGTATTGTTCAAAATGTTGCTCGCTTGTAGACTAGAGGTTTTGCTAGGTCATTGTTTCTAAGTTAAAAGCGTTATGTACATCCACACACAAAGTCTTAAAAGTCATTTTTTGAGAACCTGGATCCAAGAAGATATGCTTTTTTGAGTGGTAATTATATGCAACAGTAATATAAATCTTGTGACACATCTCTGCAGGGTATTTTTGTACATGATAAAATACAAAACAATGTTAGCTATAATGTGGCTGGCTTGCTGAGAAAAAAACACAGTAACAATGATGGTGAAGTGTAAGAAGTCATACATTAGTCACATATGAAGCTAGAACTTACAGTTCCTGGACCCTGGCCCAGTGTACTTTTCCTTGGACCAAAGGGTAAATTCGAGGGTAAAACAGAGGGAAAAAGTTTAACCTTGAGTATGTTACCTAACATGTGTCACTCAAGAAATGCAGAGGAATTTGGGAGAATATAATGAGTAACAGTACAATCTGGAAAGTTAGGAAGTGACTAAGAAGTACTGCTATGCACTTGCAAATAATGGTTTTCCAGAGATTTATAATTTGTTCTAAGATTATTGTGGCACATCCCATCCAGAATTCTGGCTCCAGTCCTGATGTCTTCACTAAATCCCTTGTTTAATCATTCCTTCTTCCCTCTTTCCTCCCGGACCCTCAGTCCTACCATCTCTCCATCACAAATTCTTGACACAGTTTTTCTTTCTTTCCACAATTTTCCAGTTCCCCTTTTTTACCGGGTTTTCTCAGCAGTCTCCTCATGTATCAGCTTCATACCCATTTGTGCCCTGCATTTCTATCAGGCAGTTTCATCCTCTACCTGCAACAGAAAGGGCAAAAAAAAAAAGGAGAAATGAAAGTCCGGGAAAAACAAGCTCTTGGTCCTAATCTGTACTATCCCAAAGCTGCAGCTATAGGTAAGAAAAGCTCTGTCTCTCCTGTCTGAGAGTGTCATTGCACCCTTTGGAGTTTCAGCCACAAAGTGCTAGCAAGTCCCTTCTGAGCACAGATAAAGAGATCTTTCGAAGACTTGGACACTGATCAAGCTTGCTAAGCTTTTCATTGAAGACAGGAAAAGGCATATCCATGACAAAAAACCTGTCTCCTTACAAACCTCAGATCACTTCTCGAAGGTGTGAAGTAGTGCAGCTGTGCAGAGAAAAGGTGGTGAACAGATGAAAAACAATGTAATTTGGCTGTGCCTTTGGAGAATACTGGGAGGGAGGGAGGGAGGGAGGGAAGGAGAGGGAGGAAAGGTGGTCTCTAGCAGGTATGTGTGACTGTATAAAATTCAAATATGTGAAATTTCAACCACAAAATAGCAAACAGTTAAAGTACTGTTAAATCATAGCAACAGAATATGGGGTATTGTCACAGAAAGTGTCAGGCAGACTTACTCAGAGCTGATGCTATCAGCACCACCTCTTTTTGCAATTCACACATAGTAAACTCAGACTTTCTCTGTCATAGTCAGGTTTTATATTCCTGAAACACATCATAGGGTGATATTTTTCTTGAATGCTTGTGGCCAAAAAATCCTGCTGTTGATCCTTTTGTTTTAAATATCAATTTACCATTTTAAAATTAACACTGTGTAAACAACAGAGAAATTCTAATAACACTCTGGAAAATTCTAACCCATTCATGTAACGAGGTTTTGTTAGGCTGCTAAATGCATGAGTTTCAGCTACAATTTTAAAAACATGGACAACTCTTTCTCTGTGGGCCTGATCCTGCAAAGTATCAATTGCCTTCTATGAAGTAGCCACAAATCTGTCAAAACTGTGAATCGGTTGCTCAGCCCCTGGAGCACAGAGCCTCAATACATCAATTTTGTTTGGATTCTGTGTTTGGTATCTTAAAATTCCAGTCTTTTGTCACTATACTTTATGTTCTCATATATTCAGTTTGCAGACACTGTTTCTGTTGATCAGTTAAAACTTTGGCATGACTCTGAGTAAAACATTCAGCATTATGCAGTGCATACCAGATGTGGACTAACTAAATGGTGCTTGTGTTCCTCGAAAGCAAGATCCAAAAATGTACTCAAGCATAATCATTCAATATAACAAACCATATTTTAAAATGTGATCCATTACTCAACCATTTGCCAGCAACATAGTTTTACCTGATAAAGTATTCTGTAGGAGGTAATCTATATTTTGCAGATTTTCCCAAGGTGTTTACTCTAAATGACGTAAATTATTTCAATTTTTTCTTTCATCCGGAGGATCACAAAGTGCTAGACAAACTACTGTATTGAGCAGTAGAATATTTCTATGGTGAAATGTGGCAAATGATCAGTGACAAACAGGAAATCTGTGTGCCATTTAAAGACAGTTTTTTTTTTTTTTTAAAAAAAAGAAAACAACAACAACAAAAGAACAGACCAGGATCAGGTTGAAACTTATGGGATTATTAATTCACTAGCTTTAAACCTTTGACTCACCTTATGCAGTTTATTATTTTATGCATATTTTAACTGAAAAATTTAGTTTGCTTACCAACAGGAATGGGTAGCACTCTGGAAGCCAGGCAAAGGCCTGAGAAGGCGCAGACCGTGCAAATATCCCTGCAGAACTCTGCAAGACAAACTCAGTTCTCAGTAGTTTTGCAAAGTGAACAATCACTCCACAGAAACTTGCGTTATTATTCTTTGTAATTCATAATTATTTGGGTTTAATGGCGCTTTACAAAATACACATTGAAATGCATTCATTGCCACGTGGACTCTCAAAATCAAATGGTTCTAGCAGTGATGAAGGCAGAGATTTCCCCCTGTCTGGGGCAGTCAGTCACAGCCCATGCACTTTGAAAAAGACTTTCAAGGAAGAAAGAGTGATGCTGTTGACAAGACACTGGAACTGCTCCAAACATAGGGCAGTACAGCAGGGCTGCCACATTTCTGATAGCACCTGGCAGTTGTGAAGAAGACATCCTTGTGCATGTCTCTGCTTCTGAACTGAGACTGGGTAGATGAGTTCAGGGTGACAACTCCTTTTCTAGCCTCTTTGCTTCCTCACCAAGACTCCCAAGCTTCCCATCCCTCCAGTCACCAAGACAGCAAATACTACAAAGCCTTTTGCTTTCATCATTCTGCCTTTCATCCAAACCCTTTTAACCCCAAATCTCTTTTCCACTGCTGAGTCTCCCATTCCTTCCAGCTTCCCAGTCTTCATTCTGCAACAGCTGCAACACTCCCAGCTCAGATCTTCCCGCTCTGTGCAGCCTTTACCCTGTGCCCTCCTACTTTTCCTCCCCAGAGCTGCCACCCCAGTCTGCAGCCTCTCCTTCTCTGCCTATCCACCCCTGTTATTCCACTATCCACTGCACTCCCTTGCCCTCTTCTTGACTGCCGGGCCAGCTGTGCACATCCCCTCCTCATTCACCCACCAAGCAAGGCTTGATTCTTCTTCTGGTAGGGTTTCACAAGCACAACTTGAGATGTGCTTCCCAGCAATCCTCTGCAATGTCAGAAATGGAGGATGCATTCTGAAAAGAAAAAGAAAAAGTGTATAAGCAATCCCACTGCAACATGAAAGGAGGCAGGAGGAATAATGAAAAAGGACAGTGAGAAAAAAAAAAAACACAAAGAACATGTATGGAGTGAGCATGGGTAGAGGAGAGGGGGAGTTTGAGGACCTGAGAGAAGACATTAGTGTTGGTATAGGGTACTGAAAGTTCAGGTGATTTTGATGAGGTCAGAGACAAAGGTGATGGACAGATAGAAGGAAACAGATGTGCTGAGGCACCTCAGGAAGGCTGTTTTGCTCTTGTTACTGTGGGAGATTGAGAGAAAAGTAGGACTCAGGTTTTATTTACTTTCACCTAAACTGGACTGAACAGCATTACCCTGTGCTAGAAGAGGAGTGTTTGGCCAGCATGAAGATTGTACTCTGTGGCTTCCAGGGGAGCTCACATTAGTCACCACTGGCAGGAGTCTGCTGGATATGGTGCCACCGGCTTTCAAATGCAAAAACATTTGCTTTTCAAAAATGTCTTTGTGAGCCGCTGATAAGTAAAGGAGAGATCTGACAGGCGTTTGTGCTTGGCAAGAGCACGTGTGTGTTGTGACATAGCTGCCCAATACTTGCTGCTGGGTCCCCAAGGCCTTGGTAAGGACAGATGATTTTAGCCTTCTAAACCACACCAGCAGCTGACTCTTGATTCTTTGTTATGTATAATGCAATCACGACTGTACTCGATATGGCTATTGTCTGTATCCTGGTTATTTCTGTAGCCATAATAGTAGGTCTTCGTGGGTAGCTTTTAGATACTCTTTACACTGTAAGTTACCTTTTTTCTTCTGGCTTCCATTGTCTTGACACTAGAGGGTGACAAAGATCCAAATGAGAACAACAATGGAGCCATTTTGAACTGGAAACTTGAAATTAACTGGAATTTCTTAACACCTATACAAGCCTTTCAGTAGAACAGGTATGAAGATTCAGTGTAGCTAATGACAATTTAATAGAATTGACACTTAGTGGAAGTTTGTTTGATTTAGACCAATCCTGAACCGGATTGTTCAGAATGAAGAAGGCCATAACCAGACCTTCTGGGACTTTTCCAAGGCAGAGTTTAAATGAATGGAGTGGTATTGCAAATTTGGAGTAGTGAAGGGAAATCTGCATTTTTAGAAGGTGTGAAATAGAGAGAAGAGAAAAACACATAATGAAATTGAGACTCTGAAAGTACCATTTCTAATATGAAGAAGTTTTCAGTTATAGAATTTGTTACTTAAAGAAAAATAAAACTTTTGTGGATGCAATCGTTTTTACAAATGTGAGTACATTGGTTAGGAAATGCAAAAATTCCAGTTCTTGCTACATTATTGCCTTTACAACATGGAGGAAACCAACCTCCTTTTCTAAAACGGTCTTATGCTCTGCCACTGCATTTTTGGGGCAGATACTTTATTTTGCACATGACAACAAGGTTTTGCATATCTATTGGGCTCTTGTAAACACATACATGGTGAGAAATTCAGGATCAAATGATCCATGTTTTTGCTTCTCAGTGCTGGCAATTTGGCAAGAAATTGTAGATAGCAATCTATAGCAATACAAACCTCCATGTCATGTCTTGTATCACTTAAAATGTGGTACACTACATGTGTTAAATATTTGAATTATTTTAAAATAATAAGAAATGTTGCTGTTGAGTTCATTTCCTTAACTTTGTAGGTTTGAAGTAACTATTTAAAGTGGAATTCACATGACATCGCCAACTCCCAAGGCTTTATCATGAAATTTGGTAGAAACTGTAATGTACCAGCACTCAGAAGTGTGTAAATCTCAGCTTTCATTTTCACAAAATATTTCCAGGCTGCAAGACAGTGGAAAAGGAATAGAAAAAAATGAACCTACATTTCCAGCATCTGAAGTGTAATGAAAAGAACATCACTTTGCTATTTTAAAATGTTATTTTAAATTTTATTATTATTTTAAAATTTTTAGGCAATCTTGTGATGTTTGGGCTCTCATTCATGACTTTCAGTGTCTGCTGTTGGCAATACGGCATGCGCATGGCACCAGACTCTGCTAGCAGTGATCACTGACTACATTGAGGGATTTACTCCACCCTTCAAAATGAGCAAAAGATGTGTAAACCAGTCTGATGGAAACTTTGGGAAGAAAAAACAGATTTGGTTAAAGATTCTGGCTCCTCTAAGCACTTGGCCTAAAGCAATGATGTTTAGTGGTTAGAATAAGACACAGAATTTGTTGTTGCCAGAACTGAGCCAGCACTTCACCTAACAGAGCCAAACCTCCTTTTCCCTCCCCTCACCCTCCTCACAGGCACCAGCCAGCTTGTGTCCTCCTGGAATATATAGTAGTTTTAGACAGGTAGGCTGGGATGCCATTTGTGGGGCATCTGTGCACAAGAGAAAGCAAAGGTCAGAGACAATGTGCACGTCCCCTGAGGGAGGAGGAAAGCCCCACACCGACTGTGATGTGGACATTCCCCGCTCTGGATAACCTCAGTGGAAGAGAGGCCGATCACCTCCCCTGGGTCTCTCGGGTGAAGCAAAGAGGACAGCACCTTTCTGTAGGACATGGGAGTGGAAGAGAGGCCCCTTGCACACTTTCATAGTCCACCTTTCACTTCAGTTTTCTGTGTAAAATAGTATCCCTGCCGTAAAAACTTTTGTAACATGTTTGGAGATGCTTATGGTCCAGCAGAAACACTGGTAAAAGCAGGAGAGGAAAAGTTGCTGTCGTAGACAAGCGCAGGCTAAGCAACAAGGCCTGTCCCATCCAACTGCAGGTGCTCAACCAACACGCGTGTGCTGCGGCTGTAGCTGCCTTTGGTCTCTGGATAAGCAGTGACTGGAAAGTAACAGGAGCCTTCATGCTTGAACTGGCCCTTGTGACCAAGTCTGTCACTTGCCACAAAGCCGTGCCTTGTGTTTTCCACAGAAAGCTGCACCAGAAAGCATTTTTGAGAAAATGTAGATGTAACAGTCATTACTGATGTAACTACATCAGTAGTACCAAATGAGGGGGGAGCCACCCAGCAGTTGGCCTGAGAAGAAGGGAGGGAGTTGCCTTCACACAGCCTAAGGACTGAGCCCCAGGAAAAGCAGGCAATAGCAATTAGGTAATCACATAGATGGTTCGCATACCCACTGGTGGTTTTGGTGAACTGAAGAGGAATAACACTAACATGCTCAAGATGCTGTCCAGAGAGAACAATCTGTGTTTGTATCTCAAAGACCGCGTCCAAGGGAATATAAATGGAAGTCAATGAAAAGTGAAGTAACACAAAGCTCCGGGCAGATGGGGCACATGTGATTTTGCTATGAAATCTTGGTCTCTGACTTCCGTACGT
This sequence comes from Anseranas semipalmata, assembly GCA_013399115.1. Classification (NCBI taxonomy): domain Eukaryota; kingdom Metazoa; phylum Chordata; class Aves; order Anseriformes; family Anseranatidae; genus Anseranas; species Anseranas semipalmata. The sequence goes on from VXAA01006090.1 coordinate 465,916, forward strand.
AGGACACTTGAAAGGAACTGTAGATGAGACGTGTCAACAATCATAGTTAAAATAATGCTGTTGAGAAGAACAGAAAGGCTTTTGTTTTGCTTGCAAATTTTTGTTACAATGTTTCTTTTCTTTATTAAGCCACTTTATTATTAAGCCTCTTGGGCTTGAGGAACGTATGTGGATGACGGTGAGGCATCTGAGGTATCTCTACGTGTTTAGCAGCCCCCGGGCCAGGAAGCACTGCCCGTGAGGCTCACTGCCACGGGACTCCTGGGGTGGGGCACAGAGCTGTGTCCCCTGTCGCGGGGAGCAGACGGCAGAGAAACCCCCCAGGAGCCGGCTGTAGTCCAGATCGCCACCCTCATGTAGGAGCTGCTGGGCCAATTCTGCTGCTGTTGTCAATGTTATAAAGCAGTAGACCACCAGATTTTTCAATGTGTGCTGTGGAAGTCTGGTTTTGCTCACACAAATGGTCCCTGGGAAAGATCTTTGTTGTGTTTGACACAAGCCTCCAGTGGAAGGCAATGATTGCAACATCTTTCCAGTTTATTTTATTCAACAAGCTTATTTTCTTTTGCCATTTAAAGGAAAATGCCTACTTCCTCTCAGACAGTTCCTGTCTGTGGCTATTCTATTTTTCAGTATGAAGATGGAAGTTTTTTTTTACCCAAGTCTCTGGACATTTGCTTTTTGTTTTTTTTTATCCTAATTTTTTTCAGTACTTACCCACCAAAAAAATAACTGGTAATACATTGGTCATCTCTGACCATTGTCTGGGAGAGAAACAAAATAATTATCTGTATCTTGGCATGTTGAAATCTAGAATATTCTCCACCCTTCCTCTAAGTGACATTTTGCCTTGGTATGGGTTGCAAATCATTCATAGCATTATTAATGTCAGTATTTAAAAAGTTTATCTAATCCTGTGCTTTGCACAGAAACTATGCAGACACAGTATATTCCCCAGAAACATATTAAATATAGTTCTAAAGATATTTAGTAAAGATATAAAGAATATACAATACAGAAAATCAATAATCTTGTAAAGAGAGTGCATCTGCTTTATAGAATCTGACAGTAGGAAGATGACACACATACTGGTTTTGATTTCTACAATTATTGTAAGACTTCATCAATTCTTGAAATGATCTGAATAAGCATTGCGATAAACTGCATTTAATCTCATGATGATAAATTTCTTAAATTCATTGCTGTCATCCAGTCCTGTGCCACCAACTAAAAACTTTGATCTCGAGCTTGTAAGTAAAAAATAAAGTCAGTAAGAAGAAGTTGTTTCATAACTGTCAAGTGATTAGACGGTTAGAGGCATGATTCTTTGCTGACATTTACCATTTGTTGCCGTTGCCACCTTTGTGAACTGGATCTTCTGTGGCCCATAGCCCTCATATTGCTTCAGAAACATAACTCATATAAGACTGGTAATGGGGACTCTGCCTGCTTTCAGAGAGATCCATGGAGGTAGCAGAGCAGCGTAAGAGGTTGGCTACATCTCTTCTACTCCCTGGCTTAGGAGCACGGGGCAGGATCCATGCATCTGTGGACCACATAGCCAGCCTTAGGATCAGGCTGGATCCATGCATCTGTGGATCACATAGATTTGACTGATGAGAGGTCTGCTGGGAACAGCTGCAGTTAAACCATGTTAGATGTCTATAGTAGCTTCGGCTTTGGTAAGGGAGCCTTCAGCAGAGACTTCAGATTAAAAAGGGAGGCACAAATGTGCTACATATCCATTTTCTCCCTTCCCACTGCACAGGTGTTATGTTTAGGTTGGTAAGAGTGGAGCATCCTGTCATGTAAAGATGTCGCCTGATGCTTTTCAGGATTCTTCAGTTTATACTTGATCTAAGGCTTATCTCCCCAGCATATTACAGATCATTCTCTTAATCAAAGCAAGGGGAGTAAACAAATTCAAGCAAGATAGAAGAAGCCATTGTGGAGATCTTGTGGATCAACAGAAACATTTGGGGAAGATTCAAAAAATGGATGACAAGTTAATGTACAAAAGTGCATGAGCCAAATCCTCATCTGGTTAATATCACTTTATTCCTATGAAACTGAAACCTCTAGATTCATTAACACCAGATGAAGATCTGGTCCTTGTCTGAATTTTTCTGTCTGAATAGGCAGACAGCTATTACTTTTGCCCTCAAATACTAGCCCTATTTCTTAAATAAAACAAGGCAGCCAAATTTCAGAAATAAGGGAGAGGGATATGGATGGATTTCAAATTCAAACCAATAGTGGAAAGTTGCGTCAATCTAATCTGGAGGGAAACCTATTACTTCTCCATAATAGTCAAATTAAGATGGTAAATTAATTCTATCATAAATATAACTGATGGCAAAATAAGACTGTTGTCAAGGTTATATGTAGGCCTTGTTCAATGTCTCATGTTTTCATAAGAATGTAAAGTCTTTGTTGTTACAAATATACAGAGTAGTTGATATTAACAAGAAAATACAATCTGTTGTTTGCCCCTTGTCTGAAAGCAATGGAAAAATTCTGCAGGGTTTCAGAAAAAAGAATCACTGAATTTTGATAAATCTGGCTAGGGTCAGAAAAATCTCTTATTCATGAAAAAGAAACCAGTATGTGGAAAAGTCAATTTTATTTTTTCCCTGGTGATACTCTGCTGAGACTCTCTGAGCAAAGCTAAGAAGTTACTGCAGTAGCTGTACAAGCTGCAGTATGCAGTTCCTAGGAAAGAGACCTTCCTAGCATTCAAGAGGTATTTCTAATGTCTGTATGCCAATGTCTTGCTTTTTGTAAGGCATACAACATAGTTTTTAAATGGATCCTTTGTGAATGCTCTTAATGTAAATCTAAATCCAGGTATTTCCTCTAGTTCATGTAAATTTGACAAAGTTACACAGACTTTTTCCTCTGTCTGGTGGTCTGTGTGAGAAATACTAGCTATACTGCATCTTATCACTGACACCCACTGTACTTCCTGTGTTATGTCCTGACACATATTAATCAGAATGTACATTTGCTTGGATTTATTTACACATTTATTAGTGGATAACAAACATCTTTAAAATAATGGGTTCCATCAGAAAGCCTCAGTACTCTGAGGGATCTGGACTGAATAGACAAAACCCAATAATGCATGTTTAGAATAGAAATCTTGAGCCCTGGATCATCCAAATACATTGAAATACATGAGAAACTCCAAATATTGCATGAGTCTTTGTTGTAACATGTAGAGCCAATTAAGGTCAGTGGAAGTTTTGACTTCAGTGATACCAAGTAAAAGAGATGACAGACAGAAAGGAGTCTGTGTATTTTATAGCTTTGGAATTACGCAAGGAATTCACTTCTCACTACAAATTTTACTGCTGAACATCATCAGAAACATCTAGTAGCATTCTTATCTCAAACCCACGTTATATCCAACTTTGTCAGATACTGGATTTTCACAATTATTTTTCAATAATGTAATAAAAGGAATTTGCCTGGGATTTTGAGTCTGGTACCAGAAGGCCTCAGAACAGAACAGCTGCTTGGAGGGGTTTCCTGAAAGGGTTTGTTCAAAGTGAATCACAGCCAAACAAAACATTACTAAGGCTAAATTAGTACTAACTACAAAAAAATAGGATGTTTAAGAAACCACACATACATATCAGTCACTTAGTTGCTGATTATGGACAAGATAAAAGAAATGCAAAAGCAGCCAACTTGTGTGAAATAATCCTACCCTTCCTGCCTGCCTGGTTTCCCAGGCTAATATCACACAGTCTGCCTGCGTCACAGAGCAATCTGAGTCACAACGATTAGTAATGGTAACCCTTCCAGGCAGAGCCACTGTTTTGGTCACCTCTCATCCAAGCATCCATTTCCTCCTTTAAGATAGCAGCAGTAGTGGAAACTCTGAGTGGCGTTATGGACACCCTCACCCTTATTTCTTCTTTCTTCGGCTTGTATGGAAAAAATTCAACCTCTGTATAAGTTAATTTTTATTTTTATTTTTATTTTATTATTTTTTAGTTGTTTGCTCAGATTTCTGTGCTGGAGAGGCTTTCTGAGGATGATTTCAGCGTTGTCCTCCTGAAATAACTGCAGTTCTTAGGTTAATACAGAGGGAATTCCATCTGACAACCCAACCTATTTATTTCTTCATGGGAGAAATCAATGTGGTATCAGTCCTTATTCAAATAAAACTCCAACAAATTGTAGCGAAGTTGCATAAAGAACTTTGGGATTATCTCATAAGATCAAAAAGTCTTTTGAATATGCTTACTTGGCAATTTGTTGCTAGTAAGTGGTAAGATAGCAGTAGTATCTGGTAAGGTATCAATAGTTCCTCGAGGGCAATTTTAGCCAGACTGCAGCCTGGCAAAGTCAGATATCTCAGCTTGAAGTATAGGGCCTCTTCAAAGCCTAAAAGTATTAACAACTCAGAATTAAAAAGTAAAAATAATAAGAAATCATGAGCTGAGTCTTCAAATTTACAAGATTCACTGAAGTACTGTGAGACTTCTGTAAATAAACTGTCACATCCCTTTTGTCTTCTTCTGCTGTATTTATTGCCATCACTGTGCTCAATAAAGTTATTTTTCCTAAAATCCAGCCCTGTTTCTAAACCAATAAGTACCAGTTAAGATACTCTGGTATCATGGTGACAAGCAGGATGTAGCCATTCCCAAACAGACAGTGCATTTTGCTTTCTTTCATGCAGTGAACTATTGTTATTGGCAGAGAGTTTTCCATAAAAATGGAGGCTAAAAGTACATGTCAAGTCCTTTTGGAGTATTACATATAAAATTTGGAATTACTAACAGGTTCCTTACAAAAAATATGATTAATATAGTTCTTCGCTGTTGTCACAGCTCTCTACAACTCATGCAAAAAATGCCTCCAGCTAAACTACATAATTAATAGCACCATAAAATCTTATTCTGTAATATCAGAAAGTGATTTATTACAGCAGATAAATGCATTCATCCAGAAAACAATAAATTCTTGTATTGGAGGCACACTGTTAAAGTAGATAAAGTAATGGGGTAAAATTATCCTTCATACTCTTTAAGTGTTTATCTGAGAACTTTAATGAAAGGTAAATGAAATCACCTCTTGGTACAGTTGTTTTATTTTATTTTATTTTTTATGTATTTATCTGTGTACACTAAATAAAAAGACTAGAAAATTAATAAGGATGAACTTCAACAAATTCTTGTCCATTTAGAAGAAAATAGGTTTCTTCTTTAAAAGACACACATTGATAATCAAACGCATTTCTGAATTTGTTGCTCTGGGAAAATACTGTAATATGCCCATTATATTCTGTGTTTTTTCACAAAATACCTAATAATTAATCATTATCAACAGTTTCAATGTGGAGACAGATGTATTTCTCTGTGTCACTGTGGTATATTTCAACCCTGTGAAGGAAAGTAACTACAGTAAGATAAGCAGTTCTATACAGCAGTGCTACGAAGCAACAAAAACTCAGTTTATTTGCTTTTTTTCAGCCAATGTATCTGAAAAAAAAAATCTTGATTTCTGAGTCTACCTCAGGCACAGTTTCTGCACAAAGAGGAAGTTTAGGTCTCTGAATATCATGTGCAATAATCTGTGCTGGAGTTCAGTATTGTTCAGACACAGTTACAAAGATGTCATGTACTTACTGTCCAGAAACATGACATAGCAGCCTACTGCTTTTTAATATTTCCTTCTCCAAAATTCAGGGCAGTAAATGGAAATGTTTCCACTGATTACATGAGTTCTGGAACAGATTGTACATGTCTTCAACTCAGTTAAGGTTCTGCCTAAGGAAAGATTGCAGAAAAATGATTCTATTTTGAGAAATTAAGAAAATGTCTATTTTAAGAAATTTCCATTTAACATTTTTTGTTGGACATCCCAGTACTTAAAAGGAACAAAAAAAGAGCTGAGATAAAGTCATCTGCTTACCAGACTGCATACTTTTCTGCTATATCTTCTTACTATTTCAATCCCCTAAATGACACTTTTCTTTGTAAATATTTAACCTCTAAAGTATTCAAATGTCAAGTAAGAAAAATGAGGGAATTATTTGACTAATGTTTCAATATTACTAATATCTTGAAAATAAATAATTTAATTAAAATTAAGTAATTCAGTAAGGCTTAATTAAGTATAAGTAAATTCTGGCATTTGCATTGCAAGATTTAATTGACTTCTTTGACTTACTAATAAATACTTCCTTCTTCCCACATACAGTAGATTAGAAAAGTGCTGGAGGTAAACTTCTGAAGTATAGTGAATTGTCTAAACTTCATGACATCAATTAGAGGCTAATTATTCTGGTCTGTTTAATTTCTTTGGTTCCAACCAGTATTGCAATGTGTATGTTTTGCAATGATATTGATAAATACACTAACGCTAAAGCAACAAATATAACACATTACCTTTGTGGCAGGTCATTCCTAATGAAATAGATATAAACGAAATAACCTTTTCTCACATCTTTATGATTAATAAGATATTATATAAAATGAAACTTGTCATTAGAAAATGATACACTTTTCATGTGTCATGTAAATAGCAAGATTACCATACAGAATTTCCACATATGGAGTACAATCTGTCATGATGATCTTTTTCACTAATGAGTACATATGGTTTTTCCTCATGTTTTCTCTGAACACTTGTACCTAACCCACAGCATTCCAGAGCAATCAGATATTATGGCAACAAGCCCACGCGTAAAAAAGTAGAACTTTGCTTACACGGGGAAATCAGAACTTTGCTCTCATATATGTATATGAAACTTTTTTTTTGTAGGAGCAGGGGAAGCAAAAACTTCAAACTCTCGAAGAGCAAAGATTGACTGTCTGTAAGAGGGGTTACAAAATGTAGTTGCCTGTGAGAACAGAGAACTAGACTGGATGACTCAGTCCTATATTCCTGTTTAGGACAAGTCTGATTTAGTGTGTAGTATATAGCTTAGGGACCCTCTAAGAGTCAGCTGGAAAGGAATTAAATAAAGCTAACTACAGTTTCATTCATTATCTGTACATAGGGAGGAACTAGTATATCTGGAGTATGTTAAGACTTGTATTTCATTTCTTCTCATGAATTACAATGAAGTATGGCTTCATAATTACTTACACATGAGTTAGCAAGCCATGAACCTCCTAACAGGGAAGTTATTTTCTTCTCTTTTACCTGGAATAGTAATGTTAAATGCACAGTGTGAATGGAGCCCAGGTTTTGGCCTTACTGCATTGGCTGTTGCTACAGTTGTGGTATCACTTTGACACCTGGTAATGTTGGAAGCACATAAGGTACCAGTGTCCACCCCTGAAGTTTCTCTCAATCTATGTGTGCAGGTCTCTAGAGCAACCCCCAGAAAAAAAGACCCTTTAAAATATCTTACAAGCAGAACTGATATTGAATCGGGAAACTTTCCAGCTACCTGCCAAGGATATAGTAGCGATCAGTTCTGTGATACAGAGGGTATCTCCAGCTGAGGCCAGATAGGTAAGAAGAAAATCTCTGTGGGTTTACCTACACCTAGGGTCCCAGTCAGCTAGACTGGGAGACTTTTCGGCTCTTCCTCTATCCTAAGTCACATAGGGGAAGTTCATGGAGTTTCAGCTCTGTACTTCAGTGTTGTTCAGAACCTGCAGACGAGTAAATCCCAGAAAGGAGCAGCTTTTCTTCCAGCCAGCAGGTTTATGGCTAGCCCATCTGGCCATGATCCATCCACTGCCAGCGCTTTGGTAGTAGAGATCTGTAAGACACTTCGTATCAAAGGTCTGGGAATAAAGGGAAGAGTGGAAAGAGGAGGTTATTGATATTGATGAAATGCTAACTTGAACTGAGAGATGTGGGACACGGGTGGGAATTTCTGCTTTGCTGGACATACTTTTGCACAGCACCTGGAAAGTATATCACTCAGCTCTGATGCTGAGTCCAGACAAGCAAAAGGAAAAACGGCATGTCTTCTGCGTCCATGCCCTTGTGTCAAGCAGGAAGATGATCCTGAGGAAACGTGATGTCATCATGACAAATAGGAAATGATAATAAGTAATGTTGCAGTGTCTGTATCAGTTTATTTCCTGTTGCTTTTGTGTAATTACAAGATTTTGATAATATTAAAAACTTTGCATCTAGTTTTCTCTCTTTTTTTTTTCATTCTTTCTTGTGTGTTTACATAGCAATACATAACACCATCAAAAACAAACACCACAGGAGTCAAAAACATTCACTTTTAAAAGCCATTGCATATTGTATCTGCTTCGCAAACAGCAAAAGCACACACAGAAGTTCAGATGTGCACAGGGCTCTGCCTGTTCTCTTTCCCCTCTTTCTTTTCTTTTTCTCTTTCTTTTGGTATGAAAGTTCAGGCAATAGGTTGTAGCTCATGTGCTGATTGCCTTAAGTGGCTGACCCTGAGGCTAGGAAGGAACTGCTCTTTCGCTGTGTCCAGTCATCTGCACTCATCTTCTGGTGGCGTTTGAGGAACCGTGTTGCCTTTCTCTTCTCTCTCTGGGCTGTCTTCCTCTTTCTCCCTGTGCCCTGCTCCTGTCTCCCATCTCCCTGTGCAGCTTGCCTGTGCCCAGTCCCAAGCAGTGGGTCATGTCAGTCTTTTCCTGTCACAGTTGAGGCTTCTCTCCTTCTGGGCATTATGTAGATGCCCACCTACCCCAACAAGAGATTTCACCCTCTAGCTGAAGGGCAAATGGGGAAATAGAGAAGTCTGCTGGTGTCGGGACATGGCAAGGACTGGCTGTGCTGAGAGTGCCAACAAGGCGGGCAGGGCAGGGACCTTGCCGACAAGGGTCCAATCCCACTGCCACAAGAAATTAGCCTCTGCTGACTAGCTCTGCATTATCACAGGCTATGTCTGGTGTCTGATGCGGTTTGTGTAACGCTGCCTTGAGTATCCCAACTGAGACTGCAGTCTGTGTTTTCCAGCCTATCCCTTGAAGTACCCAATGTTACCGGAGGGAGAGCTAGTATCAGTGTTGTTTATGAAGTTAGCTCTTTACAAGTATTTTTTATCTGAACAAACAAACAAAAAGTCTGATGAATTTGTGGAGAAGAATAGACTTACAGACTTTGCATTTTTGCCTTGTTCCAGTTTTCTTTTGTAGGTGCTGATATACATAACTGACCAAGGCCGTCTTTGTCTAAAGTCTGAGTGCTTCATTAGTTTTGCCACACCATTAGTATGGAGAAGGAGTCCAGGATCCCCATCCATGTCACAAGTACATGGGCTGGAGTTAAACTGCAAGAAAATGGGCTGTTTTTCAAGGATAATTATAGCAAATTTTTCTAAACCTGGCCAGCACTATTCTGAAACTGCATCAGGGCTTTATGGCAAAGTACTTCACTGCTAATTTAGAAAGGCAAATTTGATTGTAACACCAGTCCATACATTTTAACAGGATACATAAATACTGTGAATATTAGATACAGCTGTTGCATCTAATTTGAAGTCATGTTTAGACTCTGAGTGTGTCAGTAGATCAAGAAAGCATCAGACTACTGAATTTTTTTTTCCTCACCAACTTCTGTCCGAAAATTTGTTATCAATGATCCAGGCTTTAGTGCTTGTGAGATAGATGTTTTTATCAGCACTGGGGGAAAAGTGAAAGTGGAAAAAATTACAAGGCTTGTGTCTGTAGAATTTTATGGATTGACATAAGGTTTATTATTGTTCAGTAATATTAACGGGTTGACATTGAGAGAAAGATTTATTGGAACCATTCTAATATCAAGATGCTTCTGCAAACACAAAAATAGATTTAAGACCTGAAGGGTATCCAGGATCATCTCAATGTCACATACAAGTTTGGCAGTCCTCTTTACTTTGATTTATCTGCTTTCTTGCTGAGTCCATAGCCTCCAGGACTGGCTCCTTGCTGACTATCATAGCATTGTGGATTTCACTTACTGTAAATAGGAGTACTATTTATGTAGCACTTTCATAAAACATGACCATATTATTAAGTCATTATTTTTATAACACAAATGATAATAATAGTTATGAATGGCTATCTCCTTTAAAATACATAAAATCTTTTATTTCTTTATTTAAATAATCTCTTCTAAGGATTTTGTAACTGCACCAAGTAAACTGCAAAAATACTAAACAAATGGAAATGCAAATACATCTCAGCTGACAAAACAACATATAATTTAGGCAATTATTTTCTCTTCCTTTGAATATTATACAGATTTCACATACCTTTCCTGTGTTTATCTATATATTTTTTTCCATTAAACTTATGACTACAAGGACTCAAAGACCTTATGCAAGAATTATTTTTGATACAAAATTTTACAAACATCCAGTGATTATTTTGTAGTTGTGTGGAGACCTGTGAAATCAATGGACATTTCTGAAAAATGTAGCCTATTGGAGATAGTGTTTATCTACTGTAGTTCTGGTATTTTCTGCCTTTTACCATTTTAATTTCCACTTAAAACATTTTTGAAAGATATTCTTCTACTCAGTATGCATTGTATCCTATATAACTGTACCTAAAAAGAATTTTTTTTTTCAACTTTCTGCCCTGAGCATTTGGCAGCACGTTGACACCAGTTTTACCATCTCATTATATAGCCCAGTTTTTCTTCCCTTGCACGCAGCAAGAAGGGAAAATAAAAGTTTTAAAAGCCAAAATACATGTTTGGAATGGCAAGAATGAATGGGAAAGCAGATAGTGTGTGAAAATACACTTGATATATTTCAGTTCTGATCTATTCACCAATGATACAACATTCACAAACAATGACTTGTTTGTTGTCTAACTGAATTTATTGTCCTTAAATCTTTCTTTAAAACTCACCTCCATGCTTGTGTATACCCTGACCTTTGCAAGGCAGCTGGTTTGGGTTCTTTCTCCTAATTTATCCATCTAAAGGTATTTAAGTGGTAAATGTAGATGAGTTATCAAGGTGCCTTCTGCAGTCAATGGACACAACCACATCCAGAAAGTGATTCATCACAATGTAAAATCTCTTGGATGAATGGATCATTTCATAAAACTGTCTCCTTGAACTATGGCAACAGCCTAAATGATGGAGACCGAATGCCTGACTATTATACAGCTGAAGTTAGGTGAGATAAATCCCACTGCTGGTGTTTATGTTGGATTTACTGTCTTGATTAAGATAGTCTTATTGTTTCTTTGTCTATTCTCTTTTGTCTGTGGTAACTATATAATATATCCTATTTTCTCTTGTCTGTGATGACTAAATAATCCTGTTTATTCTAAGCATATGTTCTTTTTTTTTTTATTAATCCTATGCATAAATTTTAAGCTCTTTAGGGTAGGAACAAGAAGTAGCCCATAGGCTTTACCAAAAGAAAAAAAAAAAAAAAAGAAGAACAATAAGGAATAATTCTGGTGCCAATGAACAATCTTTTAACACATATCCTTTAAGCAATCTATAACTGTTAATTTACACAGTGAAATTTATGACATCTGTTCATGAACACAAAAGAAAACAAAATAAAGAATTTAAAAACTTGCTGGAAACTCTTACTCTCACAGGTAGTACTACAGATTAGTACTATAGAAATATAGTACTAATATAGAATATACGTAAATAGGGGTTTGAAATCTGTGAGAAGACATGCAAAAATCAGAATTACTTCCATCAGTAAGATTTGCTGAATTGAGCCTTTAATTTGCCATCTGCAAATGTGGCCCAATAAAGATGTATGAAGATTTGCCACCCAGTAGCTACAACTCCAGATTGTGTTATGTGATAGCCCATAATTGAATAAATACATGGTATTTCTGAAGTACTCTGAAGGGGTATAAAAACATTGCTTTCTTTGCTGCTCTTCTAGTGAAATTTCGTATATTTGAACAGTATATAACTGCAAGCTACATTTGTTCCTTTTCCCGTTTTTTAATTAAAATTTATGAAGGCAGGAGCCAAAAACAATATCTCTGGGTATATTAAATAGGAAATTCTTGGCACCTGATAGGATTAAACCTTCAACAGTGAAAAATAACTGTCCTCCTCAGAATGACTAAGGCTACAACAGCTTCTGAAATTGTTGATTTAAACAATCTATAACAGTGCTGTCCTCCTACGCTAAACCTACTGGATTCTAACAGTCCTCATGCAGCCTGTAAAATATATCCACTCTGTACTGACTCTTGAGAAGATCATTCTAATACCATCACACTTAGCTTAGTCTTCTCTAGAAGTTCTCTCATTACAATTCAGAATTTCATAATTTTGGTTGGTTGCAATGAATCCTTTGGCCAGTTGGAATAAAAAAAAATGTTTTCTTTCATAAGCTTTGGGGAGCATTATGCTAGAATGAGTTTGAAGTAGACTCGGAAAGGGCAGTTCCTTGCACCACATCACATGTGAAGTAAGACAGAGAGAACTTCCTACCTTGCTGAGCACAAGAGTTCAGACTTTATAGAGCATTGAACCACTGCCCGCTCACAAAATTTCTCGTCAGCTACTGTTCATCATTGGTATTAAACACATAGCTACATATTCTGTTGAACACATTGTTTAAGGTAGTTCTATAGAGTAACTTCTACCAACTCCAATGGGGACAGGATATTACCCATAATTAAATAAAAATGGTAACTCCCTCGACTGCTTATGTAATAAGTATTTTAAGTATCATATTACTCAGCTTTGTAAGAAGAGTTTGTAAATATTGAAATGATAGATTACTATCTGTGTGATTGACACATCTAGTAATAAGTATATCTGCATATTTGAAGTCTCTGGATCAAACTGGTATTTTTCAAAAGTTCAGCAATCTTGTGCTTGCCTCCTTAGGAACATTTTGAATCAAACATCTGACAAACCTTATGCCAATGCTGTTTTTTACAAAGCAGTCTCAGACTATACTATTGAGGAAATCACTTGCTAGAGTGGCGTTTTAGTTTTTACATTGTGTGGTTAGCTGGATCAGTCACTGACATCCATGCAGGACTGTTCACAGTGAAGTCAGTAAGGGTACTTTTTGCCCCCAGAAGAATTTTAGGATCTCCCTCTCTTTAGCCGTGTCCTTACTGGTTGATAGCTTTCAGGCTCCTGAGTCTGGGTATAGGTCATGGATATCCCATGACCAATTTTCAGAAAAAAATGTGGCTGATGTACAGCCACATGGTTCTTGGCCCCAGTTCCAAGGTTTCTGTGAAAACAAATGGGGGTTCATCAAATGGAAATGCACTGCTGTGCTCCTGAGCCCCACCTCTGATTTAGGTGACTGGAGAACCCAAATTCTGGGGTTTAGGCATGCTGCCACTTAAAAGATGCATCTCTCCCCTTTCTACAGTTTCTTTAAATTCTCATGCTGTTGCCAAGTCAAGTTGTTTGAAATACGTTCTGTGGTGCTTAAGTATTCCCTGCTGGATTTTCTTATGCAATAATTTGATTGCCTTATATTTACTTTTGCACTTGTAAATGATCCACCTATTTTTAATTTAGTTAATGCAGTTCCTTCTACACTGAGACATCTCCCTGTATGCATTGGTACAAATATCAGCAGGAATCTTAAAATGTTCATAGTATTTTCTAGTTGTTTTTTTTTTTTTTTTTTGCCCTTTTTTTTTTTTCCCCCCCTAGGCTATAAATCAGTCCCTGATACAAAGGACCTGATCCTGCTTCTATTTATCTCAACAGAATAACTTTTAATTCCACTTGGCCAGAGATGAGCTCATCATGATACTGAGAAAAGCTTGTTTTACTTTTTTTCCCTTGCAAAGCTTGTGTTTTGCTATCCTTCTGTAAGACTGAAGTATTTGACAATATTTAAACCTTATTTAGGCAAAACTATCATGACAGCTAGTAGGTCAGTATTGGACCTACTGAGGACCTACTGAGAGGAGGAAAAAACAAAGAACAAAACCCTGAAATATTTTGCTTTTCTGTGAAAGCAAATCAATAAGCTATATTCCTCAGCTCTTCATGTGAATACCTTAATGCATATGGATTGTCCCATAGGGCAGTAGGATGAGCGTGAGGAGTCCCAAGCTGCTGCAGGTGAATGTCTGGTTGAGGCTGGACGCAATCCGGCGGACAGGGAGGCTGTGAAGGCAGGTCGCTTTGTGAACAATCCAAGACTGATTGCTCTGTGGGGCAGTACGAAGAAGGCTGTAACCCCCTCGGTCTCTCTGACAAACCCACCATGGTCCTGCTTGGTCAATGTCTTCGTCTGCACTTTTTCCTTACAACTTTTTACTCCCTTCTGTCATACTTAAGTATTAAAGAGGAATAACTGATACATTCCAAATTCGGTGCACGAAAATTCCCTGCCAAGTCCCACAGACAAAGTTACGAGGTATGGTGAAATCTTACATTTACCAGTTATTAGGTCTGTCAGATGAATCATGCTTCTGGGGAATCAGATGTTAGGATTTATACATACATAGTTGTAAGTGAAGAAAAATAATATATTAGAATAAAGGCTTACCATTTAGTGAATTTGGGCACATGATTTCTTCAACCTATCCTGTACAGAGAATGTAGGAATCACACAAATGTAGCATGACACAGATAATAACTATTATAGCCCATGCTAAGTCATTAGATGACAATTGCAATTTATCGATATTACTGACCCAGGTTTGAGAAAGGAGGTGCTTTTCTGGATGATTTCCAAGTCATTATTTTTGTCCCTAGACACAGACTCATTGCAGAGCGCCACAAAGTTTTCTTGCTTCAGAAGCAGGAAGGATAAAACAATGTAAAAAAAATAAAATTAAAGCATTTGATGCAGTGAAGCTTAGGACAGATTTCTTTTGCAAAGTTTACAAAGGAAAAAAACATGTATTGAAATATTTTTCCTGTAGTTCCTTTGACTGTTGAATTCATTCATGGGTTTTCCTCTTACGTGCTCTGATGAGTAAAATGCAATTAAATATATTACTGGGCAAATATAAACAAAGTAATCAAATTTTTAAAAAATGACTGTAATTACCATTGAATTTCTCTTCAACTGCAAATTCAGTACTAGCTCTGAAGTAAACAGAGCAACAGAGCCAAATCCTATTTGTTCTTTTTTTTTTTTTT
>VXAA01006090.1:480987-493947 GCA_013399115.1 Anseranas semipalmata
TTTTTTTTTTTTTTTTTTTTATGAGATAAAGCACACTGCAAGAGTCCCTTTACAGCAGAGCTTCAGATGGAAATGAGGAACACAGCCTAACTCTAATCCAATTCAGAGGCCTGCTTCTGAAAATAATTGTGGAGTACTGGAAGTGCTCAGCCTTTAGTGATATCTAGTGCCTAACTCAACAGCCAAATTGTAATTTAAGCATGTGAGAAATCTCATTTCTTGTAGTAACTGCCATATAGAATAGTCTGGCTAAATTTGGCCTGGGTTATTGATGAAAGCAGCAAATGTCCATACTTTGATATTCTTACTAAGTTTAAGTGGCACCTCATTTTAGAAATATCTCACTGGAGCCAGTGAAAGTCTTAGGCACATCTCTGCTAGAAGCTGTACATCCATGCAGCTGTACAGACTGCATAGCTGTTTTCTGTGTATAAGCATGTAACTACCCACGGGCTTGATGCAATGGCACCACGTCAGTTAATCTGCTGTAGTGATGACATCAAGCTACCGCGGAATCTTTCATCTCTTTCCTATGTTGCCTGCTACAAACATGGCAAAAATTTAGTAGCCCTGGCTACCAGCATCCCACAGGTGGCAAGCTGCAGCGTGGAGCTAGGCTGGGAGATGTGCCCAGCTTTAGCTGCCCACTGCTGAAATCACTGCAAGTATGGCCATCACGTACAAGTGTTAGGCTGTTCCTGTAGAAAAAAAAAAAAAAAAAAACTCAACCCAAACTTCCCAAATCTTTTAAAGTAAAAGAAAGAAAGTCCACAAACAAAAAAGGCAAAACAATAAAAACCATCCCTAATATATTTAACATGCAGCTAAAGTATTTTTTCTGAGATGCCTGGTATTAGAAGCACACCAGCTTGAAAGGAAGATATATAACACATCAGTGGGATTTCATCTCTTTAATTATATTCCCATTATGCAACAGAAAGTGACTTGGATATTGGCTTTATAGATTTTCTATTGAGCTTAACCCTGACGACTAAATTTCCTTCTGGTACAAAATGTTCTCTGACACTTGCTATTATAATACCTATCTTTACATTGTCTGCTTCTGAGAGGGTTATGTTTTAAAAGTCATTAACAAGGATGACCCTCATTCTTCATGTTAAATTCATTAAACCCAAGAGACATCATAGGTAAATGAAATGTTCTTTTCAAAGAAATTTAAAGTTTTGAAGTTTTATCTTGCATTTTGTTTGTTTTCCACCTGATATAATTCTGGTATCTTCTTGTTGGAAAAATAGTGTCAGGAGACCTTGATGATTTGGCTTGAATTTCCATTAATACATTCCTGCCAGATAAATTATTGCCAGATCTTCTCAGCCACTGTCTTTATTAACTTGGTTAAATTTCTCCTTTGGGTCGTTGTCCAGTAGTTTGTCCAACTCATTGCGCTGCTGGCAGACCGAAGAATCCAGTGTCCGGAAGAATACTCTAGTGGCAAAGATGATGAAATCCTAACATTTTTTTTTTAATTGAGAAACAGGTTTATAAAAAAACAGTCACGGCAGATGCATTTCCCTCAGAATACAGGGGACAAAACAACTCAGTTTACTAAAATAATTTGTTTGGGTCTGACTAGTTGCTTTTCAAAGCCAGCTTTCCTTCGGGTACAAAGCTTCTATTCACTAGAACAACCACAGGCTGCTGTGTTCGTGTGGAGTGGTGCAGTGTCCCTCCCACTCAGCAGGACCCACTTAGAGGCTTAAGGTTATCTTCTTATTTGTATTTACTACACAGCTAAATGCTTCCTCCCCATCTAACTCTTTCTCCCACCGTGTTCCCACAAATCTGTCTAATGAGATTAATAAATAAAGCTTCAAATGATAACCAGATAAATAAGACTTTGTACTCCTGAGCTTTTGTGGTTGGCAGTGAAGTAGGTCTTCAGCATCCTGAACTAGTTTCCATAAAAATCAGGAGAAACTCCTGCTGATTTAGATGGAGCTTGTCCCAGGCACTACATAGCGCCTTAAATTACAAATCTATTTTCAAAAAAACGATGCTAGAAAAATGACACAACCAAGTTATATTTTTATATTGCTCTGATTTGTTCCAGACAAAATGTATCGAATTTAGAAGTGAAGAGGAAAGCTATCTCCCTTCTCAGTCCTAATGTATTAACTTGCCAAAACTTGGCTCTATCAACTTTCTTAGAAGCTGCATGTCAGCTTGGATTCTTTCTCTTGTTCCTCCAGTGTGTTGTCACCAGCAGGCCAGTTATGCCACCAGTAACACTTGGTGGTCAGATTGTCTTCAGTAGCTCTGCACACATGCAATGTGTGTATGTCCGATGTTGTACAAGATAAATAATAGAATCCATTTCACCTCCACTGGTTGGCTTAGCTATGCAGAGTTAACAGGAATAAAAAATAAATCTCCCCAAGCCCCCATGCAAAGAAGTCAGAATGAAGACACACAGCCCAAGGCTGTAACAATAACGTTCAAACCTCTGCAGGATCTGATGGGAAGCTGCCCTGCCTCAGAAAGCAGCGGGAAGGCTGTGCCCGAGGCACAGGCAGTCTCTCCTTTCCCTCTTGCTGCTCCTCAAACTGTGCTGTTGAATGTCGAGTCCACTCAGCAAGGCTGGATCTGAGTTTTCTTGGAGTATTGGCCCATGTTATACATCCATCTTGGCACCCGTTCAGCCTGCAGTCTTTCTTCTCTGATTGCCAAAAAGCACGCTAGCAATTCAGATACACTGGTATGCCTGGGTTATGAATAGCTGGCCACTGGGAACAGTATGAGAACTGTATTGTTTTCCATAGCCCATCATAAACCAAGAATGATTAGCCACATGTAACTGAGCTGGCTTTGGATTTTAAATCCTGAGACATCAAGCATTCCAATCTACTTCAGTTAACATTTTTTTTTCTTTCCATTGCTCTGTGAAATTAAAAAAGAAAAGCTTTATTCCAGCACAATAAAAATAAAAAAAAAAAACAGGGGTTATCAAGAGGCAGTTCAAGGATTGTTCGTGGCCCGTCATGCAAACTTATGCAGTCCTTAAGTATACTTACATACATAAGTCCTTAAGTCAGCACACCACTGAAAATGGGTCATTTCTGTATGCCTGTTGGGACACGGAATTTAACAGGTTAGTCAGATGCAGAGTTATGCAAACATGGTTTGAAAAGCAATGCTTTTATAGACTGTTTCAAAAATTTGATCCAAAATTTACAATTCGTTCAAAAGCTGACCAGAGGGAGACAGGGAAGAAACATGGCTAAAAACTAAAACATTGGAAGACAGATGGGATTTTCTCCAGAAGCCTACTGAGGAACTGACAGTGAGAGTTGACTCTTAGTGGATTCTGCTGTATTATGCTCTCATATCCATTAAAAGAACTGTTGAAAAATTAACCACGGTGCAGGAGTTCAGGAAATCTCTCAACCATGTGTTTATTTTTCAGTCGTGACACAGCTTTATGTATGTAAGAGAAAGAAGCAACCTACCATTTGTTTTAAAATTACAGACTCCCAGCAGCCCTCTTTCTTATACAGGCTAAAAATAGCAGGATTAAAATACTATCCATCCAGTTCTCCAACTGGACTTCTTCTGCATGTTATGCGCAAGACGTGTCTTACAAGCCTGTTGAGGAAAAAGAGGCTGCTCTTCCTCTCCACCTCACCTTCTCATGGTCTTCCACAGCCTTCAGTACCTGCCTCAATACCCTTCAGCTGTTCAATTCCTTCCTCACTTGCCACCGCCAGCTCTGTTAAGTAGGAACCATTGCTTTTGGTGGAAGAAGGAGCAGCTCTTCTGGACTGCAATGAAATTAGAGCAGAAAACTGTATGGGCAAGGTTGGGCACTGCCCACCCACCCTGGTTTCAGCCAGAGACAACATTTCCTTATTTTCCTCTGTTCCTAATTCAGCCATATGTTTGTGTTTTGTACATGTAAGTGAAGTTAGCAGGAGGTTTGCCGCTAACTCCAGTGGGACTGAAATTTAACCCACTCTGCTTGAAATATTAAGCAGAAGAAATGGAGTTTCGGCGGTGCTTTTACAAACAGAGATATGCACACAGTTAAGAACATTTGGGTGAAATTCAACCCTGTTGAAGTCAATGTGAAGTCAATCTATTTTTTCACTACGCCTCTGTTTAGCCCACACTTGAGAAGAAAACACACACAGACATTGAAGTGTTATTCATTTAAAATAAACATCAGTTACAGGAATTGACTGGTGGAAACTACCTAATTGTTTGTATCTTAGGTCACAACTATGAAAGCTGCCTCCATAGCAGTATAGAATAGAAGTAATATTATTCCTCCAGTCTTTTTCTCTTTCCTCTGTAGCAGCCTTCTTGCCGATACCCTCAATAATTTGGGAATGCTGTTTTGAGTATTGAGGAAAAGCATCTGCTGTCAGTACTAACCTTTGTTTATTACTGTGAAAAAATAACAGTAGTCTATCATGCAGATCTAATCTGAGAATTGCGTGCTAAAATTATTATGTATTTTCTTTTGTTTGTGCCCTGTCAGATGTTCTATTAATACTCATGTATTTTGTTTTAAGCTGTTTATAAGACTGTTCATGAAGATTTGTTTAATTACTGTGCAGCAAGATATCAGATACCAGAACTGACTTTACCTCTGCTCCTTACCACCTTGAGCTTGTTAGAAGTAGGTCTGAACTTCAGAAAATCCAAATTGTTTCAGAGGTCTTTGCTGTGCAGATGATGCAGTGCATTAAGTTGCTTTCTAAATCCCCTGATTTGTCTATTCGATTTTAGCACTACTGCAAAGTTGCACCTAAATTTATTGAACCAGTTGTGTTTATTGTTTTTCGTCTGTTGCTTTTAAATGGTTTTGCTGAAGTGAGTAAGCAGTTTCACCTCCATTTATTCTAAGGGAAAACAAGAAACAAAGAGAATTAAAGCCCTGTACAAGAACACAGCGGAAGATGGTGGCACTCCCAGTAATACTGCTTAAGTCCCTTAGCGCTCAGCCTCATGCCACTGCCCTTGACTGTGCTGCCATTTGTCATCACCCGAACAGAACCTCGTAACATAAGCTGGGCTCAGGGGGATGCAGTTTTGCAGACCCAGCTTTCATGGGATAATTTCCAGTACACACATGGGAGGATGTTGAACAGTAGATAAGCAATTTTATTTTAATGTACTCTTGGAGGTCTACTATTCTGCCATACAGTAATTTTCATACAGTATCCATTAATTTCCATTTCTATTAACACCTTTTCAATATAGTGGTCCACCTGTAAACTATGTAAAACTTCTTTTGGAAGAAGATGTAACATATTTTGTCTTCATAAAAATACAAATATATATGTGTATATATACACATATAGTGTATAGTTTACCTTAGTTATTTTTTAGATTTATTTTTTTTAGAATATGTATAAAATAAATAAAATATAAAGATGTGTACACATGTATAAAAGCTTAGTTCTAAAACTCGGCTCTGAGCAAGGAAACCAACTGGTCTGAGAAGCCACACAGCCTGTACAAACAAGTCTAAGACTCCAGATTTTTGTTGTAAGGCTTCAGGTGGGAGCTCACAGTTACTCAAAGTCTATGCACTGCAGCAGTTCCTACAAGAAGAAGTAGTTTCACCAGTTTTGCAACCTTAATGTAAAGTCATTCTTTCACAGAGAAAAAAAGATCCTATTTTTAAAAAATGTGACATGGTTCATATATGTTTTATTTACTTTTAAGAATCAACAGAATTAGAAGATTTTTTCTTAGGAACATCAGTCTCTGTCACCTATCTGCTTGTGAGATGCCTTATGCTGCTGTGCTTCAGCTTCCCTGAACAGCAAACACTGGTGCCCTGTGGAGCCAGCAGGAATTGATCTTATGTGAAAGTATAACACACCCATGACCTGGGAGACAGAATAACTCTCCTGGATGTTTGCAGAGCTTGCTGAATTGTAAAAAAATAAAATTAAAAAAAAAAATGCAGTAGTTCTGGAAAACACACCATATTATGAGCTCAGAAAAATTTTCTATTTCTTTTCAGATTACATGCTGAATATTGGCAGGATGGTAAAGGAAGACTATTTATAACATACAGTAGTTGCAAAAAGTTATATCTTATTTATAAGAAATTAAAAAAGAAAGCTAAGGTAATATGATAGTTAGAAAGGTAATATGGTAAACTAGCTTTATACATTTAGACATTGATACTCAATTTATGAATAGGATTAAAACTCTGGTTTAAATTTTGAGTTTGGGATGGCATATTATGCCTGTCCCCCTGCTATTTGCTCCCCTTCATTCACAGGGGAAATTACTAATGGGCTATAGCCATAGGTTAGGCAGCCAAAATTTCAATTTGCAATAAGTATCAGCAGTTCTTCCTTTTCTCCTTTCACAAAAGGATGTTTTCATGAAGTGCCTTTCCAGTGGAAAAGGAATGAGCAGGCTTTTTCCTTCTGACCCTTGTTAAATAACTTGGCATGCTTTTCCTTTGTTTGTTTGTTTGTTTTTGCAGTTCTCATTTCCAAGACATTTCCTGTGGACTGTCCAAGTGCACTTCAAAAGTGAAAGCTAAGTATATCTGCACAGTGTCTCACTGTATGGCTGCCTGAAATGGAATACACAAAATGACTGATCCATGGCTCTTAAACCACTTCAGTCCATCCACAACTGTGCCAAGGTGCACACTGTTAATCCTTTTTGAAGCTCCAAAATTTAACTCTCTTCTGGAGGTTTGTTTTTTTTGTTTGTTTGTTTTTTTTGATCCCAGACCGCTTTCTCAGTAGAGCTCTGATCTTGTCACAGACAAGAAGATAGCACTCCTGAGGTGCTAATTTTCTTGTGAGTCCAGTGTCAGCCTTCCTCTCCCAGAAAATGAACAGTGAATATTTTTTTCTGGAACAATTGAGCCAATTACATTTGTAGTTTCACAGTCTCCCTGACCCTACGTAAATTTGCTGGAGTGGTTTTGCACCCTTATGAGGGTACCTTGTCATAGGCTTTATTTGGTCCCAGCAGGCATCAGGGCATAGCAAGGACCAGCTGCTCCACCCGGACAGGAGAGCCAGGAGGCAAGGGTGACAGCAAGGCTGGCCGGGCAGGGGCTTGACCTGCAAGGTAACTGGTCCCACAGCCCCTGAACAAGGAGAGCAGAGCGGGTCTGGTGACAGTCACCAGTTTGCCAGGCAAGCCCTTATCGACAAGGAAGGTCTGAAGCCAAGCAAGGAATTCAAGTCAGCAGGTGAGGAGCAGGAGCAGGAAGAAGAAGTCAGAAAGCCGGGTGCAGGGACAGCAGCAGCGTAGCTCAGGCAGGAACCAAGGGCTGGGGCAGGAATGCAGCTCTGGAGCAGTCTGGTCCCAGGTCAGGCAGCTGCACCATACCAGAGTCAGGCTTCAGCACAGGCAGCCAAACCTCCAGGAGGGATGAAGAGGTTGACACCAGGGTTGATCACTGACACCAGGGCCTTTACATCCTTCATTAGCTTTATTCTGATTGCGGCTTCAGCTGAGGAAAGAAGAACATAAGATATTTCCCTGTCTACAGCAGAAAAGCAGTGGTTTATATACACTCTGATCTCATCTGAATGTGGTTTTAACATGGATGTTTAAGATATTAATAGACTACTTTTAACTTGGACCTCCCTAAATATTCTCATAGTGGTATTGTTACTGTAACAGAACACACTCCTACATGATCCTACTTGGTTAGCCTTAAAAATGCTTTAAAAACAGAAAGGAAGAACAGAGTCTTTGTCTATGAATGGTAAAATCTATCTTCATCTATGAGAAAGTGTTGATGAATTGCCATGGAAACATTTACTAATTGGCCATGTAGCCCATAAAAATAGTTACAAAAAAGGTAGATTTGTCAAGAAATTACACTTTGTGAGAGGTGACCTGACCCAGAAGAGTTCTGAACAGAGACAGTGTGGTATAGAAAAAACTTTTCTTCTGTGGAGTATCTCTGCACACTGAAATTACCTTGGCATCTGCCCAAATGAGACCACATTCCTGTTGATGAAGTACAGTATCACCATGATCCTTGATGTCTGTTTACAGTCCATCCTTCAAAACACACGGGTTAGTCGACTGTGACTTTGGTCAAGTCAGGACACCCATTCATTCTCTCTCTATCCTAGGTTTGAAGATGTGATTAGTCAAATTTCTCATTTTTTTTTTTCCATTTCTTTTTCACTCTCTGTAAAAATGCTGCTTGTCAGTCCTAGGTATATCTCTTCTAGGCTAGGTGTGCTGCAAACCAAGTCATAGCTCTTGCCCTGTGGAATTTGCAAAGTAATTTAAAAGCTCAAGGCAAATCAGTATAGTAAGTAGGAGAGGCATGACAAAAGAAAACACTCAGGTAAAACTAGGTTGGTCAGAAGTACATCTTGAGAGGCCCCAGTGGTTGGGTTTTTTTTTTGTTTGTTTGTTTGTTTTCCAGTTATTTTTAAGTATTACTGCCAGAATCTTCTATTAGCCATTAGTGCTCCATTGGCCAACCCAGGAGGCATCTGAGCTCTTAAAAAAACATGCAAGGCATCTCTGCATCTTTAGCGCCTCGGTGTTAATTGTCATGTAGCAAAGGAATCTGTCTGTTCTAGGAAGTATTTCTGTAGCTGTGTAAGTCCAAAAAGATGTTGTGAAATGACAGCACCAATTTTGCTCATGGCCAGTTCACGCTGTCAGCTAGCAGTAGAGCAGTTATTGACCTAACATGCTTGTGTACTACTGGATCTAAATAATTCTTTACTCATTACTTGTGTCATTGAATGTGGGCAGAGAATAGAACCGAGCAAAAAGAAGTTGCTTTGTTGTTTTTTTTTCTTACTGTCTCTTTTCCTGTTACTGAGGAATCTGTTCCCTACCCAGTCCCTGTGTGAATGAGCAAATAATGTCTTCTCTGAAATGAAGTGAATTCCTCACCCACCAGTGAAACTGTGGAGCTTAGAATGAGTTTCTGCTCTAAGGCTTTCTGCCTCACTGTTTCTGCGGAGAGTTATAAGGAGAAATATAGATATACTTTGGTTAAAATGAGGCAGTATATGGAAGTGTGCCATATGGCACTCTGAACATGTATGCCAGCATATTACAACAGAAGAAATCTTGAATAAAATTGCCATTTCAACCACTGCATGTCTAATACTGATATTAAACCAGTAATTCACCTTGACAGAATGATAACAATGGCATTTTTCAGTTCACTTTGGATCAGAAACAAGCAATGAAATTGCTCATGCTTTAAATGTTCCTTTTAGAAACATCACGTTTCTTTATTCTCTGAAATCCATGTCTCAAAACATGAGCAGCCATGCATTCCTATAGGTGCACAAACAGAAGATCACTTAGGGCTTAGTCTTGTAATACCTCTTCTTGGAGATCTCATCCAGGGATCACATGAAGAATTAACTAGAAAGGTGAGAGGGAGAGCTACAGGACTGGAGACAGAAGGAATGGCCACAGCAGAGCTATGCAGCTGGAAGGAAGAAGGCCATGTGCCAGATGAGACCAGAGGAGCTGTGTGAAGACAGGAGCTGTCCAAGCAGACCATTTTTTCTTCACTAGATGGGAATGACTGCAACATGGAGGGCTTTTCTCTTTCTGAAAATTTTCAGCTCTTAAAACTATTTTCTTGGAGTAACAATACCAGGATAATCTGTGAAGCGATCTTCACGAAATTTGTCCGTCCCTTTATTTCTTCAGTGGATGAACGTTTTTGTATGGTGAGCTGGCTGAAGCAAAGCTCATGGAAGAAGCTTTGGTCCAGATGAAGTTTTACTAGATATTCACCTCAAAGGATTGTTACACGACAGTCACTGCTGGTTTAAAGCTAGCAGGCTTAAACCTAGCTCCAGTACACATTGTGCAGCAGCCACAGCACTGACTGGTCAGCAAATGACCTAGCAGGCTAAAATGCATCTTTCTCTATATAAGCTTTGCCTTATTATTATTATTATTATTATTTTTTTTTTGCCTGTGTAGAAAGGGTATTACTCTTGTTCAGTGTCTGTCACACATCATTTTTCTACCAATCTGTTATTACTCTAACTTCTGAGAGTGTGTATCAGCATAGTCTAAAAACAATCATCAGAGGAAGACTGAATAGCAAAAACACGCTAATATGAACAACACAAATTTCACAGAAGCATTTGACAGTCTCTCTCCTGATTTGTTTTGTTGTATCTTGAAGCAATGTGTTATGTTAAGGAAAGTAATTACTATCAACACAGCTTTATGTCCAGGTGCAGCATGCACACATAAAGCATGAGTGAAATGAGACAAAATATTCTGCTTGATGATTAATATTGAACATGGCTGCAATGAACAAGGAGATAACAAAGTTCTTGGATATGAAGGCCCATCAACAAAAACTGACAGTGGTAAACCATTAAATGTTTTGGGTTTTCTACTGATTCACTATCAGAAAGGTTTAGACAGCTACACTATTAGACATTATATGGCTTAACAGCAGCATGCTGAAATTTCATTTTGGTAGTGACACAGGTCTTAAATGTCCACCCAGACAAGATGTAAGAGTGTCTGAAAAGGTGAACTAAAAGACTGATGAGCATGGTAGTAAACATAGGGTTAACGATCATATGCAAAAATAATTCCAACCAGAAACCTAAAATTCAAACATTGCTTTAAAAGGCAAAGGAGTGTAAGAGATGAGTCAATCTGAGTACCTTGGCAGTAATACTCAAGCCAGTGGGGATATCTGGAAGGAAATAAAGTCACAAATTGGCAAGGCAGCAACTGCATTTATCTGCTTAAATAAGATTCAGTCCCTGAAAATCTACAAACTTAAAGAAGAAACTGAATATTCAGTTCATGTTATTTTCAACCTAACAGATGGATGTGAAAGCTGGAAATCTACCAGAAGTATAGACAGTCATTTAAGAAGCCTGATAAAATACCCTGAAAAAATCTTAGACTTAGAAAAATAGTAGTGTTTAAAATAAATGAATATGTAACAATTTTTCCAGAATTTAACAGTATCTTACATCGAATATCAACCAAGAAAAAAAAAAAAAAGAAGAAGATGGGCGTATCTGGGACCCGTGTCAGCAACCAGAAGGAAGAAGCTACAGCGGCAGAAGCATCCTGGGAAGCAGAAGCGCATGCCAAAGGGGAGAAGGAAAGGGCCGTCCANCTGCCCCGCTCAAACCCAAACCCCTACGATGTATGTCAAGAAAGCTCTTGCAGACATTATGCTTTCTTTTTGCCCGATGGTCACAGTCCTTGCTTGTGCTCCTGGCTCCATCACCCTCTCCGAGCGTTCAGCTGGCTTCCCTTGCCTTCCTACACTAAGGTGAAGTTTCTGTCCTTACTCCCCTTCGCCTTGCTCTTTTGTCATTGATTGTTTTTATTTTAACATCATCCTCCCCTCATCTTTTGTCATATAACGGTGCAGCCTCATCAACTCTTCTCCTGACTTATTACAATCCTGATTTACAGACCTTCTCCTTCTGTATGGAGCAACTAGCCATGTTGGATGTAAGAAATGATGGCGTAAGAGATAAAGATGGTCCAAGCGCACCCTACAGATTTCTACTAGGTGAAAAACTGTATATTTATATGAAAATGAATGAGTTTAATCCAGTTCATTACCCCTAGCTATTTTAAAGCATGTAATTTTTGCTTTCTGCATAGCAAGGACAGTCCTCCCTATTGATTTTAGAAAACACTGAAACTTTTCTAGACTACTGTTTACTACAGTGAGTTCCAAATTCAGTAGATCCATGAGTGTGATTAGGGGAGACCCTCAACAATGTACTACCAGGATTCAAGGCCAAAGGATCAGATGATCTTAATAGAGAAGCTTGCCTGCCTGCCTGCCTGCCTGCACTATTTCCTGCTCAGGTCAATTCATGTCTGTTGGGCTTTGCTGTCATTTGTTCAGTTACATGATTAAATTAATTGCAGTTTAAAATGCATATTATGTTTTAGCTGGATTATGAAGATGTATGCTTTTTGTGTAACGGTAATTGAACTGTGTATATGAGAAGTTAGACTTTCAATATATTTCAGTGCACTGTAGTCAGATAATTATTCTGATAGTTGAAGAGCACAGATGTTTTTCCAGGACTGTAATTCAGTGGCAACATCTTTTACACGTAAACTGAGCCTGTGGTGCCGAAAACACTGAGACACGGTAAGTACAAGTAACCTCATACCGTATTTTCAGAGCAGAATAGTATTATAGAGGAACAGTGTTCAAGAAGTTTAAATGCTAAGTGGAATGGTATTTTAATAGTTTTTCCACCTTTGAACTGCACTTCTGTCTCAGCCGTGGTATTATTAGACTGTCTAGTCAAATTAATTGCATCCCCTAGTAGGAGTCATGTAGGCACTTACACATTTCCAGTGCAGGCAGCACTGTGATAGCTAAACTCTGCTTTGTCCGTCTCTCTTTTTCTTTCCTTTCTTATTACATGTCAAAAATACCGGTAAAGGAGTTGCGAACAGAAACAAGCCTGATTTCCAGAGCCAATGAAAACCTGTAAGCCAGATGTGCATGCATTTTGGCTGCTCCATAGATCAGCCTCTGCACCTGGCCACTGGTGAACAGTGGTGCAAAGGAAACCAAACCAAACCAAACCAAACCCAAACCCAAACCAAACCCAAACCAAAACCAAACCAAAACCAAAACCAAACCAAAACCAAAACCAACCCTTCTCTGCAAACTGGAAGAAACGCAGTTTTTGGTGTCCATTTTTTAGGTTCCATTGTTTGCAAAAAGAGCTCAGTGCGACAGAACCCAAGCGCAGCCAGCTCCTCTTAGGCCAATCTTAATGTCCTGCGCTGATGACTTTGCAGAGCGGAGCTCTAATTGGCGTACAAACAGCCCGGAGTGCTGTTTTGGCACTTCTTTAATAACCGCAGAACTTCCGGCATAATTGGGGCTTTCATTTAGCGCAATTAATCCGCTCGCACCTCTGGCGGTAAGGGCGCGCTCCGCAGCCGAGCGGGCGCGGGGCAGGAGCGGGGCCGCCCCGGTGCCCTCCC
>VXAA01006090.1:494588-507010 GCA_013399115.1 Anseranas semipalmata
GGCGGCGGCCGCGGGGCTGCGCGGAGCGGGGCCGCGGGGGAAGCGCTGCGCTGTCGCCCCGCTCCTGCCGGGCCGGGGCTCCCCTTGGCGGGGCTCCGCTGGCGCCGGGCAGCCGCAAGTCCCCTGCCTCTCCCGGCCCCTCGGTTCGCCAGGCGGATTTACACGGGAAGCAGGCTCGAGGAGGGGCTGCCCGGTGCCTGCGGCTTCTGCTGAGTCCATCCCGCCGCCGCAGCTGGGTGCTGGAGGAGCCGGCAGCTTGCCGGGGCTCCGGGCTGCGCTCCCTGCCTGTGGGAACCGCGGGCGCAGCCCCCGGGGACCCCGGGGAGCTGGGGCCGCAGAGGGCAGCGCTGTGACCGGCTGGCACGTTAAGGCAGAAGTTGTAAGAGACTCGTCGTGAGTGTAGTAACGCCGTTCCTTAATTGCACTGGTGACTAGAAAGGGTAATTAACCAATGTTTTAAAACCAGTGGGCGCTGCTGACCTCCCAGACAAGTCCACTGAATACCCCGTAGAAACGACATACAACTGGGTAGTGTCTTCGGTGGTAATGCCTCTCAGGGAGCGATGTATGGGGAAAACGCAAGAGGCAGGAGTACGGAGTAACTTATCCTAAGTCCTAGGGCAACAGGTAGCAGAGCTAAGAGGCTGCACGTCCTGGCTCTCAGTCTTGCATCTTCCTCCATTAGGGGCAGAGCCTCCCCTCTCACTAAAACAGTGGCAAGGCAGGATCAGCTCTTGCTTGCTAAGGCTGTGATAAGGAACCGGGAGGTTCATTTACTTTTATTAGACTAGGAAAGCATCTCTGGGCAAAAAAGAAGTGTATCTCATCTGTGCCTCAACCCTATGACCAGAAGAGCAGTGCTCTGTTGAGAAAATCAGGTCTTTTGGGGGTCCGAATGCCACCGTATGTTCTGGAGCGGCTGTTGTTGCCACAGAAGGAAGCTCTGCTGGGCTATGCAGCACGGTTTGTTTGCGCACAGGGCAGACAGGAGGTGCTAGAAAGTGAAAAGTGGAAAGAGCCTCAATGCAAAGAAAGCACTGCAGAACGTATCTGTAGGATAGTTACATCAGGCCACATGTTAGAGATTTTTTTTTTTTCCCCAGAAACTAATATGCCTGAAAGAAAATACTGCATGGGGTCTGAGAGACTTAACTAGCAAAAGAAAGCAGAAAGATAATGTCATTAAAAGTTAGTAGAGTCTGTACAGAGAAGCAAAATTTCCAAAAGGAGTTAAGACTTGGTTAAGAATTCAAAGCAGAACAGCATGTTGGGCTGGAAAAGTTTAAGGTCTTGTTTTTTTCATTGCATCAATAAACATAAAATGAAAATATACAGCTTCTAGTATAAACTTATACTGAGCAGTTGACATAAAACTCGAGCAGGACAAATGAGAAGGCATTGTTCACGGCATGGTAGGCATGCCATGAAGGCATGGTATCAGGATATAGTAGGGAAATGAAGAAAGACCTACTGTGTCAGATTTAAAAAGGAAATCTCTTAAAAATGAGGCCTAGTGGAAAGAGAGACTGGGAACCTGCTAATGCAACAATGCTTTGTCTTTATGGAAAAAGCAAAAATGGAAAACTTTTGAGAAAAAGGGTTGGGAAAAAAAAAAGTGAAATCCAAAGAAATGTCTTTGATAATGATGGAAACCTTTTAGTAAAAAGAAGTTGAAGTGCTCCAGGTAAGATAAAAATTTTCAGAAGGTTGTATTTGAGTTGACTGGTATTTGAGGAGAAACAAAAAAGAGGCAGGTTAGTATTACGCAGCCGCTGAGACTAAGGGGAAGAGATGCGTTTACTTTGATCACATGAATCGTCTAGATCTGGAGATCAACCAGAGTAATGCCCCAAAAGAGAGGCAGCTTGTAGGAAAGTTGTGGAAAAGAATGACAAAAAGGGAGTGGGAAGCAGAGCATCAGTAGGTAGCTGAACTGCTGCAGATGTTCCTGGAGACTTCTGTCGGGGAGGGAGGGTTGCAGAATTTCTGTCCTAGGGAGCTGTGGGCTAGTTTTGCTGTGTGGACACCAGATAAGACCCTGAGATCTTACTGTTTTATTTTCTGGGCAAACGAAGATGCACTGGAGAAACCCGAGAAATTCTTGAATGCTCTTAGGGCTGCTTTTCCAGAAATCTGAAAAAGATGAAGCAGGAAAAAACAGCTGATACAGAATGGTGCGTCTGTCCCAGTTGGAGGATGTCCAAGGGAAGGCAAAAAAGTTAAAGAGGAAACATTGAAACTCCCTCAGAAGGCACTGTAAACCAAGAGTGCTCATAGGAAATAAAGATTTTATATACAGCTGAAAGAAAGACAGAAAGATTCTGAGGCAATTTAGTGGTAGGTATTTGCTACTAGAAGGAGCAACTGTGATAGGGGCTGGTGGTCAGAAGCTCACATACAACAACAACATGTACATGACTATTCTGTCTGTTACAGAATGTTGCCCAAAGCTCAGGGCATTCTAGAGCTGCTCCTTACCAACCTGGGCCTTCCAGGCCACAGCAAAATGAGGATTTCATTTAAAAGAAGGGGAGAGGCAATTAGTGCCTCTGGTTTCTTCAGGCACCCAAAGGAAATGTAGAACTTCTAATGTGGCATTTGCTATCATGACAAAAAAAGAAAAGGAAAACATGGGGAAAGCTTTTACAGAAAGACAAAAGTGGTGAAGCCTTGTAGTTATGAGAGTATAAAAGGTTAAAGAAAAGGCATAAATAAATAAAATGAGAAAAACAAGATGTCTGTAGTAGACTTCCTGAACTTTTCAGGTCAACAAAGCAATTCAGTGATATTTGCAATCAGTCATAAATAATGGCAGTCATTCATAACAAGAGGTATTCTTACATTAGGATGCATCATTACATAGACCTTACATTTAGGCCTGACCTTGGCTTCCTGAATACATAGCAGTCTGTTTTTGCTGTTTTATGAAGTTCATAATACTTCCATTACAATTCCTCAATTTGCATTTCAAAAAAAGTGCTATGCAACTGAAAACAATAATTACATCATTTCTAATCATCTGCAATCTTCTGTACCTAGCAGTTCAGTAAAATGTCAGGGAGAATACATGAAACCTATGAAACCTGAGGAACCTATGAAACTCAAGCTGGAAGAGGGCTGGAAATACACCAGATCTTCCAAACATTTTGAGATTTTTATATTAATGGATTAGTGAACAAATAACGGGAGGCAGAAGAAGAATCCACACGAAGCTTTTAGCATATTAGCTAAAATATTGCAATTGCTGTGTAGTGGCTATAATTTAAATGAGATATTGAGGGCTGTAAAATTGAGTGCCTTACATAAACGGAATTATGAATTTTGTTATCTTTCTTTTGTGAATTAACATTTTAGCTATACTTAATAAATGTTAAGAGGTTCAGTCTAGCCATTTTTGAAAAATAACAGAACACAAAAGCCATGTGGCTATTTCAGACACATGTTTTCCTTTAGGTTTCTAGAGGTGGGCGCAAGAGAAACCCTTGACTTTCCACTGTATGGCTAGGTCCTGGTGATTACCATTGATCAAGCTCATGGTAAAGTAAAACTTCAGGAAGTTTACCTGTCCTCCCGATAGAGGTAAGGAGATTTCTGTTAAGAAGTTTGACTTCTGAATGACAGATGACTGTTTCCAGCGTGAGTTCAGGGTATATAATACTTTGTGTGGAGATGAATTGATGAGATCCAATTTGTAATCTAGCTGGCTGAAGACCAAGCGACAGAGAAAACTGAGTGACTAAGATTGATAGGAAGAAACTTAGAGGGGTTTGTGCCAACATTGGAATTAAACAGCGTTCAGAGTGGAAAAAGTTAGAAGTAACCTTCTTAATTTTGTTAGTATAATGGCAGCTTCATAACCTTTTAATTAAAAAAGGTGAATAAAAAATAAAAGGGAACTGTAAATAAGTAAAGAAATCATAAAATAACTGACTAAATAAATAATAAGCTTAGTAAAGTGGGCCTATTATGATATGAAACTACAGAACAAGTGCACATCTAAATAGAAAACTTAAAAGTTTTTACTACATGGGTGCATGTTTTGTTCTCCTTTAGTTTGGCTGGGGTATATGGATTTGGGTTCCTTTACCATGCTAGTTTTTAAATTTTTAATTATTGGTTTTCACAATAAGGATTCATGAATTATTTACTGTTTTGAGTTATGATAGGAGATGTACTTAGGATCTGAGATCTGTCCAGTCCTCTGGGATTTAGCTGTACGATTTCATTAGATTTAGAGTTACTGCAGTAAGTCTAGAAATGTGCACATGCTAAACATAATGCAGAATTTTAATTATTGTTTACAGTTAATTAAAATGCTATTTTTGTTTGTTTTGCCTCCCTCTGGCATCTTCAAGTCCTAATTAATTCGTATCTGTGGGTGGTGGGATTAGGATTGGCAGCAACATGCACCTCAAACAGCCCACCAGCACCTATGGCTGTAGTCCTCCAGAAGCAAAGATCAAATTCTTGAGAAGTTAGATAAAGGTGACTATTGTTGTTGTTGCCAAGACTATTTTTATCATATTGTCAACATATGTGTTAATGTACAAACATACAGGTGAGGTACAGAACTCATGAAACTCATAAAGAGGTGAAGACTTTGTATACATGTGAAATTAGAGCCTCGAAGATGAGATGTATAGAAAATGTTAAAGGGGAGCCAGTGTTCGCTTGACATATAAAGGAACTGGCTGGCACTGTTCCTTATGGTGAACTACTCGGTGACATTTATGACACTGATAAAGAAAATCTGTGAGCAAATATGATTAACTGATGTGGTTCAAGGAGTGGCTATTTGGGACATTTCTATGGAGGTGGTATTTCAGGTGCCTACCCAGATCGTGACTGAGGTGTTTTTGTTTTTTTTTCCTTTCCTTTCCTATAATGTTGCAGTTGAATCGGAATACAGTAAGGTGTTTTTTGTTGTTGTTGTTTTTTTTTTTTTGGCTTAGAAGTGCTTCTGTAATTGGTTTCTAGAGCTTTCTTGATTTGACCTAATTGGACATTTTGGAAGGTCGCCAAAATACAGACTAGGATTTTGCCAGTTTTCCGTCAATGATTAATAAAGCTCATTTGGAGGATCAATTAGAGTTCCAAAAAGAAGATTTTGAACTGGAATTGTTATAAAACCAATGAGTGCTATTTTATTAATGGGCATTTTCGATGTTGAATGATGAAATATGGCACTGCAATGAACTGTAAATGTACATTTCTTTCTAGAGAATCTCCTCCCTTCAGATGATTATTACATTGTACTGGGAATTCTATAGACAGGATTGAGAAACAATTTCATTCTGCTTTGTAATGACATTTTTGGCAAAATTCAAGTTGTTGTTTTTAAAAAATCATTAGACCATTAAAAAGTGGTTTTAGCAGGTAAGATTTCCTCAAAGGTTTATTTGCTCTTCACGATGCTAAAAGTGTAAGCGCCAGCTTTCTAAAAAGTCTTTAGAAAGAACATGTAATGGCTCTTGATGTGTCTGAAGGACTAGTGAATTGAAAGAAATGAAGTGATATGTTTGGAGGGAGGAAAATCAGGCAGTGTATGCCATCATCAGTTTCTAATCACCCTCAACTCCTCCCTGAGTTCTCATTTTTATAAAGATAATTAAAAAACAAAGTGCAAGTTGTTCAGCCAGTTTCGGTGCATTTCTCATTTGCTCGTTGCCCCAGTACATGAGTATAGATTTGACGGAAAGTTTCTTCTGCAGAGAGAGCTGACTCTAGTGGGTAAGTTAACAAGCAGGAGGTTCCCACATGTTGGAATTAACTACTTATCTGTCTCATCCAATGCTTGTTTGTTCATGTTTTGCTCATTCAGATGTATCCTAAAGAAAAGAGATTTCCAGCTATTAGGGTAGCTCCAGTTTCTAATTTGTTCCAAGAGTTCATAGCCATGGGTCTGAGTGCACCACGTAGGATCTGTAGGTGTCTACGTACTACTTATCATTGCATTTGGGTCATAAAGAGCTTTTTAAGTTTAACGTTATTGTGTTCTGGCTGACCAGGTAACTATGAAAAGTATGTCCTCAAATTACATTTATACTCTTTTCTGCATGGTGAATTCGGAGTGGAAATGATTACATCTGCCAGTTTTTCATGCCTCTCTGATGCCACTGTTCAGGTAGTGGTTTTTACCAATAGATGTGTACACGGAGTGCTACATGGTGACTTGCTGTACTTGCTCTTTAAGAGTAAAAGCCTTCACTGAAGTACTTCCCTCTGCAAAGATTGATGCACATTTGGTAACACTGCCACTCTGCTTCAGCAAGCTTATACTCTGTAAGGTCACTTGAAAAGCCAGAGTTTTGACTCAATTAGGACTCCTCGGCAGGTTCTACAGAGAGGTTTTTCAAGCTGGCCTCCAAAGCATCTTTAGGGATTCCTGGCAGATCAGGTATTCTAGGGGAAGGAACTGCTTCCTTCTTCAGACATTGTTAGCATAAGTATCACAACATGAAGCCCATAATCCCACTCAGAAGACGCTTTCCTCTTGTAAATCAGGCAAATCTTGCTTAAATTGGCATTTACTGAAATATAACTGCTGGAACTGTACCAGTTCTAGATATTAAACTGAGCAGGTATATATACTACGCTATGTGCTACGCTTGCAGTAAAAAATGGCAACAGGCATTCTAAAATAACAGGATTACAGTACTATACCATTATAGCATTTCTGCTAGCACCACGGTAGTATTTCTCTTCCATACCTTTGTAGAGAACTTGGAAACCAAAATACTTCGATAAAAACTGTACGTGTCTCTAAATTATTCAAAAAATCCAACTATTATTGGATTCAGGGTGAAAAAGGTAAACTGAGCTCATTCATTCCATGTTTTAGGCCTGCTAAAGTAAAGATTAGAAAAAGATTGCTAAAGCAAAAGATGGAGAATGAAATAGAAATATGATAGTGTATTATTTTACATTTTCACTTACTGAAATGAGTAGATGTCCTGATTTTCTCTAGAGAAGAGATAACAGGCTTTTAAGTTCTGTTCTGAGTTTAGTAGAAAGGTCAAATCTAGATTCCTAGTTTTTATCACTTTTACTCTATGTTTCCTGGCATCTGTATGTTTCTTGCTAAGTTTTCCATAGTAATGCTCAATTATGAGTAACGAGTTGATTTAGAATACAATGAGCTGCACATTCCATTAATCCCCCCACCCACCTGGTAGCTGAGGTCTGTATGGTCCTAGATTAGGAATGAGAGGATTTGCTAAGCTCTTGCTTCTGTCAGGCCTCCAAAATCAAACCTCTACCCAGTGGGTTTTAGCTTTCCCTCAGAGTAACCCAGTTATAATTATTGCAACGGCAGGAGTCTTTCCAAACCTTAATCTTTTAACTGAAACCGCAGGGGTTTGGGACAAAAGATCTGGTTTCAGTAGGACTTCTGGCCATCTTACCACTCTACCTTCTTACAGAGCTGCATTCGTGCTTGCTTTCAAAAGAGATGTCCCTTATCCACCACTGAAAGGGAGCTGTGTGAAAAGCTTTGGTGGTGTCACACCCATTTGAAACTAGAGACCTTTCTGCAGGTTGGTTACATGCTGTTTCTTCTTACCCGACAGCATGTCCTCACTGCTGTCCCAGTCCCATCCTTTGTCCATTCCATTCAGTATGAAGGGAAAGCTACGCATCTGAGCTAATGAGCCTGTCATTCGTCATCTACTTTTTCCATTAATATTAATTTATTATTACAGCTTCTGCTGTGTATTTTTATAAAATCCCAGCTAGGCCCACTGTCATTTTTATGTATATGCGGAGTCACCAATCATAAAAATTTTCATCACAGGTGGCAGCACAAGAATGACCTTGATTATTTCTCCAGAAGGTAAGAAGGATGAATTACCATTTTTGTTTACTCCAGTAGCCCATCTGGCCCAGTTGCCTTCGACTGATGCTGACAAGTAGAGGATGTTCACTGTAAGACTGGAAGAAATAGGATAAGTGTAGAATTTCCTAACTTTTGGCAGTCAGAGGTTATGGGAATTTCCTGAGCCAGAGATTTCACTGGATTGCATCATCATGTTTACTAGCTATTGATAGACTTATCGACCATAAATTGTCTGATCCGTTTTGAACTTTCTGGAACCTCCACATCATCCTTTGATGACGGTCCAAATAGCCTTTTTTAGTAAAACAGATTTTGCAATAAAAAAGGAGAATATGCACAAATTCCTATTTAGTCTGGAAGCCTGCTTCAGTGTAGGAGGGCTCAGACTGTCTTCCCAAATAGTTTGTTGTAGCAGTTTAGAAACACAGATCTTAAAAATTTTCGGTGATAACTTAATCTTGCTGTTTTTCTTTCAGTTCAGATTTTGTTTCCCTTGTTCATTTGGTTTTGTGGACCAAGCATTAATGTACTGTGTGCCATGTGCATCCCTGCATAACTTGAAAAAAATTCTGTGCTGTATTTTTCATGCACGATCAAAAATGGTTATTTGTTGAAATATGTGGTGATATGAACTGTGTATTGGAGGTTAGATTGTGCCTCTAGGTTTGTTTCTCTCTCTTGCTTTCCTCCTTGTTATTTATTTTTCTTTTCTGTTTGCCTGGATTTTCATACATGGCTTTTGTCTCCTCACATATCCGCTGTGGTTCCCTTTGCATTCTGATGATAGAATAGAATTGGATGTCTGTGCAAAAACAAAATATTATTTCATTAGGTTATTTTTAGGTTCCCCAGAAGTTTTGAAACAGACATAGATTGCGTTGTATGGTAAACTGGAAATCAAAGATGGAAAGAGTTACGGTTAAACAATATATAGTATTATTGGTTTAGTATCAAATTTTTATAGTAAATGGATATTTGCCCTACACAAAAACTGTAGGATGTTGGCCAAATACCTTCAGTCACCACTAAAATGTTTCAAAGTCTTTCATGGCATTTAGAGCAGACTGGCCTCAGCTATCATTAATAATAAATTGAATTTACTCTAAAGTCATTGTATTCATGTACTGCCTGGTGGTTTTGATGTATGTATAAGCACTGGTCATTCGTGGTTTAGAGAAGGACCCACATGGTTCTGTTGTGCTGAATCACTACTGGTAGTCCAAAATGTGAAAAAGGACATGTATGCTTCCCTGGTTTCCACATTCATTATAAGGTTTTCAAAATGAAACATTTTGGATTTTCTTTGCCAAAAGGTGAATTTCTCATTTAATCAGAAGACTCCACAGCAATCTTAAATTACTTTGGGCTGCTTTACCATAACTGATCTTGTCTTCAGTCTCCATTTTCTCATGCACTGTGGTACCTGTTATTTCAGAGGCTTGAGGAAATAAGAGGTGTGGGAAATTGCAAATAGTAGGAAAAACTGAGTGTTTTGTAACCTCACTCCTTGAGCAAGTGATTAGGGGATCCTCTGTCTGCCAGATAATGCATGCTAGGCGGCCATGTGATTCAGCTGCTTCCTTAGCTTATGTTTTATTGGTCTGTGCTATCTGTCTGCTGGTGGATAAACAAAGAAGTAGCCCCCCCCCCAAAAAAAAGAACAACAACAACAACAAAACAAAACAGATGAGGTTTGTAATATTTCTGAGAAAGACAAATCCATTTGTATATGAACAGATTTGCTAAGGTGCCAATCTAAATTCAAAGATCCATAGGAAAAAACAAGCAAATAGCCAGTAAGAAGGAAATCTGCAAGTTGATGGTAAATTCAAGACATCCATTACCATTAGAAAGTCCAGCTGAACTAAAGTTCCTCTCCGCCTGCCCACCCCCAATGTGTTGGTATGGAAGCCAGGCAAAAAATACAAGGAGAAGTAAATTGAGAACAATAAGAAGCTGAAATCCACCAAGATACCAAGTTCTTTCTGTATGTTAAAATGCAAAAGAAAAAATACTGTATCATTGAGAAGAGCCTCATGCCTTGAAAGATTTACAGATTCTCTTTCAGCTCACCTAAGAGCTGGATTATGTTATATGTGCTCCTGCTCCAGCTTTTGGTCATTTAAAGAGGTCAATGTTAGCTTGCTTTTACATTGAAGGAAGTTTCAGACTCTTGTGTCTGGGAACAAACTCATGATCCATGGGTAACTGGTGCAGTGGGCATCTGCAGTTGCCTGCAGATGACCTGGAATTCTGTTCTGAGGGAGGAGGATAATTTTGTCACTAATTTCTTGGCCGTACAAGCTGTATGCTCCCTCCCTCCTGCTTTAGCGCTTGCAGCAGCTCAGGTAGTACAGATACTGCAGGGTTTCAGAGGCTCTTTGACACGCGCTGCAGTTGTGTTAAACCCCCATCTCACATCCTCTGCCTAAGAAAAGCGTTTATGTGAATGCACAGTCGGCATAGCACGCCCATCCAAAGGGATACCCTGGCAGTAACAGAGCAAGCAGAGATTCCTTCAAACTCCGAAAGGGCACAGGAAGACCTCTCTTTTTGTCATGTGTGAGTGGCATTTAATGCACTGGCTACAGCCATTGGTAGTGACAATGTCACAGAGGGTCCTGGATCCGCTAAATCTGGGGCCCGCTGCTTCACTGGTGTCCAGACCACACCGCTGCACTGCCCTACGTCCAACCTCTTTGTTTGTCACTGAAATGCCATTGGGTTCCCTTCCATCACTTCCCCCACTTCTGCCGTACTGCATGGCAGGGACTTGCAGTCCACGTGCAGTAACATCTTCTGGCCAGGCAGGTGGAACGACTGTGGTCGAGTGAGGAACCAGGAGTAAAAACGTCCTCATGTTAAAATGCAAAGTCAGTGGCTGGCGGGGTGCTCTGAGACACCGTGACGTATCCCGTCCTAATGATGCTTTGTCTTTTGCGGGAAGCAGCACTAGAATACATTACAACGTTGTGCCTATCTGGTATCCACAAGTACTTGCCGTTGCTGTCAGTGGATGGTGGTATGGAGCGGTTTCGTATGATGGGGATGATGACGCATTTTAAGGCTCATATTCTCACCATCACGTGACTCCGTGTCCCTACATTTTAGTCATTTCAGGGCAGTGCCTCACCACCCCACTGGCTCATTTTGTGCTCTGTGTTTAGCAGCACATATTTATGACATGGTGAGTGAAGAATGAAGTGTAACTCATGTCCTTAACTAACCCTGAAGTGAGGGATTAACTGCCTACTGCATTCTACTAAGTATTAATCACTTAGCATTATTTTCATTTTTTAAAAGTCTTTTGTTTCTGTAGTGTGTCAGTACACAGTTTGGTTTGAAATCACGGGCATTCAGGGGCCGCTGAAACATTAGTTGTGCCATTACTGCTGTCGGACTGACAAGAGACCTGTTGTGTTATGTTTGGGTGAAGGAGAAATGGCATGTCGATGTGCTACGGTTCAGTTATCGACGTTCACTTTCTTCACTAACCTGTCTTCCTGGCTGTGGTAGAGTTAAAAAATAATTACAAGTTTTTCAAAGGATCACCCACATACACATGGTATGAGAGTTCTTTTCTTTGTTGGTTTCATTTTATTTGTACATGACTCACTCTTGGCAAAATGAGTGAGCCTCATGAGCCTGTAAAAATTCTGTTTGGATTAAATGATTTGCATTAAATGATTTATAACTGCAAGAAGGGTTTAATATTCCTGTAATTCCTTAAGGAAAAACAAACCGATCTTATTCTTTCAAGTAGCTATTGCTTTCACGCCTGTTACTTTCAGACGCCATCTTCCTCCCTCGAGTCGATAGCTGTTAATGAGACTCTAGGTATTTTTCCTTCCCTTCCCTTCCTGCCTCATGAATTAGAGACCGGTGGCGGGGATGCACTGTCATCTTTGTCCTAGCACATCCTTCCGAGCATGACTGAAAGCCAGTGAATGCATGGCTCCCCAATACTGCCTTCTTGCTACCAGCAAGAAGAAACCTTTCAGCGCAACGTTTCTGAGACCCAGTTCCCCAAGTGGCGTAGGCCAGGGCCTGTTGCCCGCCGCTTCCCTGCCGGAGCCCGAGCACCCCATCTCTGCGCGCTCCCGCCAGGGCTGGCTCCCCGAGCCCAGGCACACGGGGGGAGCCCCCAGCCGGGCATCCCTGCAGAGATGGGGCCCCAGCTGCCCCACGGCTGCCTGCACCCCTGTGCGGTGGCCTGCTGCGCGGCCTAGCTGGGAGAGGCGTGCGGTAAGTAGCCCGGCACAGCCCGGCGGGATGCACAAGGTACAGGCAGAAAGCCCTTTGGCTCTGTGTTTGCGTACAGCTGCGGCTGGCCCGGGTGCCCGCTTCGGGGGGCTGAGGCACAGCCTCGGTGCCTGCGGGAAAGCTGCTAGCGGGGGCTGCCGTCTTCAGCCTCTGGTCGTACGGAGCCCTCCTCCTCCTGTGCCCGGCTCCTGGCCGCCCGCTGCCAAGTTACCGGCACGGGATTTTTCTTCCCTCGGCACTGGAGCGCCGCGGGTGCCCCCGCAGCCCTGTCCCCGTTAGGCGGCGAGGCGGCTCCCGGCCAGCCCGGCGGCGAGCCCTGGGGGTG
>VXAA01006090.1:507884-525381 GCA_013399115.1 Anseranas semipalmata
TGCGGCTCTGCGCGGGGTTCGGGGTCCGGGCTGAGCCGCCTGCTCGCTGCGGCACTGTGCTTAGCCCTTACTTACTCAACAGTCCGCCGTAAATACGTGCTTGCATAATTGATGGACTGGGGATCTTTCGGTGAAACGATTTGTTTGCCTTTTACATTTCAGTGCGACTTGTGCGTTGAGGCAGTTTACTAGATTTTCTGGTTCCCGTTTTCCCAGCTCTGGCTTCTGAATAAACATTTGAGAAAAAACAGAGCGAAGGGTTTGTTCGTTATAAGGAATTTCCGTGGTAAAGATGTAATTTTCAGGAGACTTTATCATGATCAGTGCAATTCCGTGAGTTAGCAGTATTGCCTTGCAATGAGAGGCTTGGGTTCTCTCTCTTACTTTGGACTGTATATCGAGTAAATATTTGAATCTATAGTCTTTTTAAAAGTGACCTTGTTGTGGAAAGAAGCTGGACTAAGTCACTGGAAAGTACAACCCTTCATTTTCTCGTAGAACAGCTGTTTAAGGGACAATAACAACAAACGTTTTGTGAAACTGGATATGCCTGCTTCCTTCCTCACAAGGCTTTTTTTTTTTTTTTCCTACTAACTGGCTCAAAATCACCCTTCATAGCAGTCCTGGGAGCCTTGAATTAGCCGCAGCTTTCCTTCAGTTTATGACCTTTGGATGAGATCGTGTGCTCCGTTGTTACCTGCTGACGATGGAGTAATCTCGTCCTGACGGACCAGCGGTGAAACCGAGGTCTCCGCTGCGTCACGGTCCCGACAAAATGTAAATGTTTGATGGCTCTGTCCTGGAAGAAGGAGGATGTGACTGTGGTTGGCATCAGCTTATAACTATACAGGCTCTGATGTTCAGAGCTGAAAGGGCTTGAGCAAAGGTCTGTCAGAGTCGATGGAAAACCTCCCAGTGATTTTAGAGGCTTTGGATCAAGTCTCGTATGAACTGGTGTCAAGCACATCACAGCTACTCTAAACTCCTCAGTGCTTTTGGAATCTTTGCATTCCAAGTCATTATATAAAGCCAAATTTGTCGTGCTTTCTCCTTCTCCTGTGTGGGAACATTCTTGCTGTTTGCTGAATAGGAAGCGATGTTGGTGTTTTGGTTCACTGTCTTATAGGATGTGGCATTAATTGTATTATATGATCATTTCCATTTATGTGAGGACCCTGTGTATGCTTTTTCCAAATTTCCCCCAAAATAGGAGACTTAGAGAAAGTGAATCTGCTTTCACTGGAGGTTGCTTACCTGGAGGACAGGTTTCTTCAGGTATGTTTCAAAGAGTTAATGGCAGTAGGACATCTGAAGTCATGAGACAGGCTTTCTCTGTTGTGCATATTGTACCTCCTTTGTTCGGTATATTGTTGGTTGCTGTTTTTTTTTTATGTGAAGGGGAGAGAGTTGCTAGGGATAACAGATACTGGTGCTTCTTAAAGAAGCTTGCAGAATAATACATACCTGTGGTAGACATATATCCTCCTGGCTTCCCTGTTGATGATGAGCAGGATTTTTCCTCTTAGCTTTATGGAAAAATCCAGCTGAGAGAAAAGCAGGGAGGAGAAGGATTACTAAACTTAAATCATGGAAGTTTGTCAGAGGTTATTGTCTAAAGTAGCCTGTCTTGAAATTTGATTCTGTCTGGAAGGGAGTCAAGAGATGAAACCTCAAAAAAGCCACCTGATTTGAGGCAGGACATCCTCCAGCAAGAATCTCATTTGCTACAGGAAGGGTGAGACCAGGAATTTTGGCTTGCTGGAAGAGGAAATTCTGGAGCTCATTATCTCTTCTCCATCGTATTCTGGTTTACTGATTTGGGGTTTGCTTATTACTAAAAGTTGGGGAAGGCAAAGAGGCATGATTATGAAAGAAGCTCAGGTAAATAGGCTGGGATGAGGGAAAGCATTAGAAGGAAGGTAGCACAATTTTTATGAGTCCCTGTGTCTTGGGTTTCCTTCTCAGACTTGGGAAGCGCTAATTCTTCCAGGCAAACTAATTTGCTCTTTAATAGGAGATCTCTGTCATAGCAGAAGGCAGAGCTGTACAGCAGGGTGCAGAGTGGCAGTGTGGAGATGCGTATTTCTTCTGTCGTGTCCTTTTGCGTGCTCGATTTCCAAAATAGATGAAAATCTGGCATCTGGAGGAAGGGAGGAGGTATGCCAAGGGCTGTCCTCCCACCCACGTGGAGCGAGGCAGAAGATACATGCATTGGCTTCTGGAGGATATGGTCAGGATCTAAATTTATGAATTTTCTGTCAAACGGGGCCAGTCAGGAAAGATTTTCCTAGTGTTTTCACTGTTCATCTTTGTTCCCTCCTTTCTACATTTTGGAAATAGTTGCATATCCAGTCCTAGATTCTCTCCTACATGGCCCCGTTTGAATAAATAAATGCTGTCCAGTAACTCGCCAGGTTTGCAACAGCAGAATTCTGCTAGGTCGTGAAGGTACTCCTTCTTGTGTCTGCTTACCTGAAGAAAGGCCTCCGAGTCTTTGTGGAAGTCTGTTCTGGGGAGTGCAGTGTGGGTATGTAAGTTTGGGGATCTCCTTGGATTAGTTTAACCCGTCAAAGAAGTGAGCAGAATAATCAACGTGGCCATTAGGGTGGCAGTACTGCTTTTGATGCTTTTTGAACTTGTCATTGTGCAGTGGAGAAATACTCTGTCTTCTCTGGGATTTTACATATTTTACAGGGATAACTAACCAAGTAACGCATCTATTACAAGAAGCTTTGTTATGAAAATGAAGGGCAGACTATAAATAAACTTAATTTCTGTGTAAAGATTAAAGAATTGTATTTCTTCAATTCTCTATTATTTCATCAGTTGTTTGTGGTCCGAGATGACATTTTGAATAAAGTAAATGAATCTTGCATAAGTTGTTTCTCTCATTTAATTCACAACATGTGAACGACATTGTTTCCATTACTCATCACAACTACTTTACTTTAATCATGTTGTGGTGGGGGGACAATGCAAGTAAAAAGATTGATTGAAAAAGTTGGTTCTGTTGTTAACCTTTTTAGTTTATGGTCACATTGCCAAGATGTGCGTAACAGCCTGCAACTAGTCAGGATGAAATTGTAAGCAAATAAAATGCCTTTTTAAAATATGAGTATTAAATTGTGTATCCAATTCGGAATGCTTTTGATCATAAAAATCTCATTTTATTCTGATCTATTGTAGTTTATTAGAAATTAAACATCCTGTGAAACTTAAACCAATAAATTAGTCAAAGAATAAAGTAATAAACTGCAGTTTAAAAAATACTATATATTCTGAAGCGTCTTAAGTATATAGAATTGTAATTTTTACTGATGAACTAAAATGCAAATACTCTTAAGTTATAATTAGATTATATGCATGAAAGCAGTGTGATCATTCTAGATTACAGAGCTGTTCTGTGTCCTCTGGTGAACCTAACTCAATAAATTAGGGTTCCGTTTTCCATTGGAAGAAATAAAAGGACCAATTGTCAAGCTGTGTAATAGGAAGGTAGAAAACATGGCAAGATCAACGTTTCCTCAAGTGAATTTGGAGTCAAAATGCAAGTCTTTCTTTTGCTGGATGAGGATGGAGTGAAGTTAGCACATGTAGAACCAGATCACTTATATGTATGCGTACACAATGCATACTTGGTCATTAAATATTTCTGCCTATTTTAACACTGATGTTTGAATGCCTTTTGGATTACTTCATGGGAGTTGGTAGGAGTGACCTGTAACGCACAGGTACGGCAACAACATTACCTGGCTGTAGGATGTGCTTTGGAACAGCTTTGGTGTAGGAAAATGAAGGAGCTCTTTGAGGAAAGTTAGAAGTATTTTCCAACAAAATAAATAGTTGGATCATTGGACAGTGGCTCAGTAATTGATATCTTATTGGCACGCATATGGATGAACTGTATTAAAAATACTGACAAGGAAAATATATTTCTATGGGTAAGAACAGCTGCTTTCATCACCACCGCAAGACTGCTTCCTTGCATCATGTGTCTCATTACCTACACCTGTACAGTGTTCTTGAACTCTGGGCCTTTTCCTCTTGCATGCAGACCTTCACATCTTTCTTCCATCATCTTGGTCTTGCATGTTGGCCTCCCTTAGGATATTTTTCTCTCTGCACATCCCACCCATGACTTTGCATCATTTCCCTTGACCCAGCTATGCCAACTACTTGCTATGTTCTCCAGCTGAGCTATACATCAGCAGGTATGGAGCACTGCTGCTACTGCTGCTTGGTTTCCTACCTAGAGAAAGAATGAACACTAATAAATTGGAGGTATTTCTTCTTTAGCATTCTTTTTTCCTCTGGCCTTTAGTACAGTCTTGTCATTCTGGGTACAGCTGCCTACCTCCTTGCCACTCTTGATAGGTGGGATTGGCTTCGCGTGACATCATACCATCTGTTTTCTAGATTTAGATTAAAATTGGTTTATTTCCATGTTTTTTAATTTACTCCTGTCTCTGTTTTTTTTGTTTGTTTGTTTGTTTAATATATCAAGCAACTTTTAAAAAATGGGTTGTGTTTATGTGCAGGGTGGTTCAAGTATAGTTAGGAGCTG
Organism: Anseranas semipalmata; assembly: GCA_013399115.1. Lineage (NCBI taxonomy): Eukaryota > Metazoa > Chordata > Aves > Anseriformes > Anseranatidae > Anseranas > Anseranas semipalmata. The sequence continues at coordinate 512,449 of VXAA01006090.1, forward strand.
TAGCATTTCTGTATAAGGCTTAGAGTAACTATTCATGGCTTCAGAAAATGGAATGGTTTATCTTGAGCCTTCTTTTTTAAGTCATGTGTCTTACTTTCCATACTGCATTTATTCTCCGAAAAAAAGATAAGGTGATGCACATTATCTGCTTAGATAAACAGGGAAAGATTTTGTACAGTCATATTTGTGTAAATCCAGAATATACATGCACATGTGCATGAAAAGAGTATTGGCCTATAAAACATTTGTGACAAATTTCTTTCTTGAAGCAAAATGACTACTTTCATTAAATATTAAAGTATAATTTTATTTCTACAAATATAAGGAACTTATATCTGGAACACAGAGTACTTCATATGCCCTGTTGAACTGTGTGTAATTTATGTTGTACCATTCGGCTGATGTGACTTGCTGAAGTGATGTGGGTTATCAAAATGCTGTATGTGACTAGAATAAAACAGCTCAGTTGGGCCAGGTGACTTGGATCATCTGTTTAACTGCATAAGTTGCTGATTATTAAGGCTGTAATGTCAAGCACTAAGGAAAAGAAATACCAGGATTAAGGTTGATTATGTAGCCTTCATTCCAGTATCTTTGAGTATATGCAGATAAATAAAAGTTTAAGGTCCATGAACGGTACATAGCTTCACTATTCAGGGTGCTTAGCAGTATGTAGCGATAGTTGTGTTTGAAAACTACAGCTCCTATTAACTCTATTTGAAACTATGAAACTTCTGAACATCAGAGCCTGGGAAATGCAGTTGGCTGTGTAGAATATGGGGAGCATGTGTTCTGTGACTGCAAATTGTACATGTGTAACTATGATTTGTCATTGATTGTTGTGAATTTTGAGTTGAAAATCACTCAGGAGATGTCCACCAAGAACATATCAAACCTTATTCTCCAACTTAGCATTCAACTGTTGTGAGCTGTTCAGCTCTTTTTTTTTTTTTTTTTTCACCCCAAAGTCCCCTGCCTCAGGTACTTCACACTTTCCTCCTTTGCCAGAAATAGGACAGGGTTCTTAGAGACACTCTCCTTCCTTGAAGAGGCCTAGCATGGAGGTGCCATCCTCAACCTCATTTCCCTGTAGGATGTCCTGTCAGTTGCCTTGGTTGCTGGATCTGGCAGATGTTGAGGGCAGCTGCCATGCTCCTGCTGTTGGCAGAGCTGGTCCCTGGAGTCATCTGCTGCCTGGCTGTCTCTGACTGGGTCCTTTCCAATGAGTAGATGGTGGGAACGTGCTTTGTGAGGCAGAAGGATCTTCTGCTGTGATGCTTTCAAGAGGCCTCGTATCGAAAGGCTCTCTTCACTTTGCAGAAGTGCTTTCTGTCCTAGGAAGTTAGGTGTGGGCGAGGAGGCTGTGGCCTGTGGCACAGCTCTGAGTGCTGCCGGTGTTCACCATTTATGGTCAAACTCGGTTGTGATCGAACCTGTCAGCTGTGGTTGTGGAGTGTTTCAGCATTCCCCCTCGGCTGTCTAATAATAAATTCTTCATTATTAGGTACTCTTGTTGCTGTCTGTCAGTGAGGGGCTTTCATAGCTCCAAACCAGATGATGTGACATAGGTGAAGCCTTGCCACCCTGTCCAGACCACGGTTCTGGCCTGATGAAAGTGGAGGGACAAGCAGGCTTTCTCCAACTGCCCCAGACCAGGGGATGATGTGCCAGGCTGGACCTCTCTGCCACAGTCTGCTTGGGTTTGCAGGCCTGCAGTCTGAGGGGCATCGTGGGGGAGGCACGTGGCCAGCTGGCTGGCAAGGAGCTGAACTTCTGCAGGTGGCACTGTGCTGTCCGGGGGGAGAGGGCAGCCCCAGATGCACTCGTTTCTGCAGCCAGGACCTTACCTCTGGCCTTCAGGCTCTGCACTGGCTTCCTTACAGTGCCTGTCACCTGGCATGGAGCTACGAAGGTGGAGAAACATATGTATGTATAGCATGCTTACTTCTGTTTTCAGATGTTTTCAGATCTTCTGGAATGCCTGATAGCTGGTAAATTCAAGAAGCTGAATGAAACAAGTGTTTTTTGTTTTTTTTTTCTTTCCAAATACCAGAAGAGTTTCTGTGGAGCACAAATAAACTTTGGCAAGCCTCTCTCCATCTTTTTCCCTTTCTGACTAGGTTTTCACAGGGACAAGAGGGGGTTAATTCTTGACATAAGGGCCTTGCTTGCCAAATTACAAGTTCTGCTCCAAGGAATAGGAGAACTCGAGTAGTTGAAAGAAAGAGTCTAAAATTTTGCATATAGACAAGAAAACAAATAAACAAAAGAAACAACCCCAAACCTGTGATTCTGTGATTCTGTGAAACCAAAAAAACAGCTGTTTCATTTGGCTACTTCTGCAGAAATAGCAAGTCTACTGCGACTGTTTAAACACTGGCACAAGTTGCAGAGAGGCTGTGCTATCGCCATCCTTGAAGATACTAAAAACCCTACTGGATGTGGTCCTGGGTGTGAGGGGGGTGAGCAGGGAGCTGGACTAGATGGTCTCCAGAGGTGCCTTCCAGTCACAGCCATTCTGTGACTGAAACTTTCTGAAAAAGTTCGTCCTGAGATGGACAGTCTGATATGGGGAATTTTCAGTTCACATGGTTAGAGATGAGGGAAGTAATAAATAATTTCAGATAGATCGATGTGATGGGAAGTGTAGAGCACTCTTTATAAATAAGCTGCTCTACCAGGCTTGCCTATAATAAATTTAGGGGAGTCAATAAAAATATTACGAATTCATACCAAAATATCAGAGAGCAAATCTTACCACTTCCGTCTACACAAACAACTTGAGCTGCTCTATGACTGTAAAAAGTGTCCTACGCATATTTTCCATGCACATGTTGAAGTTGCCAGCTTGTTTCAAACTTAGAACCAGAATTCATACTCTTGCCTTTGCACATTTGGGGCCAGTGCTCAAGATCAGTGCCTTTCATCCCATATAAAGAGTCACATGGACAAAAAAGGTAGCCAGAACTTGACTGAGCTTAGGAGTAGTTTTCTGATCATGCTTTGCTCACAGGAATGTATGTGTAAAAAGCCAAATTTACATAAGCAAACTATTCTATGAACCCTTGCCCTCCTCTCTCCTTTGACCTTTGCTGCCCAGCTTGGCTTCCAGAGCTTTTCCAGAGGTCTTTTTCTTGGGTTACATGTTTCTCTCCAGTGCGAAACCCAAATTCTTAAAGCAAGAAAGTGGTGGAATTGCAGCCAAAAAACTGAAATCAAGCAGACAATCTTCCCTCTCCCATTACCACACCTTCTAATGAGGCAGCCCCGTGGGGACCACTGTGGACACTGGCTGGCAGCCAAGGCATTTACCAGGCACTTCCTTACCTTTGCTGGTAGCTTGAGATCATCCACAAGCAGCTGCTGACAATTTGTGCCCAAAATGTAAGTTCATGGTAGTTTAACCCACAGTTTGTAGCAATACTGCAGGCTGATTTTTTTCTAGAAGCTTTCCGTTTCTCAGTATTTTTTACATATTGTATTTTCTCAACTTACAAAGACTATCAGGAAGGCTTGTCAGTAGTTCACTGTGGAGATGGAGGGCAAAGGGGAGCGGATTGTTGACAGAATGTTGCTTGCTGTCTGGGCAGGCATAACATGCAGTAAGATGTAAGGCTTGGGCTCCCCTTTGGGATGTTCAACACCATGCCAAGTAATAACTTGAGCTCTGTCTCTTCAAAACATGTCTGTGTAGATATAGCTGTAGTCCATTTTGATGATCGTAACTCTGCAGCTGTATTAATGAATCAGCGGTGCAAGAAAGGTATTTAAAGGAAGAGTTTTACCACTCGTAAGTGGAAACCTAAAAGATCAAATCTGCAGTCTTTTTTTTTTTTTAATATTTTGTTGCTAAGGGTTTCCTGATATGTCATGCCTAATCTTGTTGATACTTCTTTAGGTCTTGCTCCTTTAAATAGCTTCAGATAAGTGGAGCATCCCATAATTTTGCAAAGATCTCTTGAAGTCAATGAAAGCCGCTTGTGAACATGGGTAGCTGGAAGAAGCAAATGCACTGTAAGCCCTATGCAGTCCTAAGCCATGCCATGTTTAAGAAATGAGAGTGATACAGTATTACTGTTTGCTTTGTAAAGTAATCTAATATAGAGGAACTTGAAACAATGTGCAAATTAGCCTTGTGAAAACCTCAATATCATTTTTTCTTTTTTTAAGAGAAAAAGTGTTTAAACCCCGAAATAGCAGTATGCAGGAAGAATTTGAGATTCAACTTCGCAGAAGTTGCAAGGCATCAGATAGAATAGGACTGCGATTTACCTGTTGCTGTGTGAAGCTTAAGAGCTGCAATCTCTGCTAGGAGATCCAAATTTCACAACACTTGAGTGATGGTGTAACAGGAAGAAGGGTGTGGGTAAAACTACAGAGCGACATATGAGTAATTCAAGACCTCACCTGTTTTCCCATCTGGAGAGAAGGGCCAAGTGGGGAAAGCATATGGGCAGATCAGAAGTTACAGTTTAAACGCTTACTTTTGCTGAACTGGGTTTTTAAAAGAGAGGTTATCTGTATTGAGGATAATCTTTGGGGATTCATGTTTGTTGTATGCTTTTTGTATTTTTGGATGGATGCTATTCAACTGAGTCAGGAAAAGCAACGGCTGGTGTGACTCCTTTTGTATGCAATATCAGAATGGCAAATCTAAGCTGTGAGGATGTAGCCAACAGATGCCAGCAGACTTTGTGATACTTTGCTGTTAATTTACTTAAGATGTGTTTCTTCAGTAATGTTCCTAATAGTGAACGAGTTAACTGTTAATAATCTCAATGGGGTGGAATTACTGTCTCATTTCAGTGTAAAAAAATCTTGGTGAGCATCAAAGATAGATCGTCAGTTTAAATAGTGCCCAGAAGTGATATGTCACAAAAAAGAAGTTATGATCCCAACAATGATTTTTGAAATTCAGTCAACATTATGTATCTTTAAACAAATACACATCTTTCTGCAATGTTTGAAACCAGAGATCAGGACCCAAAAATGAAACTTAGTATGTAGGTACAGCTGAGATTGGCTTCACTGGTTCTTATTGCCTGAGAAATGAAAAAGGTGAAAATAAAGGTAGGTGAACAATGAATTGAAGCTTAATATTTTCCAAAGTTTGACAGTTTTGTGAGGAAAAATGATCTGCTACAGTGTGTTTTTAAAATGGAAATCGTTTTATCTACAGTACTAAATTTGGAATCAGTATACTCAGCCATCTGCATCTGTATATATGTCAAGCCTAATATCTTTATTTAGGGATTAAATTTATACTGAGCTCTTGTTTGTTTGTTTTTTTCTTCAGACTTTTGCTATGTCATTTTTTTTCTGATGTAATATGGAATCTCATTAGTGAATTTTGTTGTATTTCTTGCTTACTGTTTATCTTTGTGAAAAACTTGGTGAAAGTTTGTGAGAACTCAGTGTAAGAATCCTTTTCCAGTACCTCTATATGTCAGTTAGCCAGCAGTTGAAAGCAATTAATGCTCTTCCCTTTTTAATCCAAGCTAATGTCTTCTAATCAACGTTATATAATTCAACAAATAAAACAAAACCTACCAAATTAACATACTGTATTCTTTTGTTTTCTCTGGATGTACAGCATAGCACATATTTTTATATCTTTCGAATATTTTATAGATCAATAGCTGAATTTCTGGCAGTAAATGCATTATATTATTATCACTTTGGTTAACATAAGAAATTGGGACTTTACGAGGGTGCTTTGGTCTTTATATTTCCGTAACAGGTTACCTGCTTTGAACCGGTTGTGTAGATAGTAAAATCTGGTCTTCTGCTTGGACAGGTAGGACAGATCCATGTTTGGTTAGACCATTATCAAATCGAAGGAAGTAACTAGAATTGGTAAAGCAGAGGCAGGCATGGTAATAATACGGAACCAAAAAAAAAAAAAAAAAGAAAAAATGAAGCAACGCACTATCATGTAGAACACTGTCTCTGCTGATAAGATTTATGGCTGTAAATAGAGGTCATGACGTCACTCTGCGGAGATCATAGCTTTTCTCAGCCTTGTACCATTTCCCTATGGCTCACATATGACCAGTTCTAGAACACCATGTTCCATGCTGTGTGTTCCTCACTATTTATTATTTTTTCTGACCAGAAGAGATTAAACACGAGAGAGTTCAGGGAGGAGTTGGAAAAACAGTAGAGGGAGTGAAAGGAAAATGGCATTAGTGAAGACTGAGAGGTGCCTGCGTAAGTATATTGGTGACGTCTAAATTGTCTGCAAATATTTGTAAAGAGTAACTGTAAAAAGTGAAAGTGCTTTTTATTTTTAATAACAGGATCTCTTACTGGAAGGAATGAAATTAAGACTTTGGTCTGTGATGATGTTATTACCTTGGAAGTGATCGATAGGAAACCTTTAGATCTAAGTTGTGTAAAACATCAGCAGCTGTATGGTATGGAATGAAACTACTTTAATAGGATGAGGGATAGGCAGCTACTGAAGTCCCCTCTGGTGTGATTATTTTGATAGTTGTGACATGTTTTGGTTTCAGGTGTTTTGAACACTAAACAATGCCTTTGACCTACTTTAAGTGTAGTATAACAACGTTGAGAAAATGAACTGTTCACATCATGAAAAGAAAAAAGGGAAATACATTGAAGTATTTCCTGTTGTTAGTCATATTTTTCTTAATGAAACATTTGCAGTAATATAAAGCAAAACAGCAAAAATCTGATTCTATTGTATTTGCCTAATGTAGGTGTATATAATCTTGTAAGAGCCATGTGACATTTTAGGTGTTATTTCATTTTCCCTTTCAGCTTTAGACTGTGGAAGTTAAAGTGCCCTAAAGGGGTCTTTATTCTGGTTGAAGTGCTCAGCCTGCATTCATGTTTTCCTCCTTCTCCTTTTCTTTATAGTAGTGTTTTCAGTTTTGAGGATTGTTGGGGAACAAGTGTCATCTTTTCTGTTAAGATCATTGGCAGCTAAAGCTACTCGGTGCCTTTTCAGTGATCTTAACTATCATCAATCAGCAAAAAAATGAGCAGTACCTCCTAGAACTGCAGGTTACTTACACATGTGACCCTGATTCAGAAATGTAAGTGTCTGTAATTTAAGAAGCTTGTAGGACAGGTTGTGTGATCCCTGCAGTGGTTGTCCATCACACTAGCTGTCTGGTTCTTTTCTGAAAAATGCTATTTAAGATGTTAAGGCAGTTTTTAAAAACTTGTAAAATCATATCATCTCAAAACCCTGAACTGTGAGTAACAATATATAGATTGTAGATTGGTCAAAGCGTGGGAGACTGCATTCCAACAGTATGCAAGGAGAAAAACAAAGGGAAGAAAGGGGAAAAAGGACCACTGTCTCCATACCAGAACTATCAGATTTAGTATGTATTCCAATTATATTTTTACAGGTATATATATATGTATATATATGTGTGTGTGTGTGTGTATATTATTGCTTGGTGCAACACTCCCCAAAATGTGGTGGCCATACCCAGCCTTGAATGGAGATTTCATTCATGGTTGCAATGGTAAAAATTCAGTGCTCTTCCCAGCTTCCCAGAGAAATCTGACATGACTATTTCATGCTCATGTCAGAACTGCCACTCTGACAGATGCTAAGATGTCACAGGATGTCACAGGGATCACCAGCCTACATTTAATTTTTCTTCTAAAACAACGTATGAGATTTGCAGGTGTCTGGGAGGTTGCTCAGAAGGGCTGGGAGTAGATTGTTGCAGGCAAAGTCCTTACAGACCAATGGTGTTTTGAATGGACATCATATAAGCATATTTTTCATAAACTTCATTTTCCCCTTGTGCCAGAGTAAGTTTTGGAGCCTACCCGTGAACTTGAAAACATATAATGAGGGGGAGAGTATTTCACCGCAGTCGGTGATTGTCTGGAGATGAATTCCTTAGCAGTAGATTCTCAAAGTATAAAAGAGGAAATGTGCTAGAAGTCTTCTGATAACGCGTAGTAAAAAAGAGAAGTTTGACTGCATGTTACAGTGTTAGATTTACTGTACTGCTTTCCATCCTGATTATCAATATGTGGAGTTTCAATGTTATGTGTTGTTTGTAAGTACAGTAACCCATCGAGAATGATAAAATTATCATGGCATGTTTATGTTGTTTCATCCAAATAAAAAACCCTCTTCCATTTGTTCCTGTATATATTTAAGATTGTATTTGCCCGTTTGTCCATAAATAATGCTTTACAGACATATGGAAAGAGAGAAGGAGTCTTTCCAAGATCTTCTAACTTACTTTCATCTAATTATTGTTATTTTCGATAGCTTTTTAACACTTTATTATGAAAATGCATGTAAGTGATTCAATTTGCAGTGCTGTCTGTTTACCCATGTTGAAAATTATTCTTTAACTCTGCGTGTTTGCTTTTTTTAAGGATATCATGACTCATTATTTACTCATGGGTAATCATCTTTAGTAAACAGTGCATCTTGTGAGAGCTAATACAGAGCTGCATGTGTACCAGTTAGAAAGAGACCCTTCGATTCAAAAGGTCCTGCCAGCTGTCACCCCCACAGCTAATATCACCTCATAATACAGAGCTAGTTAGAAAATACCAAAATAATGGCTGTGTTTAGAGAAACATGAAAGTTTGCAAATAAACCGAAACTCAATAACATGTAGAACTTCAGGTCTGCAGCAAAGTATACTCTGGCATATAATACTACAGATTTATATTTTGTGTCTGATACCTCACTACGATGTTTGGTTGGTATTTTATAGTTTTTTTTTCAATTACTGAAAGCAAAAGAAAATTGCATAAAATAAAAATAATTTAATCCTCTCCTTTTCCTGTTATGAGAAAGAAATGATTTGTCTCTATTACCAGTTACTTTCCTTAAAATTATATTCTAGGTTTAGATTTTGAATCATTCCCTGTGATGACTGTCTCATTTTGTCCCCTGTGATGACTCTCTCATTTTGTCTCCTATTTATAAAAGGAGTGAAAAGATTTAACTCATGAATTTTTCATACAGACTACAGACTTGCTGTTCGGGGACAAATTCTGTCCTCAGCTAGAAGTCAGCGTCGCTGGTTAGTTGTCTGAGTCAATGGGAGCCTTACGAATGTATTTCAGCGTAGTACCAAGAATTAAGTGTTTTGTTTCTATCGTACATATGGGAGTAAGAATTAAGCAGATGATAGATAAACTGATCGTAAAAATAGATAGGAAATAGAGGTTCGTTTTCCAGTCCAACATGCTGCTGCCAGTACTGGAGCAAGAGTAAAACCATTACTCACTGCCCTGCGGGAGCTGCACCCTGCAATGAGTGAGTACCATATTTTTAAATATCTAGTAACATCATGAAAAACTGGAGTCAAAGCAGAAGTTCAGATCTTAATTAGTGAAACTGCCTTTCCTTCTTCAGTGCCGTGAGCCAGAAAAATCTGATTATATTTTAAACTTTCAGAAACGGACTTTTTCATTCCAGTTCCCAGTGAAACAAAGAGCGAGGCAAGTGCAGGAAGCAGCTTCATGTGCTTTAATGGGCTGCTCTCAGGTTTGTAACATCTCCCCGAAGTTTCACATTTAGGGCAGCCCTTGCCCCTGTATTCTTTTGGCCTCCAAGATTTTCTGTACTTTGAAGTTACAAACCAAGTTAACCTTTGACCAAGAATTTCAAAATCACCTCATGAAAAGCCCTTCCCTGTATGCTGCCTGATAAATGAAAAACTCTCTTATGCTTATAGAACGCATAAAGCCTCTGTAGAAGAGACTGGAGGCTTTATTAATTCTGATTTGCAGTTTTTCTGTATAATCCGTTTTAGGAGGAGGCGTCCCAGTTAAGTATATGAAGTTCTTCCTTGCTTTGTGACCTCTAGAATGTAAAACTGGGCATAAGTAATTAGAGGGAAAAATGTTAGTGGTGCTGCCGTGATGGGAGCACCTTGCCTGCAGCGGGGGTCTGTCTGGGAAATAAGAGATTGCTATCAGCCATACTGTCTAAAGACCTGCCTGAAATAAAATCAGAAAGCAAGCCCAAAGAAAATGAAACAGAAATACGCCTGCCCCCCAAGTATTTTGTGCTGCAATGAGGAAGAAAATCCCTTTGCACCAAGACAATTTAAGGCTGCTGTTTAACTAATTGAGCATCTATTTTCTGAAAAAAGGCAGAGCATCAGCTGGTGCTGATTGCGCCCACAGTCTTCTCAAACCAGTGGGCACAGTCCGTCTCCTCAAAAATCTTGGTGGAAGACAGGGAACCCTTTCTGGTACACAGGAACGTGGTATATCTGGTATCTGAACTCCAGTCACCGATCTCTGCCTGGGCATCTTGAGATTTCTAAATATGTCTGTTAGTGGTTCCGTGGATTTCTGTCCTTCTCACGTCGTGTTTTTGCGAATCGCCTTGTGATGCTGTCGCGGGGGAGCTGGCAGGTTTGCTCTGGGCTGTCTGCAGGAGGTTTCTGTGTAAGGGGGCAGCTGGGAGCCTGGTTCCTGTGGGCAGGCCACCCCTCTCAGAGAGCCAGCCAAGTTGCTGCGGCTCTCTCACGTGCCCCTAGCGCTCTTAGGATGAGGCCTCACCTGGAGGGCGCCTGGTAGCGTTAGCGGTGCGGTTCAGAAAATGCCCGATTCTCCCACAGGAGAGGGGATTTTCAGGCTGAAGGGCAGTCTGCAGAGCTGGTGGGTCGGTCAGCACCTCGCTCGCAGCCTGAGGTCTCCTGGCCAGCCCCACAGCGCTGTCTGGAGGGTGAGGGCATGCCTCTGATGGAGCAGGTTGGAGATTGTTGCTGATGGCCCGGCTTTGGAAGCATCCCCGTAGGGTGCTCTTAGGCTCGTGTTGGAGGTGAGATGTACCTGGGAGGAACATGCTGTCTCGTAACGGCAGTGTTATTTATTATGGGATACACAGTGTGGGAAGGCAGACATGACATGAGCTATCTGCTGCTAGCAGGTTAATGCAGGATGTTTTTTTTAAGAGAAATCATAAACATGTTTGGCATATATACACCATAATGTGTCTCCTGCAAAACTCATTTGTCCAGTGTTGCCTAATCAATTTGTCTAGAGCTCATTGTTTTTGAGGGTTTGATTCCGTTTATGCCTCATGTCTCTCTCTGGCACTCAGATGTCTGACTGATGAGGTCTTTTGATGCTATGTGCTGTATGTATAGCCCTTGTGAACTTGTCTTGCAAAATCGCTAGATTTTAATCAAGTGCTTCTTTGAGTACTGAATCCTAAATACACAGACTTGTTGGCACTTAGAGAGCTTTATTTGTCTATCAAAACACATTAAAAACAAATGAGTCTATCAGAGCTGTCTGTCTTGAAAGGGGTAGGATTAAGATACCAGATTTAGCCTGTGGCAGCACTGAGGAGGATAATGGTAGATAGATGGACAGAAAGATTGGGAAAGAATTAACTATTAAGTTAAGTATCTTGGGGTTATAAACTGACTTTTCACCAGAACAGGTCTGTCATTACCTGTTTTGCTCTTCCCGAGCAGTTCCTGATTTCTCTGAATCCACTGCTGTATGGCATTTTGAAAGTCTTTTCAGGTGAATGGGGTGTCCTTGGAGTTCTGTGAAGGCGCTCTGAAACCAGGCTTGGTCAGTTCACAGGCGTGAAGTTGTCTTTGCAGCTGTGGTGTTGAAAATCATAACAGTTAGGATTTCTAATTATGCCCCCAAAAGTTAGGGATTGCACCCCACTGAAACTTAAGGCAAGATTGACACCTCAGATGCATTCGTAGGTATTCTGTGGATATTCTTACATTCTGTATGATGCCTGGGTTGTTACAAAAACTGTGAGGTCTCTAACTACCGATTTCTTGTTTTTTTTTTCCTTTTTTCTTAAATTTAGAAAAAGAGGTATTATAGGATTACACTAGTAAAATGTAATGACTTTACTTGATTTTTGAAATCCCAGCTCTTTGTGGAATTTCCTGGATTTTTCTTTACCTTTTAAATGACTTTCTGTGGAGAGTTAAACTGCTCAAAGAGGTTCTTAGACTTAAAATATGAGCTGTGCTAAATAAACAAATAACAGTCCCCATTGAAGCCCATTGAATTGATGTCTGCATAGCAACATAAACAGAACAGCAGAAGACAGTAGTTTTGGAAAGGACCTGAGGGATCTGATAAGTCTCTCCTCTTTAGCTGCTAAAATATGTTAAAAATGGAGAGAGAGTTGATAAGGCACCCTACCCACTTTGTTGGAGACAGACAGTATACTGTATAAAAGCGAAAGTTTAGCTTTTGGCTTACATAATAGAAAGGGGGAAATGTCACTGCGGATTATACAAGTTGTACTAAACGCTTGTCTATTAAAAGTAATTTATTTTTTTCCTGCTGTGCTGGCATATACAGCTACTGTCTTCTGTGCTGTAGTGTTAAACCAACACAATTTCAGCTATGTTGATTTTTTTTTTCCATAAACTCTATTTCTATCAGTCACTTATGGAAGTGGCCAGGAATTACTAATACAGAAGTTGTGCGACAAGGAAGCGGCTGCTTTGCTGCTGGTGTCTGCTTTTCATTGTCTCTGGGTGCGAATGCAGGATTGGTGCTGTGCAACAGAAGCAACTGCATGCAGACTCAGGGCAAAGCAGAACGTGAGAGTTGTAAAATGCAAGTCCTTGAAGCACTGCGAGGCAAACTGCTGCTTATGATATTATTGCTGGCTATGTTTTTGGGGATTTTGACCCTTAGCATTTATATTCAGTATGATATGTTTGGTTTAATCTCCTAGAGATGTGGTGCTTGAAATGGGCTGATGTGGCATACGTACCCCCATGTTGAAAAAGTAGACAAACTTTTATTGCTACTATTTTAATTTTTCTTCTAAAATATGGGCAGAAGGTGTTTAATTGTGAGAAATCTACAGTATTTCCCCATTTAAGGAAGAGGCTTGTTTTTGTGTGTTATTGCATGTATGTCTTTGCTTTTTTCCTACTTTGTCAGTTGAAAATCTTTGCTGTGTTTTTT
>VXAA01006090.1:525386-606168 GCA_013399115.1 Anseranas semipalmata
TTTTTTTTTTTTTTTGTAGGGGAAAAAAAACAAAGTGAGTTTATCATTTTCTCCAAATTATGGTGCTACTCTGATAATAGTTACAGGAATTTATTTTTTGCTGTTTTTTGATACTAGATCTTAAATTTTCAGAAGTGACTCATGATTTGGCGTAAGTCCATCTTAGTGCGTAACCCAGAACATCTGAAAGATGGTATTCAGTTCTTACTGGAAACAAGGTTCCATTAAAGATGGTCTTGTTTTCCTAAACTCCAGACAATTCTGGCTGGATAACAGGATTCTCTATAATTTTCTCTTTGCTGTCCTTACAGCACCGAATGATGTAGTGGCTCTTTCTCCTCTTTGCTTGCAGTTAGCAATGGTGCTGCTACGAGCAGGTGATCAGGCAACAACAGATGTCAGTTCCTTGGTCTGTGATTCAGTAGGGCGGTAGCAGGGGGAGGACACAGGGAGGAAGATGCTGGATGGGGTGATGCAAAAGAAACACAAACTGTAAAATTTATTTTGTAATAAATACTAAAAATAATGGGGTGCAAAATGTAAAACCTTGGGAGGGTTCTCAGAGCAGCAGCACTGCAATCACGAATGCCGTTGAATGACAATTCATGTATTGATAGGAAGAAGTGGAGCACTGTGTTATTTCCTGCCAAGGAGACATTTTTCAGATCTTGTCATCAGCAAATACCTTTGAGGATAACCTGAATCAGTACATTATCACCAAAGTGCAGCTATGAGAGCAGTCTGTAAGCATTTGCTTGTTGGCATGTTTTGCTCAGAAACACTGATTCTCTGCAGTGCTAAAACAGTGGTAAAAATCATTTGAAAATCATAAATAGAAAGGTCTGATTTCAAATAGATGAGGCTAGCACAGCCACCTTTTGTGTTTACAACATGACTTTCAAGATAGCATAAGATGAACAATTCAAAAATGATTTAGGAGTTCACCATGGATACATCCTATGTGACAGGTTTACAGTTCATTATTGTTTTAAGTGAAGAAATCATGTGAAAAATACAAGGAAATCTAAAATAATTCCATGTATCATGCAGAAGTTCATCAAAATAACTTGATAATAGCTGTCAGCATTCACTGGAAGACATGTTCATAGTTAATCATTTTGATTCTTCATCGGTGAGGAAACCACAGAATATTCTGTCCAAGTTGTTAAAGATGCCATCCAAAATGCAGTCCAAGATTTTGATTAAAACAGAGTATGCCTTTTGCACAATGAGATGTTGTGGCTGGATCTAATTAACAATGAACAATTGGAACCACAAAATAAAATAGTGATTCAGATAAGTTATAGAGCTTTTCCATTACATAGTCCATATGACCGATCCCAAATACCAACATCATAGATTGAGCCTGAAATATATATTAAAAAAAAAAAAAAAAGCAATGTTGAAATATTATATGGAACAAAAGCTCTCCTGGTTTGTAAAATGAAAAAATGCAGATTTCTGCTCCATTGTAACTTAGCTGCAATATTCAGCTGCTTTGTTGTATTGTACTTCTGATGCATTTTCAGAAAAGAATTCCTTCCTTATAACCAAGAAACAAAACATAGTATGAGAGCCTTTTTTGAAAGAATTAGAGAAATGAGAAAGTAGGATATTTTGTGCCTAATATTGCCTGTGGACATGGAGTCCTCTGCCTCTCCCCCATATATTCTTTCTGAGTTGCTTCTCTGCCCCTCTTCTATTCCAGTGCGCTTTGAGCATCTCCTTTCCCCATCGGCTCCGTGCTGACCTGGGAGGAGCATGGAGGTGATGGTACCCATTTCTCCCACCTGCAAATGCAGACCACGTGCCCCCTGTGTGCCATGGGTCTGTTGCACATGCCTCATTCCATCTCATTTCTTTCTGCACGTTCCCATCGCACTGCCATCCCGCATCCCTGTCTAGCTCAGGCATCAGTGCCAGAAGTCAAAACATTATAATTAGTATTTCTAAAAAAATTTTGGCATGGGAGACATTACTCAGGCTATTGACGTCTGTTGTATTGGATCTGGATTTCTGTTTACCATCTAACTGCTGGTAGTGCCTCTCTCCATCGAAGAAATTAATCAACTCGTGTACTTTTTGTCACATGTAGCATTAGTAATTTTTTTGAGTGTTGAAGGGTTGAGTGTTAAAAATCCAGTACATAACTCTGCATGCTACTGCCTACCAATAATTAATTATTTACAAAATTTTAACTATGGCAATGAATCACTGATCTTAGAGAAGAGGTTTGGAAAAGTAATTTCACTTTCGTTTACTGGAGCTTCTTGAATAACGAACAGTCAGAGTCTCCCATTTTCGGTAAGTTGACAATAAGCCAGTAGGACCAAAAGGATCTCAGGATAACTTCATACAAAATATCTTGACTTTGTTTGTGATTCCCGACTCAATATTTGATTGTGAGGAGATATGGAAATCTTCCTGACTTGACCAGAACGGAAGTTGTGGTAGCCATTGGCAATTAAATGAAGAATGTGCACCACATTGTAAAATAAGCTGTCTGTTAGATCCTGCTCATGGAAGACTCGAAGTGAAACTTCACATCCTCTTCAGTGTAGAGAGGGGGATGCCTGAAGCCGTCTTTGCTTGTGCTTGTGCGTTTCCCTCGCCTTGGGACAGGCTGGCTGGCAGTTTGGCCTTGGCGTACCGGGGAGTGCCCTCAGGCGCCGCTGCCTCTCAGGCGGCCTGGTGCCGGTCCCCGGGGGAGCGGCCTGCAGCCGGCTGGGGGCTGTCCTCAGGAGGCTGCCGCTGAAACGGGAGATCCCAAGTACTGGCTGCGCCCACCGAGCCTTGGGGCGTCCCCCTCTAGCCTTGCCAGGTGCCTCCCTTGTCCAGCTGGTCCGGCGCAAACACAAGAGCCTGGTCTTTGTCCTCAGCACTGCGTTACTCAGCTGCTGCGTTGTCGTGCTTGTGCTGGTGGCACTCAGTGTCGGTGGTGCACCTGATCTGCGGCTGGAGGGGCTCCTTGGTTGTTGTTCTGCTAATGCTCGTGCATCCGTGCAGCTGCTCAACGGCAGCTGCAGGGGACCTTTTGGTCTCCGTTCCCATTTTGCTGCCAAGATTTGCAGCATCTGGTGTGCTTTGGCTGCTTGCTGGGGCACTTCACCCGCCTTCAGTGTGGTTTACTGCTTTGGGCTCAAAGTTTGCTAACCGTAAAACAGGTACATGCTGCCAAATTTAGCCTGCGTAAGAGACCTCGGCAGAGGCTGCAGGCATCCTTCAGGGATGACACGCATTTAAAATCCCTTTTAAGGTAATGTTATAGAAGGGTCTGTAGCATAAATGGTGATAATACTTGGAGAATTTCTTTAAAATATGGTTTTGTGTATAGTATTTCTTTTAGTACATCCTTATGCATAAACCCTCTCAGTATAATTACAGCTTTGTAAATCCCCATTATTTGTTCTCTCTTAGTAACAAAGGATTTTTCTGTTGAGTTACAACTGCAAATACCTCATAAACCCGACAGCTGAGTATTATCTGTGATACGCTGAAGGAAAAAAATCATGCAAATACCATTGTCTTTCTAAAAATACAGAAATGTAAATTAAACTTTTTTATGGAGTATCCAAAATGTGGAAAATACCACTTTCCCTCTTTCTGGTACTCATGCACTCAGAAGTTTTCAATGTGAATGATTGTAGTTTTGAATTTGAGTACTTGGATAGAATTTTTCCCGATCTCCTTGGGTAGAAATAAGCATAAAAGGCTATTGCAACAGAATGGTTTTGATACATGACTACATATTTACTGAACAAATGTTTAAATGTCGGTTTGTCTCTTAATCAGAGTTTAGCCCAGTTCCACCCTTCAAAAAAACCCTTAGCTTCAGAAAATAAAGCAAATATCATTTATTAAGGCTTTTATTCTGTTAGCTTAGCCAGAAAGTCTGGATTCAACAATATTTTGAGTTTAGTCATAGTTAGTTATCACTAGCAAGTGTTTTTATTGTCAATAACAATGTTACCATCAGCTCTCCAAAAACGATCAAGAGAAGTTAGGCAGCTGCAAGGACTAATTACATGTAGTTGCCTTTCAGTGAGGATGTATATGTGCTGTATATATTGTGCATAGGGAGACATTTTCCGAAGCACTTCTTAGAAATACCTGTTTCTGTTTCATTATCTATGTCTTATAAAGGCAACCAAAAGTGCCATTTGAGAAACACTTCCCAGCAGAATTGCTGGCCTGATGATTATATGAAGTTGTGCAATACTTCTTAAAATCATTACTGTGCCGTAAACAAGAAGAAATTACTCTCATCTTTAAGCTTGCTTTGCACTGACTTTCAAATGGCAGATTAACATTTTGTGTCTTCTTAAGGTATTGTTGTAGCTTTCAAAATGTGTGCAGAGCTTAAGGACATATTACCTGCTCAAGCCATGCAGTCTGTGGCCACAGCTCTGAAATGTTGACTGGGATGTGTGATATATGGGGGACTTGAATTAGGGCACATGCCACACAGGTAGGAAAAAATTGAAAAAGAAATACATCAACCAAAAACCTCAATGGGATCTTAAAGGAGTTAATGTTCCACCTAATGAAGCTGGATGTGTATAAGTCCATGGGGCCAGACGGTACACATCCCAGGATGCTGAGAGAGATGGCTGATGTGGTTGCCGAACCGCTCTCCATCATATTTGAAAAATCATGGCTGTCGGGTGAAGTCCCCGGTGACTGGAAAAAAGGAAACATTACTCCCATTTTTAAGAAAGGGAGAAAGGAAGACCCGGGGAATTATAGGCCGGTTAGCCTCACCTCTGTGCCTGGGAAGATCATGGAGCAGATCCTCCTGGAAGACACGCTAAGGCATGTACAGGATAAAGAGGTGATCTAGGACAGCCAGCATGGCTTCACCAAAGGCAGATCTTGCCTAACCAATCCGGTGGCCTTCTATGATGGAGTGATGGCATCGGTGGACAAAGGAAGGGCGACGGACGTCATCTACCTGAACTTGAGCAAAGCCTTTGATATGGTACCTCACCACATTCTTCTCTCTAAATTGGAGAGGTATGGATTTGAAGGATGGACTGTTAGGTGGATTAGGAATTGGTTGGCTGGTCGCAGCCAAAGGGTTGTCGTCAATGGTTCTATGTCTGGGTGGAGGCCGGTCACAAGCGGTGTCCCTCAGGGGTCGGTCTTGGGACCGGTGCTCTTCAACATTTTTATTAATGACATAGACGACGGAATCGAGTGCACCCTCAGCAAGTTTGCGGACGACACCAAGCTGAGCGGTGCAGTTGATACCATAGAGGGAAGGGATGCCATCCAGAGGGACCTGGACAGGCTGGAGAAGTGGGCCCAAGAGAACCTCATGAGGTTCAACAAGGCCAAGTGCAAGGTGATGCACTTGGGCTGGGGCAATCCCAGGTACTTATACAGACTGGGAGAAGAAGAACTCGAGAGCAGCCCTGCGGAGAAGGACTTGGGGGTCCTGCTGGACGAGAAGCTGGACATGAGCCGGCAGTGCGCGCTTGCGGCCCGGAAGGCCAACTATGTCCTGGGCTGCATTAAAAAAGGGGTGGCCAGCAGGGAGAGGGAGGTGATTGTCCCCCTCTACTCTGCTCTGGTGAGACCCCACCTGGAATACTGCGTGCAGGCCTGGGGCCCCCAGCACAAGAAGGATGTGGAGCTCTTGGAACGGGTCCAGAGGAGGGCCACTAAGATGATCAGAGGGCTGGAACACCTCTCCTATGAAGAAAGGTTGAGGGAACTGGGCTTGTTTAGCTTGGAGAAGAGAAGGCTCCGGGGAGACCTCATTGTGGCCTTCCAGTACTTGAAGGGAGCGTATAAACAGGAGGGGGAACGCGTGTTCACACATGTTGATAGTGATAGGACAAGGGGGAATGGTTTCAAACTCAGACAGGGGAGATTTAGGTTGGATATTAGGAGGAAGTTTTTCACTCAGAGGGTGGTGAGGCACTGGAACAGGTTGCCCAGAGAGGTTGTGGATGCCCCATCCCTGGAGGCCTTCAAGGCCAGGCTGGATGTGGCGCTGGGCAGCCTGCTCTAGTAGTTGGCAACCCTGTGCAGAGCAGGGGGGTTGAAACTAGATGATCTTTAGGGTCCTTTTCAACTCAGGCCATTCTATGATTCTATAATGTGCTCTGGACTAGTTCACCATAATTTGTTTCGTTGTTGTTGTTTATTTGTTTTTATCTTTTTCATTAGATGCTTATATTAAGCCTCTGCTTTCATAGCACTTTTTTGCTTTAATTTTGGATGGGAATTACCGTGAGAGCTGCATTCCAGTGTGCTGGTGGCATGGATGTCATCTGCCATTCCAAGGAAAACCTGGCACCACTGACTTAGTTTTCAGAAAAAGTATTGGGGAAAAAATATGCGTTCTGGATGTATCGTGAGTAGGTGGAGACTGCCAGGCTTTAAGGTCAGTAGCATGTTGGGTTGGGACTGGCATCCTGGAAAAGATAACGTAGCAAAGTCTGTCGTGTGCCATTCCAGGAGTCAATAATGACCTGCACTGCCTGGGGATATTGTGCAGCAACATTTACTGTACATTTGTTCTTGAAGGCACTGGCCATCTTTGTTCTGCCATCTCATAGAAAACAAACCAAGGGTGAACAAGACAACCATAATTGTTCTTATTACAGTGGGGAGGTTATAAGCAGAAAAATACGTGCTTTCTGATCAAAGGTTTGAAGGTACAAGCCGTAGCTCTGCTGTAGTTTATGCTTACTCAGACACGCAGGCAATGATTAAAATCAGGTATCTGGTTTGAACCTAAAGATGAAATTCATCTCACCTTGTCTTGGCTGTCTCAGCTTGTCTGCTCTCTGTGTTTCTCTTCAGTAAGCTGATGAGGAAATTCCAGGCTGCTGTTTGCACCTCCAGTCTCAGAAGTAGCAACTTCCACCAGTAACTGCACTGTGTGGTTAAAGACGTGTGGGATGAATACCTAAGTCCTCCAGACTTTCCATTTCACCACCATCATACATTGCATTTAAAGCTTGAAGGTGCACCCAGATTTGAATATTGTTAGTGTTTTGTGACATCTTGGGCAATACTCAGAAAAATGATGAATGCTGATAGTTCCAAAATATGTACAAAGGCTTGTTTTCAGCACCTCAGTGCCTTTCTTAATTGGGTTCTTGAGCTTAGGTCAGATTTTCAAGCCTAAAGTGAATGGAAGGTTTCTTACTGACTTCAGTGTGTGTCATGGCACTGACTTCAGTAGCTCTGGGTCGGGCCCTACAGAGATGGCATCCTCAAATACCTTTCAGAGGGAGAACAGAGTTAGTTGTAGGACATGGGATTATGTTAAGCACAGAGAGAATAGCTGCCTTTTTCTGAGATCTGCTTAGCTCTCTTGAACTTTATGAAATCTCTACATTAGAATAATACGTTAGCTTTTCTTTTTAATGACACAAATAATAGATTTTTTAAAAAGAGTAGAAAAGTAAGTGTGGATTTGGATCAATTACTTTTAAGTACAGTTTTTATTTTAAAAGTAAATGAATTTATCTTTGTCCTTTTTTAAGTCAAGGAAATTTGTGATATTAATATTTATAATGTAAATACAATCTGCTGTAATGGAACTTGAAGGCCTACTAGCCAAAATATCTTTTAATCTTGTTAATTCTTCATTAAAGCAGAGATTTGTAATTGAAATGCTGGAAAAACTGGACTGTAGACATTACTATCTGTGGATTCACCATTTACTGGAGAGGATAATAGCTTCTGGACAGCTTATTCATAGCATTTCCATACCTTCACTAGTAAAGCAGCTGTGAATTTTCAGCTGTTCAGGATGGTCTCAGGCAACATGCAACCATAGCAATGGTGATTGTTGGTTCCTCATTATTCTACCTTTGAAAAGCAAGGTCAACCTACCTGGCTGAAAGTTAAGTCTTCTTTAGACCCACAAAGAGGACTGGCTTGCACATCATTGAATTCTGTGATTTCTATGACAGCCAGTCATCAAAAGCAATAATAAACGATGGCTGAAGAAACAGGCTTGTGCTTGGCATTCAGCTCTTTCTTGGGGAGAGGGGCAGACTTGCAGTGGTAGCTCTGAAGTGGTGCCGTTCATGCTGGTAGGGTACCAGAACAGGGACCGCGTATTCCTCTTGAGGTTTGCAATTATGTGTAGGCATCTATAGCTGCGGGTGGGGTTGTATTCAGTTTTTTGGCAATGATGGTTAATTTCTAATCTGTACATATGCTTTGTATAGAGCTATTTTATGTGTTGTCTGCCTTCCAGCTATGATCTTGTCTTTGCTGTCCAATCTAAACACGGGCTTTCTTCTAGCCTGTTATCCTGCAGATAGCATATACCAGCATGATAATTATGATTAACATTGTACTAGCAGTAAACATTCTCAGGATGCATCTGTATGTTGCAGAGAGCTTAGACTGTGCAAACAGGCGTATCTACAGCCTTCCCATACCCGCAGAGACTGAGTCACACTAAGGAAGCACCAAACAATTCAAACCGTGTTGTGTAGAACTTCAGAAGTGAAAGTGCCTGTCACAGTGTAGACTTTGGCATGCTGTAGTCATGGCTTTTCACTCTACAAAGTGCACGGCACAACTTGCTAACTACTGCGAGTGCTGGATCTGTAAAATCAAATGGCACTGAGTCAAGAGTGGTGGGCAGGAAGATTAAATTACTTCTCTGTGCCAGCAGAGTTCTCCGCATCTTGAAGAGGAAGGTCAGTGAGATTTTCCCTGTGCTTTTTTTTTTTTTTTTTTTTTTTACTGTTTTGTATTTTAATTCTTAGTGGGAGCTGCTAAAGAGTAGATCTGAAAGCTAAACTTCATGGAGCGGCTTTGGGAATAGATTTATCTCCTGGTCAGGATTCTTGGTCCCCCACCCCTTTCTTTTTCCTTCCTCGACTCTTACGGAGTGAGAACTCAGTGGCTTTTCCAGGCTCAGTTGGCTTTCTGTGATCTTTTGTGGAAAAGGAAATTGTAGTTGTTTTGCTCAGTCAGTCTCCTTGTGGTGCTCTGAGCATCAGGGCATCCTGCAGGGGCTGTAGAAATAAACTGAAGCAAAGTCTGTGGCGATGGTGAATCTGTCTAGAAGACTGAAAAGATTTGGATCTTTTGGTAGCTTTAAAGATTTTTTCCCCTAGTTGTTTCTCTCTATTTGAAGAGGTCTGCGAAGGATTTCAGGAGCATAAAAGTGATTTGAAATAGGATGAATGATATCTTGTTGGATAATGACGTATGTATGAGAGGAGGAGGAGTGCCCTCATCCCTATACGTGATACCTGTTCAAAGGCAGGCAGAATATGTCATTTATACCTAAATTTTGTGAAGTGCGCCTGGATGCCTTTTGTCCTACTGTGTACTGGATAAGTGCTGAATCGTTTCAAAAGGACTTGTTTTAGCTGTTTGGATATATTCATTATAGGGATCAAAACCATGCTTTGGTTAATGGTAAGATGTTGCCATAGCTTCAGCTTTGCAATATCTGCTAAAGAGCATGCAACAGAAAAGATGAAATAAGAATGACTGAAACAAGAAAGAACCCTTTTATGCATACAGCTTCATGCAGCCAAGAATTTTCTAAGTCTGGTAAAGGAGGAAATTTTCATTTACATCAATTCTGCTGTCCAATCAACTCGGCAGCATTAATTTTCTGTGGTTTGACTGGAGTTGGTGGTGAGTATTCTCTAAGACTTATGAAGAGCATCAGTAGCAAAGTACGTTGTTAAAACAGTTTCTGTCAGTAGGTTTTTTAATGTTAGTTTTAGTATTTATCAAACTGATTCATAAGGAGTTGTTCTGAGAAAGATGGAGATTGCAAAAACATTTCTGATTTTTTGTGTCTGAATTCAGAAGATAATCTTAAATACCTTGTTTACATTATAGAGCCTTTTGTCACTGAGTGTGGACAGTAGTCTGCTTAGTTTAACTTAGTTGTATTGATGTGCTTTTGAGGCAGTCTAGTAGAAACCCTCCAGAGTGCATCCAAAGTTAATACAGTTGGTGACAGGCAACAAGTACAATTTTTACTGTAAAGAGACATATGCTCAGAAATATGACACATCTGAATATTGCAATGAAAATGTCTTTTGTTGTTGTTGTTGAGATCTTCCCCTCCATCTAAGCAAGGAGGTCATTAAGCATGAAAGCAGTTCAGACAGTTGACAAGAAATGTTACCTTCTTTACATGGACGCAGAGAGCCCACGTGAAACTCTTTGCCAAGGTGTCAGAGGCAGGTAAGGCAGGAAGCCTGACAAGTCTTCTGCAGGGACTGTTGAACGCCTGGGGCCTCACTTACCCAGCGTGGTTTTGGGCGCAGTGGGATGGAGGTTATCTCCGATCGGAGAGAAGCTAGGTCATCTGAAGATGGAGAGAAGCTTCCTGCTGCCCGATGGAGAACAGTAGCATGCACTTCTTTCTCTAGGACACGGTCCTCTTCGCCGAGTGTCTGCTGAGACCATCAAGCTGGGCAGGCAGTGGGTCCCGTGAGAACATGTGATGGCAGGTGCTCATGGCCTCATGATAGGTTGCCCTATTATCAACTGCTAGATCAGATAAGGTAAACTTACACAAACTGTTTCTTTAAGCATGTTAGGATATTTTTATTTTTTTCTGGGAGTCGTAAAACCTGCCAAAATCAGCTTTCATTCTTCTTTTAAAAGCACGTAGGATGAGTTAAATATAAAGCAGTCCATCCTGTGAGTGTTTCTAGCATAGACATACTTTGCTTCAAAAGCTGTGGATCTTGTCACAAGTCCACAATGACTTCTAGTCTTCTTCAGACTTGCCTCTGTACCTGCTTTGTGGTCAAAACAGGCAATCCTGTAAGATACTCCTTTCCATGCCCACAAAGTCACATGCTAATCCTGTAAACTTTGTGCTATGGACCACTG
The DNA here is from genome assembly GCA_013399115.1 of Anseranas semipalmata. Lineage (NCBI taxonomy): Eukaryota > Metazoa > Chordata > Aves > Anseriformes > Anseranatidae > Anseranas > Anseranas semipalmata. The sequence goes on from VXAA01006090.1 coordinate 536,235, forward strand.
TAGTGTTGGGACAGGTGAGTAATAAAGAATCGGAGACGTAAGATGTCCTCAGTTGCACTCTGGCTAGCTTCAATGGATGTTTTGCGTGAGAAAGGTAAGAAGGATTTGGCTCATGCTGTAATAAATCCCATTCAATCCTATTGAAGCCCTGCGTAGCATCTAGTGATACAATACCTACCGGTCCTGTCCCTTGATTCCTGTAATGTATGCAAAACCTTTCTTAAGTTATCTCTAGTGGTGACCTAAAGCCAGATTGGTAAGTGTGAAGTAATCTGGTGCTGATGCATGTTTTACTAGCTGATTATCAGGAAGAGCTGTAGAAAATTAAACCTATGAGTTCTAATATATTTTACTAAGTAATGAAATGACCTTACAGTTATTCGTCTTCCTTTATAAGCACACGTGTGCAGATTCTCAGCTGTGGTAAATCAGACATTGTAAATGTCAGCTCTGATGAGCTGATTCCTACACATGAGATCTCATGCCTTTTCACAAAATGGATGTTTAATCTAATCAATTTCTGCACTTCAGGAATGTCTCTTTTTACATTTACCTGTTCTGTTTCTGAAATAGGTTCATATTAGGTCTCTCATAAAATATTGGGTAAACATACTCTAAATTAAGGAAAGAGGCCATTCTGCTATTCACTTAAACTTTGCTTGCCGTAGATTGGCAGATTCACAGCCATTCTTAGAAGACTGTGTTATTAAACCCTCTGTACCCCCCAGAGCAGTGTTTTCATTGTAGAGCTGAGAATTTGTGTCTTCATTGCACTGATCCCATGCTTTGAGACCAAGCTTTGAATTCATCCTTGACAAAGATGAACAAGTTCTCTTCTGGTTTTCTCTCCATTTGTAAAATTCTAAATGCATCGATTGAAGCTAGCGAGGTATATGGAAAGTGCTAGAGGCTGAGACACTTTGCCTGTGACTCAGCATGATTTTCTCTGCTTTTCAACAAATACCAACAATAGTTGTCATTTTAGTAGACTTGCCTTTTTGTTTTCTACTTTATACTTTGTATTGTACTGATTTAGAAAATGAAATCAAATAAAGTATGATTCTGTCCTTGCATATAGTAGTGGCAAAAATTCCCATTTACTTCAGAGTTACCAGAAGCCAGTTCCCAGTTATAATGCTGGTACCTGTAAGTAGTTCTCATTGTTTGTAAAGGACTGAACAAGTCACAAAGAAATGGAGGGTTACTTACTTTATTATTTTCGTAGGCCTCAAAATTCATCACTTGTTCTGAGTCAGGCTGGAACATTTTCAGAATAGTGTTACAGCTTATATATTTTTGAGATTGTGTGATGTACATTGGTAAGCTGTTGACAAATGTGTCTTTTAGAATGGATTAGCTGAAGCAGATGTTTAATAAAATGGCTTGAGGTTTTCATTTTTCTACAACTGGCGCTGACTTTACCTGTTTTGGGATGGAGCAGAACCTAGCTTATTTAAAAAAAACAAAACAAACAAACAAACAAGCAAAAAAAAAAAATAAAATAAAAATTCCAGGCTTTGTAAATACATATTGAAATGCAAATCCATCTTACAATAAAAAATATCCAGTGTCAAATAAAAGTAATAGCAATACAAATACTGATCATAAAGTACTGCCTGCAGTCAAAATAAACCTACAAAGCATACTTAATCAGCCTGCAGTTCAGGTGGTGAATTGACTAGATCAGTTATTTGTATTGTTATTTCCAAAGTATTTGAAATGTTTGTTCAGAAGCAATGCTAAGAGAATAAATAAATAAATAAATAAATACCTTTCAAAGTGCTGAGAATGATTAATTCTCCCCCAAAAATGGAAATCATTTCAGTTATATAAAAAGACACCCATAGCTTTTGTGTTCATTGAAGTGAAACTGAAATAAACTACTTTTTACCAAGTGGGTCTTTAATACAGATTTCTTTGCTCTTTTCAGTGAGAGAACAGAAAATGAAGCTCTAATAAGGTAAGAATTTGTTATTCCACTTTAGTAAAATATTCAAGTCGATTGCATGTAATTTTTAACAAATATGCTCAGCATTTTGGGGTGGATCCTAGATACAGTGTGGCTCGGTGTGTTAAATTAAAAAGGAAAGAAGATAATATTGCAGAATGAGTCAAATGACATTTGACTGTTTTTTATAGTCATTATTTGATCTTTTAATCACAATAAGATACCTGCATAGATTTGGAAACTTCTTTTTGCCTGTGAAAAATGTACAGGTAATTATTTTTCATCAGACTTAATAGATTTCACTACTCACACAATTAAAATATTTACTTGTAAGGAGAACTTTCTTGCAGTTTGAAAATGAAACATGAGAGTATATGCTGATAAAATGAGTAACTTTGTACCAAATTTTTGGTTTATGAGATGCAATGATGAGAATTTATGAATTACACCATTAATTAAATGTATCTGTAGAGAAAGAGCGAACTCTTCTAGGAGCGAGTATTTTCTCCTCTTCAATGCAACATGATTCAAGCTGCCTTCTGGAAGTAGATACTGTATGTACCTACTGATAAGCAAAAGGCAGTAAGTGCTCTTTCTGTATGTTACCAACTGGAAGGGGTGTTAAAAAATGGGGTTTTAATCTTTTTATTTCTTTCATCACTAGTGAGGATGCTGACATTCATGTGCTGCGTTATCTAGAAAACTGTACACTTATACTGTGAAGCAGCAATGTCAAATAACATAATCAGGTGTAGGATAGCAAGTTGTTCAGACAGACAGCTGCAGTATGAACCTGTTCAGAGCATAACAGAAATGTGCAGTTACTTTTCAGTCACTGTTTTTCAGGTAATTTCTTCAGTTTTTGTAGCCATTCACAGGATACTGAGTGTTGTTAGTAATTGTTTTCCTTTCTACCCGTATTTGCCTGATTTGTTTTTTATTGGTTGTTAAAGTAAAAGCTTTCAGAGTTATGTGGATTCTGTGCACCTATTTCAAGTCAAACATTTTCCAAACAGAATTATGATTAAAAGGAAGGGTTTTTAAACCTGCTGACATCTTAAACCAATAAAACTTGATACATCTGCATAAACCGTGTTCCTGATTTCCAGAGGGGCATCCTTGGAATAGGGAAGAATGAGGCTAAGAAAAAAACAGTTAAGCTATGCAAAATGTAAACTGTTGGAAGCCACAAGTGAGTAGAAATGTGAAATATTAATGGAAAAAAAAAAACAGAAGTGTTGTGAAAAAGCAATGATGTGTTATAACACATTTTTTGTTGTGGAAGATTTTAAAGTGATGTTGTAAATAGCAGACAACCTAGCTTTGGATACTCTTGCTCTATATTAGTACACGGAGTGTACGTGCATATACATGTGCATGTATTTGCAGTTAGAAAGGTGTGTGCATATATAATACATCTGAGAGACAGCAAGATGCTGCTGTTCTGCACCAAATCTGTGCAAAGGACTGAAAGCCCTTCTGTCATACAGTCAGCTAAGGAACTTTATAATGTGTTGAGAATCACATGGGTAGTACAGGGACTGAGTAAATGCCAGAGGAAATTCTCGTTCTGAGCAGTCTTTGTACACTGATCTCATCAGCTTCCATGATCCAGAAAGGACACAAGTCCTTCTGTCTCCTCAGCAGGATTCAGCCATACAAGAACTGGGCAAATGTTGCAAAAACGAATTAAGCTCTCTCTGTTGTTAGTTGATCACCTAACACAAGAGAGCCTTATGCAGAGTCTCTGTATGCTGCAGTAATATAAACATCTAAGTAATATGGCTAAGTAATATAGCATGACAGTGGTAGTGGAAATTTACTCATTTTGTTTCCCAGAGTCACAACTGGAAGTAGTTTAGGGTACATATTGCTCACTCCTGGGTTTCTGCCTTGGCAGTGCCTGCAGAAGTACTGGTTCGTTCTCTTAACAGGATTTTTAAGTGATTTTGACATATGAGTGGTAGGAAACCACCTGCCATAGGCCATCGATTTCTTTATGAGTTAACTGCAGTTTTTAGTAACTAACGATCTGGTTGGAGCTTGAATTTATCAGTTATGTTAGAAAAGAAACTCTCTGGACTGCAGTGCTATTTCTCCCAAATTTCCAGATCTTACAAATGGGTTACCGCTATGAAAGCTGGGAAACTTACTACAGATCTTCAATGCCCGCTCCTCGTACTTGAATTGGCTTTTCTCTTTAAGACTGTATAGTCAAAAGCTATCTGTAATACCACCAGGAACAATAAGCCCCAGCAGGTGTGTGCGTTGGATTCAGGAATCTCTGTTTTGATTTGCCAAGCAGGCAAACTATTTATCTCAAGTCAGAGAATTTTGGGGTGTGATGTGGTTAGTATCTAAAAATATCTATATAGGGAGATAGGATAGGGCTCCAACAGACAAAAACACAGCAAGATAAGCAAGTTCACATTGGAAATACGATACCGTAGGTGTAATTAACCATTGGAAGCGCTTAGAAAGGAATGTGGTAGATCACTTAGAGTAATTAAATCAAGATTAGATCTCTTTCTGAAATATCTTCTAGTAGAGTTACAAGTTCTTGTGCTTTGTAAAGAAATTGCTGCGTGAGGTATTATGGCCTGTGCCAGGCAGGAAGTCAGACCAGATTACCATAATAGTTCCTTCAGGCCTTCTAAATCCACATATCCATGAACAAAGGCTCTTATGTGGTACAGGCAGCCACAGAATTTCCAAAATCACCGCTGAAGCAGTTCACTCTTGTTTCAGTGGTGACTTACCAAGATCCGCTGAAAGGTTGAGAAGTCTTTGAGCAGATCCGTGAAGAAGCTCCGTGGTGGGTACAACGCCGCTGAGTTGGCAGGTTTTGCAGGCTGCACTGATGCATGATAGTAACGAACCAGTTTCTGCTATTGTTTGATCAGTCCATACGCATATTTTGCTGCATAAATCTTCTGATATTTCACCTGACTTCCTTAGTAGTTTGCATTCGTATTAAGATCACTGAAAAGTAATAGTTTATACATGAAGTCTATTGAATCCGTTCTGTGGGATATAACTAAAATCCTGAATAAATTCAGAATTTTCTTCAGTTATACTGTGAGCATAATGCCATCTTTAACGTAGGGCTTTCTGTAGTCAAGTGCTGTATCTGAAATCTTAATATCCATATGAGTACAAAGGGTAGGGTAAATTTCTAGTGGATTATGTAGAATTCCTAATACAAAGTAATTTGCTGTCTCCCCAGACTGGAAAAGAAATAACTTGTCTGTTTGCTCTGGGACCTGCATGGGATACTGAAAGAGTGTGGAGGATGCTTGTCTTTCTGTTCTCATCTGCTACAGGGAAATGCATCCTTGTTTTACTGGATAGGAGGCAGCAGATCCTTTTCAGAAAAAATACTTAAAAACAGTTGATCAAAAAGTAGTTTTATACTAGAGGAACACAAAATACTGTGTTGAGCAAAGATAGCCCTGAGTCCTTTTTGTTACTTTGGTTAACTCATTAATTTTACCATCCAAAATTAATTGGGAGTTACTATACAAAATACTGCAAATGGAAAAATCTATCACGTTGAGATCAAAATGATGTCATCCTACTGCACCCGTATAGCATAGCATCTATTACAGGAATATAGAATGTAACTCCACAGTAATAGGACAGAAGTAATAACTGAAAGTTATGTTGGCCATATGTGTGTGTAAAAAATAGTTCAGGAGCATTTTCATGTCATTCTGAATCTGTTTAAAAACCTGCAAAAAAGCTGTTCCGTAAAACCTTCAGAAACTAGAGCTATCCAGGGTAATTTGCTGGTGAACCCAGGTGTAGCAGAAGATTTTGTGTTCCAGCACACATGGTAGCTGGCTTGCCGACAGGTGGTGGGCACCCTGTACCTAACTTGTTCCTGTTCTCTGACAGGAGAGAAGACTTTGGTTAGTCAAAACTCAGACGTGTTTGGCTGGTTGCTGTGCTGTAACAGTTGTGATTTTTTTAGTGTGAAGTTTTTCATGCACAATCTGTCTTGAAAATATATTACATACCAATGGTTTTCACAAATTCCTGATAGCCATAATACTGGCTGCGGAGAGCATTTCAAAACAAACTTAAGGATGTCTTTATTCACATGTTTTTGCTGCCACAGAGTCACAGTTATTGGATAGCTCAGTTCTGAAAAGGAGGGGAGGAGGTTGTGCCATGGGAAGAAAATTGCTGTCTCCATTAATAAAATGTATTTGAGCCATCAAATCGCTGCTGTTTTCTTCTGTCTGAAAGCTCATGGCTAAGTCATTTAATGTAAAAGAAAGTAGTCTTCCGTAACACAGAAGAAATTCCTCTACTGGACAGTGATGCGTGAGGCTGCAAAATTAATTTTGGATATCAGTGAGAGCTTCCGTGGCATTTCTTTTGGGTCAGGCAACACTGTGAAAGCACTCCAGATGACAAAAAGGAGGAGTTGTGCAGAGGTCTGGGGAGTTCCTTTGGCTCATTTCCAATGCAGTGCTAGCCCAGAATTTTTTATTTGTTTTGAAGTACTTTGCTTGCATTAAAAGCTCAGATTTACTGCATTTAAAAGCTATTGAATCTTGTGTCCTGTACCTTGTTTACTTAATAACCCCTGTACAAGAATCTGTGATTTGTCTGGGTAGCTGGCTGTTCTCTTCCAAGAAATAAATGTACGCCTTTTATTTTTAATTCACACGCTGGGTTAGAGCACAGTTCAGTGTAAAGAAGTACCCTGGTGCTTACACTGTGCTTGCAGTGTCTGCTCAGATCAGAGTTAAGCGTGCTGTGCTCACTGTTACGTAACTCTGCAAAAAGTGTCTATTCAGGGAAATTCGGATGCTGCGAGAGAACGAGAGCATCGGGAATGTTCTCTCCTGCTTAATGGAAACATGGCTTTTGGTGACTAGTGCAGTTAAAAAATAGCAGATTGTGTGCGTGTGCTTGTTGGTCGAGTCCAGCTTGAACACCACGATGATGTGAAAATCCCAGGGCACCAGGTCCTGCTGCTTGTTGCAGCCCTGGGAGGACAGATGTGGCTCCTGTAGGGGCAGGCTGGTGCAGCATACGTGTGGCTGCTACCAGAAGGGATTTGCATCTGGAAGGTGCTTTATTTTGAGCAGCCTTTAGAAGACTGCTTCTGAAAAAATTGACGGGCTGGCCAAACAGATAAACTCCCATCAGCAGGAGAGGCAGCCCGCTGTTCATTTGGATACATCTTTTTCATTTGGCCATGTGGGTCATCCCATAGATTGGAGTGGGCTCCTAAAACCTGCCTGTGGAGAAGAGGGGCAGGTAGGACAACAGGCACCGTGTCAGAAATTTCTCATTGTCTTTTGGCATTGTGGAAGCAGTCTTCTCTCCTGGACGTGGTGGAAGGGCGGGCTGCTCAGCTAATTCTTCTACCTTTGTCATTTCACACAGTAGTAGCCCCCCTGTTTCAGCCCAGAGGCATCCTGGTTATTACAGGATATTTCAGATTATGCTACTAACACTAGTCAAAAACTTCTGACAAAAAAATATGTGTTACTGCAATAGTGTGTGGCCTGTTCTCTGAAATACCAATTCAAATGTACAACTAATTACAGACAGATGATTAAGAAGGTAAATTAAAGGTTGGGAAAATCAATGTTGGGCTGAAAATCATTAGTCCTGTTCTCTCTAAGCAGCATGTACCCATTCTCTGCATTTCTGCCCACTTTAAGGGTCTGAGACTCCATAGAAGGCCTGTCTAGAAGCTGCTGCAGGTCTAAATGGTGTTGGCTAGATCTGCTTTTAGGTCATTCTTGTTGTTTGGAGCAAGATTTGGTTCTGTTGTTTCAATTTCCTCATCTGTGGCTTTAATCCAGTGCTCTTTCCTTAATTACATCCAATATACACTTGTCCTTGAGTCCCACAGCCCTCCCCCTCTCCAACTTTAGGGTCTCAGTAGTTTGCACTCGTGTGGGAGACTTAATGTGAATTATTTAATTTTGTCAGTCGAGGTAAACAGACAGTAAAAACATACGCTGCAGCACAAAGTGTTCTCTAATCACTTATTTGACAAGAGCATTTTAATTATTTAGCATATCTTGTAAAAGTAATGAAGTCCTAGTAACATGAGACTTAACACTCTGCTATTAAATTTTCCCTGAAAGGTGAGAAAAGACTGCTGTATTTTTGGGTGCAAATTGAGAGCCTGCAAACTAATGAGATTTGACAAAGAATACGTAAAAGGGGCTGGAACCATTCAGTGCTTCTTAATAGTTTCGGTAATAGGTAGTAAATCCAAGAGCATCCCACAGTTAGACAAGATTCTGCCTGTGTTGGCAAACCAGAAGATACCGTCTGATGCTTTGCCAAAACAAAACAGAGTTTTCTTGGCCCAGCTGTATTTTTACTGAATGTGTAACTCAGTAAGAGGAAAAGCCGTAAGTCACAGCCTTGCTGAAGAGGTATCATTCAAAATAATTTTCTGTAGCATGATATATTTCATGTTTCTGCAAAATAAATATTTAATCAACACTAATATTTTTGGTACCCTCAGGCAGTGAGAGATGTAGAAATTCTAACTTTTTACTCAAGTAAGTGCAAAAGCAGTCTAGCAGGAAGTTCAAAGTAAAATGCATGTGTATCCTAGAGTTTTTGAAAATGAACTTTAGGTGCAGCCAGCCAGGATGGATGGCTAATTTTATTACTGACAAAGAACAATTTATCTTGAAGTTAAAAAGGAACCCCCCTCAAAAAAAAAGAGGGGGGTGAAAAGAACCCTAAAAGATAAATGTAAAGCAAATTGCAAGCCAGCATGCCTGTTTGATTGATTTGGGTAGTGTGATGTACTACATCAGTTAAAATTGCATTGCAAAAATCTCAAACATAAATACAGCCTCAAATGCTTTTCTTTTCAGTTGCAAAGCAGCCTCACCATGCCAACTCCATGCCTGAAGTGGAGGGTCTGCAGTGAATCCTGAGGGTCGCACTTACTGGTTAGTTTCTGATTCCTTGATCTCTTGTGATATACTGGGCTCTTTATTCAGAGGCCTCACTTGCAGGATGTTGTGCACAGGCAGTGTTTCTGATCCGAGCTGTTCCACAAAGAGCGGTATTTGGCCCTCAGAGGGCACAAGTTCTCTGTGGGCTCTAGGAGCTGGTGCAGGCGTTGGAGATGGCTTCCTATGAAAGCTTCAGCTCCCAAGATCTTCATCAGACAGCAGAATGGGAGACAAGGATGTAAATTTCTTGCTCCTCCTTTTTGTTGTTTGTTTGTTGGTTTTTTACTGGGGATGATTTTGTTTGCAAAGGGAGCAAGGAATGAACAGAGTCCACTGTATTTTTCCTACAAACATAAACTGCTGACAGGCTCCTTCTGCCATTTTCATCTGCAGAATGGTAGATTACTCAAAAAACAGTAAGAGCTCTTCCCCTATAACATGACGGGCAGGCCTGTATTTGTAATGAATCAGGCTTGAGGCAGTTGTCATGTTTGCATTTAAGGAAACTTTCCAGACACATCTGTCCATTAATGCTCTCTCTCTTCTGATCTGTTAGAAACTCATTCCCATCCTTCTAGCCATCAGCATCTTTACTGTACTTTAGCAAATTAATTTAGAAACCAATCATCCCTTCTTTGATTTAATAAGCACAGGAAAAAAAGCAGAAGGAAGGGTAAAATAATAAAATTTCAGGGAGGGAAATTGTACATTCTGAACTTGCACTTCAAGTGCGTTTGTGCATTGTGGAAAGGCAGCACGTCTTCATGGAGGTCACCCAGAAACCAAGGAGAATGTTCTCTGCCACATCTGACTGTCACCACGGAATAGAAGTGCCGAATTTTTGCTGACTGTGAGGAAGTTGGGTTGAAACATTTCTTAGTCCTTTAATTATAGTAGATGTGTAGTACTGAGAGAGAATCCTGTTGAGCGGTTGTGACAAGTTTGACATTTCTGTCTTCCTATATATTAACACACTAACCATACACACTGTTAGTCTCACCCCTAACTGGGGCTGATTCAGTGTGTCTTATTTCTGACAATTCCAGAGTGGGTTTGTAAATTGAAAAGGCATGCAGGGTAATAAAAAATTCATTGTAGAGCCACTTTAAAATACAGTAACACTACTAGTCCATCAAGATTTCCTAATAAGTAGCCACAATGCAGATGTTCTTTACCACATAATTTCTTGAGATATGGGAAGTTGTATTTTTCTGGCAAAATTGTAAAATCAACTGATGGGAAGTTACTGGGATTTATGGGAAGAGCTCCAGCTTAGCTGGCAGAAAAAGGTAAGTGAAAATGGCAGGGAGTGCTAACTTCTCTCAGCAACCTGTCCTCAGTTGGAAAATGGCAGGCCAATGCTGGTGGTTCCCATTCTGCGTGGTTATATTCAATATTCTACATTTCTGAGGGTTGTTTAAAGGTAAAGCTTTCACATACAGGAAGATGTGAAAGTTAAACAAGAGACTGCTGTAAAATGTGTTAACATTCATAGTTCTGTTTGAATATTATTATTCTCTGCTTCCTTGAAGTAAAATTAAAACAGAACCTGCACTATTTGTTGTTCTTATGGAATCCTGAAATTTGGTTCTGATTGACATAGCATCTCACTCATTGTATCAAAACCTTTGAGATCCAGTTAACTCTTTCTGTCTTCCTTAGAATGCCAGTAGAGTTTGCTCAAGCTGATTCTTAAATGCAGTGGAAATTACACAAATAGAAGTTATTTGAAGCTGCGGAATGATTTTACACTCATGCTTATGTAATGAGATAGAGCTGCACAGCTGACCAGAAAACAGTCCTTAGCTGCTATTCTCAATTCCAGCAAGTTTTTCACTTCAGTGGCTTTTTAAACTTCCTCCTAGTCTTTACGCATCATTTTATGTGTTTGAACTGAAATTCTGAGAGGAGAAAGGAAAATGAACCATGGACATGAAGAAATGTGCAAGGACAGATTGTGAGAGAGATTTCATGTAGGAGAACGGCGTGGAGAAAGCAGTGTTGTAGGAGTGGTTTGATCAAAATGCACCGGTTAGAGCTGCTTGGGATGGTAAACTGGCATATAGGAAAAATTAGATTAACTGAGAAAGAATGCATGTCAGCAGAGAGGAAATTCAGTGGACTGGAAAAGCCTTCCCCAGGGACAGTCAGTGGCATAATTTTCCAAAGAAAGTGTCCCTATTCTTTTGGAATTGAAAACCTGATTGAATAAATGCTAGAAAATATGACTATGAAATCTGCAGTGCTAGAGGTGAGCATGGTCTGAGCAGAAGGCCTGCTTCACCTCTGTCCTCTGACTTGGTTGAGACAGCTCCGTGAGTCTAGTTCAGACTTTGGATAAAATCATAAGGTATGTTTTCTCCCTCCCTTCCTCCCTCTCTCTCTCTTTTCCCCTAAATGTTGTTATACTGCAGCTTGGCTCTGTCCACATAGGCTGGAGCAGACTGTGTTGTAACTTGCTTTAGCCGCCACTGAATTTAACAGCTTTTGGCTTTGTAAGCAGTGCCTTAGGAGAACTCTTGCTCATCTGTTCCCTGAGCCAAAGGAAAACTCCTCCGGTAGCTTTCCCAGTGTTTTCTCTTGCTGGAACACATAGTTACCAATTGCTAGGTGAAGATACACTACCTTTAATAATCTTTTGTTTTTGTATTTTCTGTTTGTCCAGCTGACGTATTTTGAAACATCCACTTTGACTGGAATGGTGAAAGAGCCCTTTCACAATGGCTTTTTTTTTCTTTTTCCTGTATTCCGTACAATTACATTCTTCCACTGGTGGGAAAAATGTTTTCCCTTGATGTAAATGTGTGGCAAGGAATTGAGTACTGATACAGCCATTCAGATTTCCCTGTTAAGTATACTTCTTCAAATATTTTTCATAATAAAAGGATTTATCTTTGGAATCTTGTTCAGAAATTTCTTTACACAAGTTTATCAGCCCTTCACCACTGGTTCTTAGGAAATCAGATCCTACTGGCATTTAGTCTGTAGCTAGCAATATGTCTGCTGGGAACTTCTTAAATAGGATGGCAATAAAGATTTGGATTATGTTTTGCAAATACAAATCACTAGCAGATATTTGCATATTTATTTATTGAATTTCAACTTCTACCTCAGGTTAGATGAGACATAAACAATTATATAGCACCTCTGGCAAAGCATTAGTCTAGAGATGAAGTCAAAGCCATACTGGGAATTCAGAGAAAGATTTCTGAAGTTTTAGAAGGAACTGTGAAAGGTTTACACTGTGATTCATCTCCATAAATTTGATATCAAGTATGGAATTAATGATGTAGGCTTTCACTCTGATATGCATTTTTAGAAATATATTTGGAAATATGTCTTTGCAAAAAATACTCATTGTAGCATTGGTCAGAGTCAGGGACTGCACCTTGGTCTGCATCATTAAGGGAAAGAATGACTCTAATTCAAAGCTAACTAAAAGATTCCTTTTTTTTTTTTTTTTTGCCAGGATCCATGGATCAGTCTCCACATTGTACTTTGTAGTAGAGGTCACTGATAAATGTGATCTGCTGGAAAGGTGTTAACAGGTTTTCTCCAGCCGTTGAGGCAAGGCCAGTGCAGTCAGGGGAAGCGTAAGACGGGCTGTACCTCCACCCTGACTGGTATTACACTGCTCGAATCTCAGGGATGTTTCCTGGCAAGAAATGTCTAGCAGCTTCAGCTTCCCTGGTGGTTTTATGATGATTTGAAGGAAAACAAAACAAAACAAAACAAAAAAACTTCAAACTCATTTTCATTGATGTCCTAAATCAGTTTCAGGCAGAGGTCTGCTGAGGCCAGTTGGCCAGAATACAACACTGTGCTGCGGTGACCTTGCAGAGGTGTGTATTTGGATGTATTCTTGGCCTGCTTCGATTTAGGAAAATTGCTGCAAAAATTATGAGAGAAAATTAATGTAATTAATTATAATTAGTATAGTGTTTATAGTGGATACATGTTCCAAAATGTGTAACAACAGTGAAGGAGACTTCATAATTTTCAGGAGCTATAGATCTACAGGAACAATTAGATGATTTAGGCTGGCCTCAAAAATCTTTTGAACTTGTCCATCTGTGTCTTTGAAAATCTTCCCAATTACTGACAATTAAATTTGATGCCTAGGTGCTTGTTTACATAAAAGCAATCAGCACACTCTTTCTGTTTGTCTCTGAGTGTGTCTTATTTATTTAGCAGCATTGCTGGATTTTAAGTTCTGGAGATGAACCAAAGTGCTATGGGCACAAGGCTTTCCTGCATTTCATTGTTTGTCTGTTCATTCACATGTGGATGTGCAGGAAAGCCTTGCACTAAAAGTGTAACTGGTAAACTCTCAATTTTTAAACCAAAGCGCTATTTTTATTATATAATCGTAAGCTTCTTAAGAGATGATACTCTGCTTTGTAGTTTGTTCTTGCACATCCATGTGTCCTTTGAAAATCTGTCTTATTAGTTCTATAAAATCTGTATCGTTGCAAGGGAAAAAAATAATAAAGGGCAGTTTAGATTATATGATCCACTCCGTAATATGGTTTCACACTTTGACAGGAATGATAAAGGGTTGTAGTCAGTACTTTGATTTGCAAAAAGATACCCTTGTTAAGTTCTTAAAGTACATTTTCTTTTCAGCCACATGCTTCTGCAATCATTTCCAACTATGCAGAAAATTCCAGTGAGTATGGTTTGTATCAGAGGTTCATGTAGACTTCTTTTTTTATTTCACAGGCATGAGGAGGTACCTGTTAGTACCTGGCCTCTTAGCAGAAAATGAAGATTACTCAAACTTTGTTGACCTCTGACATGAAATTCCTATTACTGCTTCTGTAATTTTGTTCTTTTTAGGCTGGATCAATTTTTCTTTAAGTTGTAGTAAAGCTTCACAATCAAGAATTCCTTCCCTACATAGTAATTACTCTATATTCTTTTCCTTTCACTTGTATTTACATCATTTTTCTTGCAATTTGCGGAACCTATTTGTAGTTGTCAGTGGATTAAACTTCTTGAAGCTAAAGGATATGAAAGATGTTTTCTGCCTTTGGTTGCAACCAAAACCTTTTGCCTAAGTGAACTTAGTTTAGGCTGGGCAGATAACTGCCTTTGAGATGTGGCCAAAAGTTTAGAAAGTCAGTGGCCAGAGGAAGCAGCCAGGACTTAATGAACATTCAGAGTTTGTATGGGTTTTGTCTGAGCTATTTCTTTTTCCTTGAAGGCAGAGACAAGGAAGGATGTGCAGTGATGCAGCAGTGAATGAAGGATAGCAGAGAAGACACTGAGACTGGATGCAGGAGCAGAAGGAGATTATCTTTCTTCAGTGTTACCTGATAGGATCTATTTTTACATAGAAATGTCACCTGACAGAACTCAGGGGAGAGAATATTCATGTACTCTAGATGCAACTAGAAACAGGGAGCTGAAGACATGAGGGAGGACGAGAAGCAGTCGAGGTAGTCTGAATGCACAGCTGTATATAAAAATAGCAGTTAGAAGGGAAGGGTCTTTGAGGAAGATGACTGCCACATGCATGTGGCTATAACCACAGTGTAAAGGCAAACACTAATTGGTGGCGGAGAAATCATGTGAAAAACAGACTTGTTATGATGGAGAACTCAGGAGAAAAAGGCAGAAACAAATGACAACAAAGCAGAAGAGTGGCACCAGAAAAAAAAGGAAGGCAAGATGGAGATTACTAGAGACTTGAGGCTGAGGAGGAACAGGTATACTATTAAAGAAATGGGGGCAGATAATAGTTAAAAGATGGTTGGGCTGTAGCAGGGGAAAAAATAAAAAAATAAAAAAAAAATAAAAAACCATGAAGATCTGGAATTCCTAATAGTGTGAGGAATAGGCAGATGTCTGTGTCTGAACACTCGCTTTCTTTAGGTGGAAAGAAAGATCTGTCAGCAGAACTTAGCTAGAGGAAAGAGCGGTGTTTTGTTTTCTGGGAGCAAAGAAACACCATATTGACATAAAGCCAAAAAGGTCCTGAAGAAGAATCTTGAGACAAAGATCTCAGCATCCCTGTTGGAACAGAACAAAGATTAATGTGCCAAGCCAGAGAAAAGTTCTCCTAAAAGCTGTGACTGATGTGTTATCAGTAGAATTATTCTGATTCCTAAGAAGAAAGGTGAGAGAATGACAAGCTAATGAATATCTACAAACAGCTATGAAGAACTGAGCGTCATGGGTAATAACCTCTTAATATCTGCATTTATCATACATCATATCATATTAATATCATACAATGGCCATGTCTGTACTGGTAAATTAAATAGAGCTAGGAAGCATTCCCAGGCCCTGAAAATCAATCGTATCTACCGTTAACTGTTCCTGGCATAGTTTTGGCTAATATCTACAGGAACTCACCTGAACTATTCCCAGGTGAAGTTTGAAAGTTATCTTGGGATTATTCCGAATAGGCAGTTTGGAAGCAACCACCCTATTCTGAAGGATGAGAGAATGTAATAGCATCGCACCTTTCTGTGCCAGTTGGTCTCAACAGTCTTGGGCATGTTTATTTTGGTTGCAGAAATATAGATGTAAATGGCTCCCTTCAGTAGGTGGATTTTTGGAAACTTAGGACACTGACTGTCTTGGGTGCAAGTTGTGACAGTCAGTAAATAGGATTTCTTAAAAAGGTTGCTGAACTGAGATGTGGAAATGCTCTCTCAGATTTCATTTTGATGTAGCATGAGGACATTATAGAAGAGCTGGCTATACAAAATAAGCTTGGATGAAGCATGAATTTGTTTCCATATAAAGTAATACAAGCATAAGCTTACCTGCTGGAGAGGAGCTCTGCGGAGAAGGACCCGGGGGTCCTGGTGGACGACAGGTTGGCCGTGAGCCAGCGGTGCGCCCTGGTGGCCAAGAAGGCCAATGGGATCCTGGGGTGCATTAAAAGGAGCGTGGCCAGCAGATCAAGGGAGGTGATCCTCCCCCTGTACTCTGCCCTGGTGAGACTGGTTGTGGAGTCTCCTTCTTTGGAGATATTCAAGACCCATCTGGACGCCTACCTGTGCAGCCTGCTCTAGGGAACCTGCTGTGTCAGGGGGGTTGGACCCGGTGATCTCTGGAGGTCCCTTCCAACCCCTACAATTCTGTGAATCTGTGAATCTGTGAAAAGTAGGTCCATAAATAAGGTTCTTTCTTAGAGAAGAGCAAGCTGTGAAATTAAGGAAACAAGTTAGTGAGATTGTTAGGTAGTTAAGTTGGCTGGACTAAAAAGCCTAGACATTTAAAAGTGGAGAAGATACTTTAAAAAAATATTTGAAACTTGTATCAAAGCAAGGGGAAACTCCAGACTGAAGCAGGTAAGTAATGTGGCCCCTGAAAAGATAAATATGTATCTAGAATGGAATAGGGGTCAGGTGAAGATAGAGGAGGTGTGGAAGTTTTATAGTTACTGTAGAAAAATGTACAAAATGAAGTTTCACCTGTTGCACTGTGTGTAACTCTGGGTTCTACAGTCAAGAAAACTTCAAACTAGGACAGTTGCAGAAAGAAGAGCATTTCTGAGAGGCTGTTTTGTAGCAGAATAGACTAGCAGAGTGAAAACTGAGACATGCTAAGGTAGTCTTAATAAATACATCAGGGAAGGGGCTGCTAGAGAGGAAAGCTAGCTAATTAACCTGAACAGTGCTGACACACGTACAAACTTAAGAATAACAAATTTCTGTTCTAGCAGAAAGCAGTCAGTTGATTCTGAAACTAAGTTAGATCAGCCAGATTTCTAGAGGAGCGGCATACACCTCTATTGGCATTTTCTAAATAGGATCTGGTCTTAACCAGAAGCACAGGCAGTGTTTTCTGAGGAACTTCAGAGGTACACAAGAGCAGTTGCACTTTCTTTTCAAATATCTTAGTTTCTGAAGAGCCAAATACAACATCTTTGGAATGGACTGTGCAGGTTATTTCAGTGGTTCTCCTCCAGCATATCATCATCCTCTTGCCAGGTATCCCACTCTCACAGATCCTTTCTGCTTCAGCTCTCCCATTTAGATGTGCTCTGCAATGAGTTGGTCTTGTATAGGCCCGTCGTGGTCTTGCCATCACAGGTGCTGTGCTGGTGTCCTGAATGACATCAGGTCTTGAGCTTTTTTGGGAAATCAAGCCCGCACAGCAAGTTTATCTGAAAAAGCTTATCTCCGGGCAATGTAAGTTGTGTCTGACTGTATCAAACAGTTGCATTTGTTTTTTTCATGGTGTGGTGTGTTGCTAGAGCAGAATTTCATGGAGAGCATTCAAAACATCCATCAGTGTAATGTTGTGAAATGTTTTGTTTATATGTGGTTGAACTTGAATGTGAGGTGATAATAATAACCCCAAATTGTGATGGAAATTAATTTGAATGTCTTTTCTGTTTCTGTTGGCCTTTACAAGTTTCTATAAATATTGTATAGCTGAATGAATACCAGACTGATGAATGTGGAAGCCCGCCTGTCAGTGTTTCAAAGGGAAAACTTTCAGATATAAATAGCCTTTAAAATATAAATAGTGAAATCCCTATACTGTATTTATCACTGACCACTTTCTTTTTCCTTCCATTGAGTCTCCCATTTTATTTTTAGTTGATGCTTGCTTAAAATAGTTTCTCAGCTTTCCTGTTGGCGATTAGAAGGCCGCTCTGGAATCCAAGTAATTTTTAAGCCAGATGGTGAGGAAAGTGTTCCTTGCTTGAGCAGTGTGAGTTTGAAATCTTGTCTGTCCTTCTTTACTGAAGCATCAGTGTAAAATGAAACACATTTCATCCCAGCTTTTTCTGTTTGGTTGATTTCACATGCATATTCTTGAGTCAGTTTCAAAATGCGATTCCAGCATTGTTCAGGACCTCTGGTTCTTCTTACGTTGATGCTATTCCATGTCCCTCGCATATGTTAATAGCTCTGGTTTTAGTTGACTTATTAAAGTCAATACTCTTCACAAATTTCACTAGGTTGGCAGCCACCACATTATTTATTTATTTTTTGGTTGGAATTCTACGAATTCTGGTGATCACCTCAGCTGCACGTGAAGTAATCTGAACCAGAATCTGGCTCTTGGGCTTTAGCTTGTTACAACTGCAGCCTGCTGTCTACTTACCACTTGTGTTGTTACATCTTTTTCCTCTTTTTTTATGTGTTAATACATACATAATTTTAAAGTAGGGTTCAATTTAGCATAAACCACACTGCTGCTTTGTAGGGTTTGCAGGCCAAAGCTGACCTTCCAACATTACTTGCTTGAAGGGACACCTAATGCATCACTTGGTTCTTTTCTCCTAAACTATCTGTTCAGATTGAAGAAAGGTAAGTAAGTCTCATCAAGGACCAGCTGGTTATCTATACACTCTTTTAAGCATCACTATGTTTGCACTGAGGTTGCCTTGTTCCAAAATTGTGCATCCCTACTCATTTTTCAACACCTTCCCAAGTGGATGGGAATGTGGTCATCATGCAAGATGGCATTTTTGTGACACAGGAGTGATGTTTACCAGACAGCAGCATGTTCAGCTCGGTAGCTGGGAGCGAGGATCCACCCTGGAATGATCCCAAAGAGGGTTGTGTGGAGGGGCATGGGGGCTCTGGAGCACAGCGGGACCGTGCCTGCTGCTCGTAGCTCTGTGCTTCTTCTTGTGATGTGGGTACTGACGATCCGCAGCAGCTCCTGGTGGGCATGAGACTAAGTGCAGGGTCACCCCTGCTCATTAATGGGGTGTTTTGAAGGTTTTCAAGGTGGCTTCTGGGATCACTTGGGTCAAAGGTTCCCGCAGTGTTCCACTGTGCCCCGTGGCTGTGAGGGTGCTGTAGCTGGACAGTGGAAATGCAGCTACTTAAGGCAAATAAGGTCACAGTTGGTTCCCTGTATCTCCAGCTGTGTGCTTTGGTCTCAGCCTGAAATGCTGCCTGGGAAAGAAGAGGAAGGAAGCAAGATGGGAAGTCTTATGACAGAAAGGTAGCAAGTAGGTGGACTGCTTTTGTGTCCATGTCAACAGCAGCAACAGCCTCCGTTGCAGTTCAGGGGCCGCAGTGATTCTCTCACACCAGGACAAATGTCTTCTCCCATGTCACCTTATCCTAGGCACCGGGCAGTGTATCTGTATGGATGGATGGGCTGGGTCCGCTGTACTTGTCAGTCATGCCGAGGTCTTTGCTTGTGTTTCTTGTGGCGTTCGTGGAGCCCCAAGAGCAGGGATCTGGGAGCTAAAAGTCATTAGGAAGAGAGATAACATTTCTGTCTCTGCCTGAGTCTGTGCTACTGTAGTCACCCCCGTGAGACTGGTACCTTAAATTTCTTGCAGCTGTAGAGAGGCAAGGAAAGAAGCAGGAGTGTGTTCTGCAGCTGTGTTTGAGAGGTGCAGGATACATTGCCTTTACTCAGTTAGGAAATCCCTGAAACAGCCAGCTGCTGCTTGTAGGCTAAAGCTGTTTTCCTTTCCTTGTTGGGGGGAGGGCAGGGGGGTGTTTTTCCTGCCAGTAGGCCGTCATTAAGATGCCTCAACTTTATATCTGAGCAGATTGTTAATGCATCCTGGTAATGACAGGTAAAATGGTCTGTGTTCATGTGGCTCCTAGACTTTGGGGAATCATAGAATCATTTAATCATTGATCTTTATATTTATGCTTCAAGGCATGCCAGCATCTGCAAGCTTTTTGTTAGTTTTAAATGTAATTTGTGTAGTTTTATTTTTATACAGTGCCTTGGGATGCTTACTGTAGAAGGCTCTTAAAATAGGTATAGCTTAACTTGCTGTTCAGACTTCTCATTAATCTGCTTGTCTTCACTCTTACCCAGAGGTAAAATACAAAGCCTACAGAGTGAGGAGTCTGGAATAAAATGATAGAAAATGGAACTCTGAAATAAAGACATTTAGCACAGAGGACTCAGACAAGTGGTGGAGGAAACAGAACAGGATGTTCAGAAAGTCCAAGCCCTTTGGCATGAATTAGGGAGCTTGGAACATAAGCAGGGCTACAGTGAATTTGTGAAACAATGTTTGTCTTCCTAAACTGAATGCTGGAAAGCATCCACTTCACACTTCTCCTTTGCCAGCGCCCTGATATCTATTGTAGCACTCATCTTCTGGCTTCTCTATTTTCAGAGAAATATTTGACTTTGTGTTTAAAAGTTATTTGTGCTTCCTGCTTTCTTGTGGTACTAATATGATCTTCTTGTGGCTATGGGACTAAAATTTGGAGTCCTAGTCTTTGTTCCTGCTGTACTGCACTGTTTCTGACCTTTGTATTTTAACTGCAGCAATGGGCTTGAAAGGCTCTGCTTCTACTGCTTCACCAGGGCTTTGTCTGCATTGGTAAATTAGCAGGGCCAGGACTTGTATTTGAGAATTATGTTATGATTGTCCATATTGTTTAATTTCTAGCACACTCTGTGACAAGGTTTTGGCCTGTGCCAACTAGGACATTCCCAGATGACACCTATGGTGTGATATCGTGGGAGGGAGAGGGACTGTTCTCAGCAGGCCTTGTTGGAAAGGTAACCGTGTTTTGGAGAGCAAAAGAGTTTAGAGGTATGGCGTTGAGCTGGCTGGATCCCCTGAACATCTGGATCCCAGTGCATTTTGTATACTAGACCAATCTCTCTCAGGCTTAGCATTTGAGGAGGATGCTGAAATGCAAGCTTCTGCTTCCTAACTGCGTTGCTAGCGCTGTTATCAGCAGCAGTATCAAGCTGCCGCCTCCTCCTCCTCCCCGTGGGCCATCTGCTGAGGCTTGCAGCACCACTTACACAGCACTAACATCTTTTCTCTTTGAATAAGAGCTAGATTAGGGACGCAACTCAAACTTTGTGTCAAGCCCTGTGAGCTTGGGTGAGTTTTCTACAGCGTGGTCTTCCATAATGCAGCTAACTTGCAAGCAGAGATACAACAGTAGCTCACAAAGCCAATGTTGTCACAGGTCCACAACAGCGAGTAAGATAAATAATTACTCTTCTGGTATGTATGTGTTTACTTATCTCACGGGGCCACAGTTAATTGCACATACAGATCATGCATTTGTTTGCACACATGGATATTTCTGAACTTCACACCCATAGGTTCACTCTTCAGGTTTGGATGGGAACAGCGCATGTGAAAATAGGTATGTCTCTGTGGGATTTCTAGTTTGTAAAGACCTGAGCACTGCAGATGCTTTGGCTGAATATGTTCTTCCAAAAATTGCTTCTATAGGCTATACCTATATATGCGATACTCCTTACAATCCTGTGTTCTAACTTCATTTTCTGTTGTCTCAGTTCTTAGTTGCAAATGTGGAGGGTGTTAAAACCGGGGTCTCCCTCAGTCAGTGTTGAAAATGTTTTTACATAAGTAGAACATGGTGTACTACTAGGATGTACATCACTAGTAGCTGTAGGCTGTTTTCTGGAAAATGATAGGATTGGATGCACAGTGAACGTGTATTTAGCATCAAGATTTAAGCTCCTGAGCTGGTTTTTGGTGCCTCTGGAGCAGCATTGCAAGAAACCACTGCTGAGTCATTGGACAAACCAGTACAGCTCTTCTTCATCGTGATGCTTTATGTGCAGTGCTGTTATTGTGGGGATTAGAAACGCTGAGAAAAAGGGATTTTGTTGTGTCAGTGCTAGGCAAAACCATGTTTTTACAAGCTGGTCTGGTGAGCAGTTTCTTTTGAGGCTAGTGAGGGCCACAGTGGCAACAGTCATGCAGAAATTGTTATGAAAAAGAAGAGCTTTAGAGATGTACAGAGCCAGGTATATATAAAATATGTTTACAGTTGTTACCGGTGTATGTACTGCTCTCAGTATTCATTAGCTGAAGAGACTGGAAAAGTCAATCTGGAAGGGATTGTGCTGACTACAAGTTTTTGTAGCCTTTGGTGGTGCCAGCTGCAAAAATAGGCAAATCTGGCTGCAGTGGCAGGGCGTGATTGGGCAGCTGCAGCGCAACTGCTGCCCCGCGGGTGTTTTGGAGGTTTTGGCTGGAAGCCGTGAAATGCGTCTCCCGCGGGAGGACAGTGTTGCAAACAAACCTTGCCCTTCCCTATCAGTGAATTCTTTTGGTAGTAGGCTGGTACCCGAACACCTAAACATATTCATGACAAAGCTGCAGTGAGTTGTTTTTTTTTTTCCCATCTTTGAGATGGGGATTGGGGTTTTACATTGTTTTTGTTGATCCGTATCTCCCATATGACTCTTTAAAAGGTCTCATTATAGCAGCCACTCATTAATGGTGGCAGTGTACCTGGCTGAAGGCCAGGTAGAAACACATTTCTCAATTTCTCTCTCTTACGTGGCCTAAACCAAATACTAACAGCTCCCCATTGACTTAAGCGGCTGCTGGTTGGATCAGGCTGCTCAGCTGTAGGAAATGGAGCACTGCAGGAGTAGCTCCTATTTTTCCTGTTGAGCTTAATTTTCTTAAACGGCAGAAGAACTGGAAGGTCCCCTGCACCTCAACCCAAAACAGTACATTTGAAATAGGCTACGTGTTTACATGTATGAAAAGATTAGCATTGGAGGTAACTTGGAGATAACGACACTTTAAAGTCCTTATGAATGCTTTGGAGCACTCAGGGAGTAAGAAATCCCCAATGCGGGAGTAAGAGCCAATCTCTTCTGCAGGCAGAAACTGGACCACAGCCAATGTAGATAGACCAGTGCTAGCTCACATGAACTGCAATGGCACTTAAACTGTTGCTGAAGTAAGTATCCAGGTCAGTGGGTAGGTTTCCCCATCCCATACCAAAGCTCACACTGCTGTATGACCTCCTACTTCAGTACCTGCATTAACAAGATTAAAGTCAGCACTGCTTTTCCTACCTAACTCCTTTCTCAGTACAGGGGAAAAGTACTCGGTGAAATCCTGAGCACACAGAAAACAATGAGAGATTCATACTCATCTTGTTGCAATGATTTTGGGGCTTTTCTACGCTTCCCTGCAGGACAAATTACTGTGTTGCCTCAGTTTCATTAGTGTTGTACAAACATCAGTTTTTCAGTCCCTACCCTTGCACAAGTGCCAACAATCACAGATGTGGAAATCTTGGACACTGTGATTTTTCACAGTGCTCATGACAGAAGTGCAGTTGGCTTGAGAGATCAGAGGCATCTCTAAATAAGAAAAAGCTCTTTAAGTGTATGCTTTTTTGTAAAGGCAGTTGCTCATTCAGAAGACCACAGTCAAGTCCAAGTACCCTCAGCTGGAGCCCTCATTTCCTCTGCTGCAGTGTGGTCTTGCTCCTGTTTAGAGTTGATGGGGTTGCTTGAGCCACTTCAGCTCATTGCCCGGGGTTTTCATCAGCTTCTGAATTTTGTTTTCGGGAGTTTGTTCTCTTAAAATAATATGGTAGACATCAGTAGAAAAACAGCTGAAATAAGAAGTGGCAGGCTTGTTTTCCTGTTTAGATACTGTATGGTCCTGTAACAAATAAAGGGCATACATTATTTTATTCAGAAAAATAATTTGCAAGAGCTGGAAGGGAGGGGCTATAAGCTGAAAACAAAATTTACAGTACGATTCCGTGTATGTTGTCAGGCAATCATTCCCATGCAGCCCAGCAATGGCACAGAGATTTCGGGGATTATGTTCAGATTAAATGTCAGCAAGAGCGGAGCCTTGGCAGTAGGCCAGGAAGGTCATATGAGGCAAGTCCCAAACTTTTACACTTAAATGAAACTGTGTTCTACTTAATACCCATAATATGCTGCAAATCTTAGCACAGCTAATGACTTGGGTTGAGAAATCTCATCATAACTTGATATATATATATAATTTTAATTTAGTTTGGGAGCTTTTTACAGTTTATTGGTATTTAAGAACAATTCAATGTTATTTGGGTCTTATGCATGTAGAGTTTCTTTTTCTTAGTAGCATAACATAAAGAAGCATTAATCTAAAACTTCTACAGCTCCTTTAAAATTTGTATTTTTAAATTTACACATAACTGGAATGATAATCTACTAATATTTCCACAGGGTTTATTATTACACATAAACATCCCTGTTATTTGTGAAATGAAGTCAAATTGCTACAGCTCCGTAGTATTTAAGGGAGAATACTTTATTATTGGGAGGGAGTGAAAAAATAGATACAAATTACATAGTTGGGAATTGTTCTTTCTTTTTATTTATCTGTGGTTGGTCTGTGCCATTCCAAAATACCCGTGGAATTATGAAGGAATATGCTGACAGTCTTGTACTGCATTAAGAATGGCTTCTTTTGGTTTAATTTGATCCTCTTTTGCAACAGATTGATATTTAACTACAACTGTGCACTCTTACTCTGGGGGATATCTACCCGTGGAGTTGCAGCACTTTAGTTACACCACTTGAAATGAATACTCTTTTAATCTACTTGCCATCTCTGAAAAAGCTGAAACTATTTTAAAATCAATTTATTGAATCCCTTTAGTACTCTACATGTGATCCTACCACTACATACAATTATGAATATATGATGCTTTTTTACACATCTCTTCACTTTCTCTTTAGCACTGAATTCTGCAGTAGGGTGAGCACTTCACACACATCAGGTGTTTCTGAGAGCATTTTAAAGAGACTTTCTTGGATGTGCCCAACATACCGTATCAAATCACAGCTGTTGGATTTGTTTTTGCCAGTGAGCTTCAATATATGCTGCATTGCTCCAAAATTGCCTTATGTAAACAGGAGCAAAACTTGGACCCAAAGCAGCAGACTCTGTGGATTCAAGACTACAGCTTTCATTTCTAATTATGTATACACCCCATATTGGTAAACCTAATTTTAGGTACATTGTATACACATAAATACATGTTAATATACACATGCATGCATGTATGTGTAAATGTGTGTATGTATGTATGTGCTGAAGTTTATTTTTCCCTTCCTCCTCCTGTCTTTCCCCACCTTCCCTGCTGTAGTGAGGCACAAGGGAAGGAAGAAAAAAAAAACATTTTTGCTGACTAAGGCCAACACTGGCATGGGAGGTTCTACAAACCGATCTGGAGTTTATTAAGGATGGAAATTGGGAGATAACAATTACAACTGTCAGATTCTGGAAAGGGTCCTGGTGATGACGGTGGGGTCAGAAATCAGGCTAAAAAGTGCTGCAGGACGTGGCTGGCTGCAGTAGCTGGGTGCCAGGCTGGGTGGCCTGGGGTCCTGAAGTGGAGGTGCTGCCGGGTTTTACAGTTAAAACAGGTTCAATCGTTCTGTTGTTTATGAACGATACGGTATGCAACCCTGAACATTTCAGCACTTCTTTAAAATGCAGATATAAAATCTTGTAATTTACAAGCGAGTCCTTTAATTAGGATAATGAATAAGGTAAATGAATAAATGATTTTAATAAACACCTTAAGTCCTGCTGTTTATTTATTCTGAATTAGGAAATTAATAGGACTTTTTCCATTACTTTTACTAGACATTAATTTAAACTACTGTCCGTGGAGTTGAACCATCCTACAGGCTGAGACATACAGTAGTAAATCAAACCTTATTTACTTGTTTGAAGGTAATGGTGACAACAAATAGTCTGCTAACGTGTTAATTTTTAATCTAAGATACGCAAATATATCAATGACTATACTTCTATCTCAGTAATATTTAAAAAACATGATACAGCATGTTTCTCTTATAAATTAAGTTTCATAAAAGCAGCTTCACATCTACATAATGGTTTTACAAAACCCTCCCTCTACTGCAAGACGAAATGTGCATTCAGCTTGGGAATACGTTCATAGTGAATGGTGATTTACCTTACTAAGAAACATTTCTGTGTTCTCTGAGGTTTCAGATTTGTTTTAAGATAGTCACTTTATGGCTTGCTGGACTCCTGCTTGTGTGAGTGGCTGTAAGTGGCTGGTAGCTACGGTGCTGCTGAGTTCTGCTGGGAAGCGCGGTGCTCCCGTGCCTGGGATGCTCGCGAGGACCGCAGGGCGGGCGAGCTGCTCGGGACTGGTATGCCGTGGCGGATGCGGGTGGCCCGCGAGTGCTGGCCACCAAGCCAGGGAAGATATATTTAAACACATAACGATGGAAGAATTAATTTCCTCTTAACTCTGCAGTTCTGGCTGTACTGTCTCCTGGGTTTCTCTTTATAAAACCGCGTAGCATTATTAAGAACCCATTTGCTGGGTAAAATAGCCAGGTGTGCTTTGTGTATACGCAAGTGACTGTAGCCTGAAACATTGCTTCAGACGCTTTGTGAGTCAGGCCCTTTGTGATTGCAGTAACGAGATTATTTGTGGTAGGCTCCTCGATGTGACAATGGTCCTTTGTTTTAAGTCTGCATTGCATATGTATTGAACTTCCGATTTGCAGATTGCTTCTCTTCTAGAAAACAGCATTGCAGCAGGGAACAAAAAGTGAAGGTCAGCGCTGCTAAATTCAGGATGTTACTCAGTGCTGGAAATAATTGGGAAGGTTCATAGTTGAATTAAAAGCTTTAATCATGACTTTCATTGAGATGATACTGCTTCCTATTGTTCCTGAGGATGTTTTTTGTCTTGTTTTTAGCATTTTGTTCATGTGTGGGTTTTTTTCTTACTGTCTCTGTTGATTAGAACTGGGTAAATCTGGGTAAATCCTGCTAAGAGCATTTCATTATTCATGACCATCTAAGAGTGGTTCTCTCTTGATAGTGGTCCTTTATGGGAACATAATTTTGCTTAAGGAGAGGAATTAAAAAAAACAGCATTTCTTTGGTGTTTGGATTCAACTTTGACATTGTCCCTGCCCATGGCAGGGGGGTTGGAACCAGATGATCTTCAAGGTCCCTTCCAACCCAAACCATTCTATGATTCTGTGATTTACTTGTAACTTCAGTTTTTTTATAAACAGTTGCTAGTGTCCATGAAATAAGTGCTATCAAGTCCCTGTGTTACAAGGTGATTATCTCCCGCTGCAGGGTGGTTGCTCCCTGCAGTGCAACCATGACCAGTGTGTTTCAAGCTTTGGTGATGTTTTCTACTTTCATAGGGTCAGGATTTGTCCTCTGTACCAACCAGCAGTCCGGCTGCGAGCACAACACGTTGCACCCCAGACCTTTCCCTTGAGGGGAACAGCCCCGTGCGATCTTTTCTGCCTCCTACGCAGAACCCGCTGGGGCATCCGTCCCTGCTGAGGCGGCCTGGGCAGGAGCTGGCACCCGGCTCTGCAGGCATCTTTTCTGGCAGCGCGGCGAGGAGGCCGGGTGGTCCACCGCTGGTGATGGTGAGTCGGCGGCGATGGCGAGGCATGGTGTCCCCTTCCCCGGGGGGACGTGTGTCTCGTGGAGGGCATCTGCAGCTTGCAAGGAAAATGCAGAACACGCTCCGTTCCTGAAAAGCACGTCTGCAGCTGAAATCGTCCCTTTGTTTTTAATGCTTTGTTGCCAGATTTTACCCTTGGAACTTGGAGGTTTCCATATGTTTTCATTTGAAACCATACTGTTTCACGTAAGGTGAACAAGGCTCAAAATAAACTCACTGCAAGCATTGCAGGAGCTCTGTACTATGTTTTTCTCCAGTTAAATATTACTTCATATATTCCAAAGGAAAAGATTGCTTAGGTTATCTGTTTTAGCTATGATTTTTCAGCCCAAATACAAGTCTGAATTCCAGGTCATTTTATTCCAAGTTAGCTTAATATTTATGCACTCACTTTCAGCGCTAAAAGAAGGAAGCAGTTAATTTTTTGACAGGAAGAATGAAGCAATTAACTCTTCTGGATTGTGTGAGGCGTTATGACATTTCTTTTGAATGCTGCACATTCAAAATATACATCAGTAAAGTAATACTACATTATGCTATTTGCATTTCTACAAGCAATTTCTTAATTTTCATAAAAATATACAGTGATCTGAAGGCTGCTTGCTTGTATATATCGTGGTTCTGTGTAACACTACACAAAATCATATGTCTATAGTTATTACATTTTCTGCATCCTATAGCAGTGATAGCAGCTGCTGTTATACTTGAGATCCTTCCAACGTAATCAAATATAAAAGTTGATTAATTTTTTGTTTTTACTGTGAGTACCATGCGATTTGGTGATCTCTGGAAGCATTCAGATTTTAGCCATTTCAGTTGCATCTGACAAAAATATTTTCACTATCATCACAGAGATAATCAAATTGATTATACTGAAATGGCAATAAATTTTGAGTATTATTCACTTTAAAATGAGATTAAATGGGAATGGACTTTTTAATATTGTTTGCGCTAAAAAGTTACGGGGTCAGTGTTTACGGATTCCCATCTTCTCACATCTAGGTCAGGGCTGTTTAAATTGCAGACTTTCATCTAGATTTGGACCATGAGTATATTTGACCTGGCTAGGACTACGTGAAGTAGTCATACTTTTGACACTTTGTGTTCTGTTTGTAAAAGTGCAAAATGAGTAATAATTATATTATGGCTCTAATAATATGTGTAAGCTGTAAATGTACAGCTAGGTAAGGATCTCCTTGGAGTTGCTAACTCTCAGATTTCAGTTATCTTATTTCTTCTTGTGTTTTGAGAAGTCCAGATAGCTCTATTGTATTTGCAATTACAATTTTACAGCAAATACCAGATGTTAAACTCTTCAGCAGGACCACTAACACAATTACTACGTGTTTGCAATAAGAGCAAAAATGTTGAAAGTAAAATCCTCCCATTTCCAGTTTCCACAAAACTCTTAAGAAGAATAGTCGCATGAAAATACTCTCTTAAAATTGTTTGACAGTGACATTGAAAAATGAAGTGGTTTGTTATCCGACTTGCTATCTCAAGCACTACCAGATAATGATAATCCTTAAACTTGTGGTTATTAATTGCTGAATTTATTAATAATGCTATTTCATTCTCTCATTGTAGCTCTCCAAAGCAATTTATGTATTTTATATTTTCTCTTTTACCATCAGAAAGTGCTTTTTCTTTTCACCATTTCCATATCAAAAAGTACATAAAACTTAAACACACAGCCTTAATAGGGAAGGATAACAATGAAAATAAGATAAATTACCCTTAGAAGTAAAGGACTAAATGAAGTCTAAAATCTAAGTAAACCTCTTGACTGAACTCTGAAATATTTATCTAGACAAGTGTGGTAACTCCCCTCTGTGAGCATTGTAGAAAAGAAAATCTCAATTTGCCTAAGGTTGAAGCATATAATTACTAGAGATAAGTCACTGCTATCTGTGGTACATTCAGTAGTCAATATGTAACAATCATCATCTTATTCTATATGGTAGTTAGTTTATTTGTATCAAAATTTGATTCTTAAGATCTTCATGAATGCTGAGGAAAGAGGGATTTTTTTAATGTGGTGGAATGTAGATAAATAAAGGCACAAAACCACTACCACTAAAACTTTTTCATATACTTTTAAAAGAACTTTCTTAGTTCACAACTATAAGCACGGTTTTTGCAGTACTTTACCCAAAGATATATTTTTTCCTTTCTCTCTTTTTTGTTAATGTCCTGCAATAACTATACCTCAAGAGTGTCTTCACTTCCTTCCTACCTTCTCCTGTATATGGGGTTATGTCTTCTGTACACACAGATGTCAAAATACTCATCTACTGATGTGCTTGTTCTCAAGACCTCTGGAAATCAGTCTTGCCCTGAGACAGAATTTGTCTGTTACTCCGCTTAGCACTAAATAAAATAAATTTTCCTGCTTAGTCGGGATGGAAGTGTATTTCCACACTTGTGAACTTCAGCAGAGGAATGCAGTTGCTCAATCCTCAATATAGCAATATTGTTGACACTTTCTGGATACCCAGCATCCTTTTTTGCCGTTACCATAAGACTTTGCAATGCACGTGGTAAAGGCTGTTACACCACACCATAACAACACTGTATTTCCCTATATAACCCTGTCCGGACAACTGACTTGCAACGAGTGATGGTACTGTACTTCTGCACCGTACTCGTGAAACATTAAAGTAGAGCTATAAACACAAAGAGGGGCTGTTCAACTAGTTTGGCCAGGAGACAACATTAGTAAGTTTTCTGTATGTCTACATGCTTCTTAAACACTGGAAATTTCATAAGGAGTTTTCGGCATAGTGTGAGGGCTTGGTTGTAGAGCTGGAGTAGCTGACCTTCAAAGCTGAAGGCCTTGAAATCTGTCAGGTAGATTATCTTCTGTATGTGGCAGAGATGGCCTGAATCAAAACTTTACCTGTCAGGTTTCAGAACACTGAGTAAAAGCAAATTGAATGCTGTTTTTTTTTTTTTTTTTGAACTTTTTGTCTTGATTTGTTCTTTTAATCTGTTGTACTTGGACTGATGCTGGCCAGTCCATTTACTGCAGTGCCAAAGAGTGCATCAGTAAGGATAGATACCTTGGTAGGCAGAGTTGCAAAAACCTTTTGGAAGCATCCTTTCATCTAGTGGTGCAGTGTGTGTGGAATGCCCCAGAGGTTACTTTCTTTAAATACTCCCACTAGACTGCTAACAGAGAAGGCTTATCAGCAGCAAATCTGAATCATGAAGGGTGCTTTTGATTGACTGCAGTCTTATGTTTTGGAATGTAACTAATGTCTTGGTTCAGCTGCCAGTGCGCTGATGGCCAGTATACTTGAGATGTCACAGAACATGTCCCATTTGGCCTCTGGCAGTGGCTGTAGAAGGGCGTCTCCTATGGGAGATAATCCCTAAGGAGTGTTGGGAAGGTATCTGGAAACAGGGAGCAGAGGGAGGTCATTCTGTCATGCCGGTTGGTTACTGGATTAATCTGAGTTGTAATTGTCTCTCTCAGCCAACGTATGACATACCCGGCATTTCTGCTGCTGAAGAAGATTGATTTCTTGTGCAAAAGTTGATGATCATCACTAGTTCATCCACCTGAGCTGCTTTCTGTAGTCTCGCACAGTTAGCGTGCCGGGGCTGTGGACGTGGGGTGGGGACCCAGCCTTTGGGGCAGACCCCTGAATTTGTTGCAGTAAATGTCAACAGCGTGCACAGGGCCCTTCAGAACACGTGTGCAGTATGCAGTGGATGCTACGCTTGTAGTACCTTGGACCTTATTTGAATAAAAACGTGGAGACTTTACGGCTTACAGATTGAAAATGAGTGGAATGAATGAACAATTGGACCAGAGTTGAATTAATTGTTCCAACACCAGCTTTCAAGTGAAGTTGGATTGAAATCACCCTGCTTTTGATTTAGAATTGGAGGACGTTTTTAGACACCAAAACTAAACAGGAACAGAAGATTGAAAGTTACCATCTGGTTCATGGAGAACAATCCTGTGCTTTTGGCAATATACAGTGCGTGTATTCTTTGTAGTAATCTGATCAATGTTAAAAAGTAGTTTGTCACCGTATATTAATGTGTTATGCTTGCATGCATGCCACCTCTATGCTGCAGGTACAGGCCATCCTTAAAACAGTGGCACAGACAGCAAATATGACAGACCAGATTCAGGCAGGAACAAAGCAAGTTTTTTTGAAGATACTTCCAGTTTTCAGAAAGAACTGCACCAATTTTTGTCACTGTAAAATAGATGCAGTATTCACAAGACCCTTCACAGTAGTCTTGCCTTGTGATTTTTTTGTTTTTTAATAATGGTGCAAACTTTTTTTGTACCGGAAGGGAAAGAAGCTAATTAAGTTCTTTACAAATACACATGGAACATGCCATAAATAAAATATTGTAAAAGTGCTACTTAAGGTTATAGTATTCATCTATCAGCCTCAGAAGAAAATTCCAATTATAATCCCAGCATGATGAGTGGTTTACGTTATGTGCATAGCATGGGTAGCATAACGGTTTACCTTCTGTTGATATATTGGTAATTTACTGAATAGTGGCATGAGATACTGATTTGTTTTATGGCTGTCTAAGGACATACTGTAGTTTTAATGCTCCATGTTCTTCAGACAGAAGTGGTTTGGATGCCTTCTGTGTTTTATCAAGGTCTGGTGCTATGTTTAAATGTGTTTTACCTTACAGATTTATCAGCTTTTCATAACCATTTCTTAGTTGTCTGAAATACTCTGCTATCCCAAATCATTCAGTCTGTGTTATAGTCCCGCAGACACCGAGTCCTGACAGCTGCCTGTCCTGTGTGATCATCTGTGCTTTTATTCTCCTACGGAAAGTGTAATTAGAGAACAATGATTTAGCTTTTGGGTTGACATAATCTTCAAACTTACTGCAATATTATTCTCTTTTTATCTGCTGCTGTCATCTTATCCAAGTATTATACATACCTCTCATTTCTCTCCAGTTCACCTGCCAGCTCTCCGAGGTGGAATATTGTGTCCATTAGCCATATAAAAACTTCTTGTCTAGGAGGGGAGAAGAAGAGTTATTTCTCTTACTCAACCTAGTGTGGGAATTCAGAGAGGCAGAATGTAATTAATTATCAAGCTTGAATTTTGGCCAAGGCGGTATTAGACTAGGAGTTACAGTTTATGAATTTCTTTCATCCCTGTGATGATAGGAGGAGCAGGAGGGAGACGTGAGGGTGGGATTTGGTGCTAGCATAGAGAGTTTGGACTCGTACCGTGGCAGCATATTTTGGTTGTTACCATCCTGAGCTGTACTGCTTTATGTGACTGTGGTGGGGGGGTGTAAAAATGACAGCACAGCTATGAATCAAATTATTTTCAGGATAAAAGTGGTTAATTATACGTAAATCAACCTCACAAAAACAACCAGAGCATGAAAGAGCTACAGTGCATGCCCTCTGCCTTTCACAGACCGTTTCCAATTCACTTGGTGCTTTGTGTTGCTTTTCTGAGGCAATTCTTTTCACTTTATGTGCATCAAGACACATTTTGTCATAATTTGTTGATGGTAACTTTTGGGCTAGATCTAGCAAGTCTCTAGTAGACTGATTAGCAACTAGCCCAAATATAAATCAAGTAGTTGCAGTACAAGTGATTTTATATTTTTGATTCCCCTGTTAGCTCTAGAGCTAATTTTTGTAGAGAAGAAATAGATGTCAGTGACAAGTATTAAGACTGAATGGAGCCGGAATGGAGGAGGAGGAGAAGCTGGGTATCCACCGGGGCCACTCTTGTGCCACGCTACTGGGAGCTTAGCAGGCAGCACCAATGGGAGTAGTTTTACGCACTGGAGAAATGAGACTGGGGAGCAGAAGATCTGTATTAGACAAATACATCTCTTCAGGTGTTACAGAAATTGAGTTTTGTTATTGTGTTCCTTTTCACTGCTGAAATACTTCAAATGTCATCTGTTACTTTACATTAAAATCATGTAGGAAAGTGATGTAGGAAGGTTATTCAGGGTCCTAACTTTTCCAAATCTCTCTGAATCTCTTGTTTTTAAGTATTTGTCTTCAGAGATGCATGGTATGTGAAGTCTCAATATGTTTCTGTCCTTAAGTACTAAGAAAAATAGTAATTCGGAGAGAATTAGGTTTGTTTTTCTTCTGTCTCTAAGGAAATGCTTGTGTTCTGAAAAGGTTGTAGCACTGCACTATGTAATGGTTCTGCCGTCCTTGTGAAACGAGATGTACTTTGTCCTTTTAAAATTAGAACTACTTAAGAGACAGTGCAATTATTATGAAATTGCAAATCATCTTTCTCCTGAGAGGAGGTGATTTTCTTCGCTGAAGGGAAGTTGGCATTAATAAGCACATAATCGATGAAAACAGCCATAATGCCATAAGGGGCACTGAAGTTTATATCTGCGGGGATAAATGATAATGGACAGGGTGGGAACAAAAGAAGGGTCAGACTTTGCAGCCAGCATTCCTTTTCTTCTGTCTTTAGACTGAATCGTTGTATAACCAGAGAGTTGTCTAAGGTGTGTTTCACTGCTTAAAAGAGAAGAAATAAATGACATTGAAAGTGAACTGAAGATTGGAGAGGAAAAAGACAAAGAACAAAAAAAGGGTTATAATCAGCAGTTACTGTTTTAGCTTTACATTTCTATGTCTATTTCTAAGTATAATTTCTGGGTACCACCTTGAGCCTACAGTCACAGAAAGTCTTCTGCCCTTCTGCTCATGTAACTGGTGTAGCATGAGCAATGAGCACGAGCGGTGCCTACTCTGTATTGAGCAACCAAGGCAAGAAAGGTGAAGGATCAACCAACCCTTGCTATTTCTTTCTGGCTGTTGCTCAAAAATCACTGCAGGCATCAGTGAAGACTTTCAGAAATCCCCCCGTGCTGAGGCTGAGCGCTCATCCTGCTTGTCCAGGGGAGGACAGCAGCTGAGGACCTCTGCGGGGTGGCCGGAGGTGTCCGGGCAGTGACTGCGGTGGGCTCCAGCGAGGTTCGAGCCGCGTGGGTGTGCAGTGGCAGGTCTCGGTGCGGGCGCACAGGGCACGGGGATTTTGCCCACACTGCCCCCGTGCTGGCTCTCGCTCCTGCTGCTCGCACGCCCTGCAGCTTTCCCACCGCTGGGAGCTGGTCGGAGGTACCCCTGGCTCAGCGCCTCTCGCCGAGGCTGTGGAGGTTTGAAGTCACACTGGGTTTGGGCTGGTTTTAACTGGCCTGGCAAAAGGTGCTTCCCTGACCAAAAAGAATGTTTTCCCTGTTTAAAACAAGGAGGACATTGGGATTCTTGAAGGAGAGGCTACCAGATATTATTTTCTCATTGTAAAACAATGTCTTTTTTTCCTGGCTTTTATCTTGGAAATCAGCGAACGGTTTTGGCTGATGTCAGAAACAAAATAGCCTGAGGCATGCATCCAACGTGGAAAGTTTCAGCCTAAACAATTAGTCTGGCAAAATTATAAGCAAGTGAAAATTGGATCTTATGGGAAGCATTGGATAATCCTTGGTAACAGGCTGTGTTACAGTTGAATTTGCAAGAAAACCTTCTTTTGAACATGCATGCAGATAGCACGCACCCTTATCCAATGCATTCTGCTGAAATGCATATCACTTAAATAATCCTCTTATGTGCACAAGAATCACTGTCTTAATATGACTGCAGCTAATTGCGTGTTGTTAAACCTGTTAATTGGTTATCAACTATTTGCCTAGTTTCAGTTTTATAACAGCAAACTGAGGACCAAATGCTTAGTGTCCTGTAGAACTATTACT
The DNA here is from genome assembly GCA_013399115.1 of Anseranas semipalmata. NCBI lineage: Eukaryota > Metazoa > Chordata > Aves > Anseriformes > Anseranatidae > Anseranas > Anseranas semipalmata. The sequence continues at coordinate 571,061 of VXAA01006090.1, forward strand.
ACTAGACATATTAGAATAATTATAAAATGTATAAATCCTCAAAAAAGTATAAAATGTAAAATCCTCAAAAATGTACAGTAAATTTATCTTATAAAAGGTCGGTAATCGAAATGCCATTGTGACAGAGAAAGATGTATTGCAATTAATGATTCAGGAAAACAATAACTTAGCAGAAAGCCTTCAGTCTTCATTCTTCTAATACATAATTTTGGTTATTTCCGTATTGCGTTGTTCTCAGCGGGAGGCAGAGGAAGGCTTTGGCTGAATATTCTCTACCCCTAGCTAAAACATTCTGTTGTGTTTTCATTACGTTTGCCTCACATAATCACTCACTGTTAATTTCAAAAAGCCTTTGATACTTTTTTTTTGTGTGTGTGTGTGTGTCCTAAACAGTAAGCTGATCCAGAATGAAAAGTGATTTGTCGCCTTATGACCTTACACATAACTTTTCTTTCTGGAAAGCAGCATATGAACCTGGGTGTTAGCTGCAACTTGAGCACAGATAGCTCTCCTCCTGAGTACATTGCTCTGGCTGCAGTCTGGGATGTATACCCGTTTATGGGGACAGTCTTCTCACAATGTTACCAGTAGAGCTGTATAGATTTGGGTGGCCTACTTGAACCCAGAAAATCATTGCCCAGCATTAGAAAATTGGACTTGGGACTTGGTTCCAGGAACCTCTGCTACTTAGTTCTCTGGCAGATATTTGGTGTTTAGGGCACACAGGAGGGAAAGGCTTAAAAGAAAAAAAGTAAGCAGAGCATTTGGAAATTCATTGTCTGTGCATGGCACATATGATCAAAGCCTGCTGGAAACCCTTCGTAAGAGAAATGGTGTGCAGTTAAAATGGTAATTTGTTGTCCATGCAACTTCCATAGGGAGAGGAAAGGTGGGTCACTGGGTCTTCAGATGGTTGGGGTGAGAATGGTGGTGACTTTCCTGGTTTTACTCACTGTCCTGGCACGGGACCACGGCTTGGCCAGGTTTTTCCTCCTCCACCAGCCTTTCAAAGTGTGCAGAGTCCAGGATCCTTTTGCTCAAGTAAAATGGCACCATGCCTTGCAGTCAATGCTAGCATGATGGGAAGTGATGGAAGAAAGAACAAGAAGGAGGCAGCGGCGGGGCAAGGAGAGAAGAAGGAAGAGTCCAGCAGGGAACAAAGGATCATACAGCAGGGCAGGAGCTGACTCTTGTGCGCACTGAGATCTGCACCACATGTGCCGATCATGGTCAGTGACCTCATCCACGTGCAGGTCTTCATATCCCAAGTGGTTCAGGCTTGGCAGCAAAGGACTGGCTCCCTGGAAGAAAGTGAAGGCTGACTGTTTTTGGCAGAGAATCCCAGCTCCTTGCAGAGTCACTTGGAGACTTGCAAAGACCATGAATCCTGCAGTTAAAGGTGGATGGCAGATGGAATAAGTTCATCCCCTGGTTATTTCATTCCGCAACTAAACCTGCTTTCTATTTGTGCCTGTGTGAGCTCATTCATTTGCATTCCAATACTGCGCTCTTTCTTGTTTTCCTTGATTATCTTATTGTAGAGCCCCCCAGGTATCATACTTCTAAGTCCATTTAGACATGGGAGGTGGTGATACCTGTTCCAGGTTCATGGAAATGTCGACATTCCCATGGAAGGGGTCGGGACGGTCTGAATGTGAGATGTCACTTGAGGGTGAAGTCTCTGTCCCGGCAGGTGCTCTCAGCAGGATGCAGGGCCATCTAGACGTGTTGTCCTAACAAGGGCTTCGTACCTAGCTCAGCCCTTCCGTGCAGGGAGAGGCATGCTGGCAATGGACCAGTACTTCCCAGCAGTATTATCCAGCCCTGCCCAGGATGTGTTAAGGCCTCATAAATGTCTTATGCCTGTTCTTAACATAGTTTTGGGATGGCAGTGGTTGGTATTTTCATTTTGCACGGCTGATTTTTAGGTTCCTTCAATACTTCTGTTTCTAGCATTCCTTGTTACAGTTTATTACATACATTACTTACATCAAACTCCCCTGTGGTCCCCACCGTTCTGCAGCAAACTGTAGATCCCAATAGATGGAGCATTTTTCCATAAATTCTTTGCCCCATCTGTTTTCAGATTAACTGATGACAGAGGAAGGGGGAGGGTGCAGGGAAAGAATAGCATAATAAAACTCTTCTGTTGCATCACTGACAATTCTCAAAGAATGTTCATAAAAATTGATGTTGCATCTCTTCAGGCTGCTGGGGGGGCACAAATCTTTAGTCAATTAAACCCTTATTTTTGGATTTTTTTTTTTTCCCAGCAAGACTTCTTAAATGTCTTTATGCTGTTACATGTGCCTGGTGTCATTTTACTAGCTAAAATAATCACACAGGTTTTAGGTATATACTAGATAAGTAATAATGTGAAACATGAAAGTATTGTTCGAATTAGGAATTAAAAGTTGATGTAATCTGAATTTGAGCCACCTGAGTCTGAATTGTCTGACTAGCTTAGATCGTGCAATGGGAAAAATAATGAAAAGGAAACATAAGTATATTTGAAATACTTTCCAGATACTACATTCATCTATTCTGGGTAAAGCAGAATATTATCTAAAATTCAGTATTGCTTTTTTTTGATCATCCCTTCCATTATTACAGGGTCGATCAAGATAAAATAAGATCTGTGAGCCTCCATTTTTCCCTGCTGGCTGTAAAATGTTATTCTGGTAATTTGTTCTTGAGCAGTTCAATGTGGCTGTTCTTATTGTAGTCCTAATTTTCATTCTGAACAGAGATACTACTCTGGCAAACTGTACTTGATTTGTGTTTAAAAAAAAAAAAAAAAGACAAAACAGACTGGTAGGATATCTATAGGCCAAATAGGAATGAATTTATCTGAAGATACTAGCTTCTTTAATAACAAGGCATCCCTTTTTCTCAGTGTAGTTTATGGCACTGCTTTCCCCCTCCCCTTTCAACTCCATTGAGGGCTGGTATCCTGAGAAGACCTCCATTCCTTGCACTTTGTGTCTGACCTCCCAACAGCAGTACTTGTTTACCTAGAGAGATAATTGTTTTCTGGAGAGCATCCAGCTGATAACTTACTTTTTCATTAGACCCCTTTTTCCTATTAGTTATCTCCTGTTAGTCGATCTGTGTCATTTGATAAAACTAATTAGGTAATAAAAGACTTTCTGAACTCCTCCCTTTAATTTTGGCATGGTGAAATGTACGTCTTGGCACCTTGCTCTTTCCTCATAAAGACAGCCTTCAGTTGACAAACAATATTAATCCAAAAGAAAACAAGCCATTTCACGCATCCTCTCTTGATATATCCCTCTGCCAGAACAAAATAGTTCCTAACAAATTATTTGTACCAAAGATAGTGACATAACCCTGGCTCTGTTTAGAGTTTTGCAAATGTTTGCAGAGCATCTCAAGAGGCAGACTAAAAATACTCAATGAAACCATTCAGCATTCTACTAAGAGCGTTTTGTTTCCTAGGACTTTCCTCCCTTCAGAAAATGCCCTCTCACAGCTGCGTAACATTTGTTAGAAGGTGATGCAGCTGTAAGGTAGAAACATCACATTTTACAGTTTATATAAAAATTTAGCCTAATTTCCGTGTTTCCTTTTTAGGAAAAGGAAACGTGTTTTGTTAAAAAGAAATCTCAATGGAATGAAAGTTTATTGCTGTAGTGCTCCAGAAGCTGGAGGAGAATATCCAGGTTCCATAAGGGTCCAAACCCCCAGCCCGCCTGAAATTGGAGGGAAACCATTGTCCAGGTTTCAAATGTTTTAGGAGCAGCAAATCGGTTCATGTGGGGATTTCCAGAGGTTGGTATCTAGCCCAGCTGATGCTACACGTGACCTACCCAGACTCACGCTGGGTCCAGAGCAGCCGACAGAGGCCAGGGAGGATACCTGAAGTCACATGTGGACAACCGAACTCTTACCTAGTCTTGGTCTCTATCTCAGCATGATTTCAGCCTGAAAAAAAATGTATCCAAGCCAGTGAAATTAGGCTAACAGAAGGATCTCTTTGGAATTTAGCCAGTGTTTTACACTCAGGAATGTCCTCTGTCTTCAGAGAGTGACTTCTGCCTGTTTATTATCCAGTGTTAAATGCAGCCAGCATTTTGTTCAGGTCTGAAGAAATGTTTTGATATTAGTTGCATTTTTACTGTGCACTAGATTTACTTCCATGTCAGAAACGTGAACCACAGGGATGTTCAGAATCCTTTGTGCTCGCAGAGATTTGGAGTACTACATCTTCGGGGAAACAAGAGCCCCAGAATAGCAGCATATGAAATTTTAAAGTCAGTGGGATGATTAACTCAGATAGTACCAGGGTATGTGTATAAGTGAATCATATGATAAATAAATTATGGGAGCGATAGTGAGATGCAGTTATAGCAATAAGAAGAGACTGTTTTCAGATGAAAGAAAAAATGACGTTTCTACTTTCGTTTGTCCTAATTGGATTTGGAAAAAGTTTTGACTTGCTGTCTGCCCCTGAATGTTTTCTTGTATTGTCTCTAAATGCATTTAAATCCAACTTTGATTCAGGGGCATTTAGCTAAGATGCCTGAACTGGCTCTTATCCTCTGGCGCTGCTGCTTTTCCTATCAGGAACACTCCTGAGCTGCTGCAGTTTGTAAGTCTACTGTAGTAATGTAAGGTAAAACTTTTGGCTGTTTTGATGAATACAGCTTGTGTACTCATGCAGATTTGATTCTAGTATTAAACACAGAAACTTCCAAAGCAAATGCCAGTTACCAGTGCTAGTGAATTACAGGCATGGACTAGCCCGCTGTTGTGTCAAATCTGGTAACTACTTTTTACTCAGAAGCAGCTCTGGAAACCTAAAAGACCGAGCCTGTTTGCCTTCTGTGCTTTCATTTACTATACTGTTCATTTTCACTTCAGGTAGTTTCTCAGCCCTCCTGGCAGAAAGTCAGTGCCACGGGAAGACCCTAGAGAAGCCTTGCACGAGTTGTTCCGGCACCGAGTGGTGCGTCGGTGAATTACATCGAGCGTGGCGTGGCTTGTGGCTTACTGTGCATGACTTCTCCAGGGTTACAGATGGGCTGAGAGGTAGCGTGGAGAGTCGCAGAGTTTATGAGCAGCTCTGCGGTGCGCGGCAGCGTGACACCCGTCCCCCCCTCAGGACCCCATCCCTGGGCGCTGTCTGCCTGCCCTGCAGCGGGTGAGGGCACCGGGGGTGCTCTTGGAGCAGGGATGCGGGCTCTTGCTGGCCTGACACCAAAACAAGGGCACAGACAGGGAACAGAGGAGGCTACAGCATGGTTTTGAATGCAGCTGCTGTTGGTTTCCCTGCCTCGGCTGAAAGTTGAGCCCTGGCCTGAAAAGCTCAGCATCTGTCAAGATCATGGCAAGGGATTGAGATACCTGGCTTTTACAGCTGTGGTCCTGTGCCAGGCAGCGCAAAAGTAAGCGAAGAGATGCTGTAGAGCAGGAGTGCTGCTATGGGCATCCTGGCAGGAGCTGGCATACCACTTGTGCTGCTTTTTTGTCCGGATGGGGCGAGAGCGCTCCCCTGCCCACGGCTGGTCTGTGCTGACAGCAGGTACAAGGGACGAGACGAGCAGACCTCTTCATCCCCAGCCCGCACACGTGCGGGGGCAACGCGCCTGGATGCAGCGCATCCTTTGCAGCACGTATTAGAACTAAGCTGTTAACATACTGTGGGTTAAACCATTAACATCCCTACTTCCACTCCAGTCTTTTATTTCATATAACGTCCACAGACACTATCTGTGCACAGGGTGAAGAGTGCAGAGCTGTAGGTGTTATCAGTGAACAAGGAGAGCTGTGTCCTCATCAGCTAGCAGCCTCGCAGCTTCTCGTGAATTCACGAGAAATCCTTACACGGTGAGTGTGAGGTTGCAGTGACTTCTGCAGGACTTATTCTACAGTAAAGGATTGCTGTTGTGCCATTAGATTCTTTTAAGGTTCAACTAAATTGTGCCTAGTTAAGGCAATTATTGCAATATTTTCTGAATTAACAAATCACAGCTGCCTAAATCTATAAGAAGATTTTAAGGGGAAGAAATAACCGTATTTCACTGTTGTGCTAATGTGAGCTTTGCTGACAATTCAGTAGTGGATAACATTTTGCAGTCTTTCATCTGATATTAAAAAAAACTCTTTTCAGATGTATGCCAAAGTTACGTGGAATACAAACAAGTGCTAAAATTCAGCATACCTCTTGCGAAGAAAGATGAAAAATGGAAGGAAAATATTCTATATCAAGGTGCAAGTGAGATGTGACAGTGGCTTTCTTTGCAAAATTTAAGGTAGACAGGGAAAAATGATAAAAGCCAAATAATAGCTAGTACTAGTAAACAGTGTTTGTCTTCAAAGGGCCATAAAGATTCTTATGAATTTCAAAAGATCCATCAGAGGGAGGGACGATGGGTTGGTTTACAGATACTGCAGCCAAAGCAAAGAAATAACTGTCTGTAGCAGAGCCAAAATGAGATGTGACCGAGGTATTCCTGGTCTCCAGCCTTGTTCTCCAGTTGCTTGACTGTCTCGGCAGACTGACACCAAAATGTCAGGAAGGTCTACAAGTTCTTCCGATTTTTAACTCGTTTAGCAACTTTGGTTCTCTGTAACAGACATCATTTGTACCACAGATGCTTAAGAGTGGTTTTAGCATGTCTGCTTCCAAATATATTATATTTTTAGAAACTGCAGAGTTTTCCCCTGTTCTTAACCATTTCCTGTGGTTTTATTCTGGAGTGTGATGCATGAAGAAGGCTATTTGTGTGATTTAGGTATGAGAATAGAAATTGTACATGCTGAGTTTACAGATGCAGGTCAGGATGTTGATCAGTCCTTTAAGCACACTAAGAACAAGTGAATTTCCTCATCTGCAAAAAAATATTTGTCTTGTTAGAAGCATGTAGGAGATGTGAAGCTGTGCTGAGATTTGAACAGCTCTGTAGGATCCATGTAGGAAAGGGTCCGTAAGTGATGTTAAATCAGTGAGAATGGAGAAGCGGCATCCACCTGTGGTAAGCAGTGAGCGAATTAAGCTAAATGGGAACAAGACAGGCTGGAATGACTGTTAAGACAAGGAGTTAATTGAGAACAATTAAGTCTGTGTAGACAAGATCTACATAGGCCATTTGGGCTGAATGGTATTATGTGAGTAAAGGGTGCAGGATTAGACCCATTGTTTATAGATTTACCTAGTGCTTTAAACTATGTGGATGAATGGTGTTACACAAATGTTAGTCATAATTATTATTTAATTATGACCACATGTTTACTTTGAACATCGTCCTATACTTAATATGTAGGGAAGCCAGGATAATGTTGCAGCTTCAGTCTGAGCTACTGTTTGCCAAGGAGCATTTTGCTCATGGCTTCTCCTTTTGTATGATGAAAAAGACTTTGCAGCCTGTGAAGCTGCACTGGTTGTGGTATGTAGTGGGCAAGCAGCTTTAATAAAAATACCATCAACTAGAACATTTTGAAACAGATGTATCTGAGATAGTATTAATTTTAATTACTTAGCATTTTATTAAATGTGCTGTTTGTATATCACTTCAAGATATCTGAGATGCCAGTATTTCATTCTGGTTACATTGAGAGTGCAGAAAGTGAATTTAATGGTATGATTCATAAGATGAGCAGTGCTACAGAACTTCTATAATTCATGTGTTGCTACTTGCATTTGCATTTAAATCTTTAAAATGTTACAGAATTTCAGATTCTTTAAACTTTAATCTAGTTTTTTTTTTTCATTTCATTTCTGACAAGAATTAAGTTATTCCTTCTTTAACTCTGTGTTTTGAGGTTTTCCTTTGCTCAGATCTTCCATTTCAAATGCTGTGGAAAGCTTGAGATAAGTTTGTGGGCGGGTAACGATATAAGTAGAGAAAAGAGCTTAGTGTTTTTTATTTTATTTTATTTTTTTCCATTTCATTCTTCTTTTTAAGTAACCTGATAAGAAATACAGTTCTGAGGTGTATACAGTATGTCCTAGGTTGCATGAGATGGGATGCTGTTCTATCCTTGTTAGTAAGTTGATGCTTCTTTAAAGAACTACAGATAATGGAGAATTTTAGCCTTTTCTTTAGGGTGCTTTGGTTTGAGATATCTCATTCTCTTTGTGTGTGGCATTTTACAACGGTCATTGGTGCTACTGAGAGGGGAAAAAGACCTCTTTGAGCAGAGGCACAGTAAATGGCCTCGCATAAGGGACAGCCTGGTTGATTCAAGAAACACTGGTCTTTCCTTTAACCTGGTAAAAGGAGTCTTTCCGTTACTGACTCTCTCAGTTCCTGAATTCTGTACAGTGACAGCAGCCCATATTTTTCTCATGGTTTAAGGCACGTACTTTTTACCCTGTGTGCCAGGTGACCTCCCCAACATGCTTGCGCCTCAGTGTACCAGCCTCTGAACCCTGCTCACCAGCATGTAGAAGGTGACCTGTGAGTCTTCTGGCCATATCAGGCTTGAGGTGACTTCACACTTGCCATGTTCACCAAAAACGTGCACACGTCTTCTGTGTTTCAGGCTTTCTGTACTTTGGTAGCAAGCACAGATTCAAGATTGTCCTGAATGCCTATTTACTTTGTGTGGAGATGTCTTTTCCAGTGCATTAAAAAAATTAAAATAATCATTTAAAGTAAGTGCCTCTTTTCTAATGGAGAAGGGGAAGATACAATGGTTCCCGTAGGAGAGAAGAAACATTATTTAAAAAAAAAAAAAAAAGGTGTTCAAAGTCTACTTGAACTTTCACATGAAAAGACATTCTGTTCTAGGTGACTGTTCCTACTTGAAAACAAAGTGTTTTGTTAGAAGTAATTTTATTTGAAAAGATTTCGTAAAGGAACTTCGGTTTTGAGAAACCATTTCACTCCTTCAGTGTATTGGTGCAGAAATGAAGGTAAAAATAATTTGTGAATGCAGTTTCCTTGCGAGGGCTTGAGTTTCTGCCCAAGGCTGAAGCGTTCCTTTGCCTTCCTCTGTGTTTTTCCAGCTCTACCATACGATGGACTGTTTGAATATTGTAGTGTCAACAGCTCCTTGTGTTTTCACTTGATACAGTTGAGCAAAAGTTTTGACATTCAGCTGAAATGTTTGAGGAGCCATTACCAGCATAATTCTGCTTCTTAAGTAAATCTCATCTTGGTGCTTGAAATCTAAATGGATTAATATTTTTAATGTCTTGTTTACAATGCTGCCTATGAAAGCCTGCATTTGTCTACTTGCCAGCCTTCCTTCTTGGCCAGGAACCGCCCTGGCTTGAATCTCCACGCTGGGCTCCCATCCATTTTCCTTGAGTCTCTCTGGTTCCCTCCCTTTTCCTCAGGGGTTCTCTGGAAGATTGTCAGAAGGGCTTTCATTTCTTGAGCAAGTCAGCTTTTCTGAATATTTCTGTCCCAGCCCTGAATTTCAGAGTTTGCCAACCAACCACAGATGGCTTGCCGTGGTGTCGTTACAAAAAACACCTCTTTTTCTCAGGTTTTGATGAGAACAAACCTAAAAACAAACCAGTGTTAGCTTAGCCAGTGGACAGAAAAATTGGTAAAGAAAAAAGAGGCTTGCACTACACGCACATCTTGACAAGGTGCTTAGCAGGAGTAAAGGTGAGCTATTAGATAACTCATACCGTTGATTATATACATTATGGCATGCTATAGTGTTTTGCAAGCAGAGCTATGCTATCTGGCAACGCGAAAAAAAAAAATGAGTAAATTGTGACCGCTAGATGCTGTTGCTGTATCAGCAGATTCTGGGGGTAGATAGAGCAGTGCCATCCGAAGAGCGGCTCTCTGAACTGGGAGGAAGGGTAGCTCAGATGGAGTTGCCGAGGGCCTTCAAGGGTAGGCAGGCCCTAGAGGAGCATCAGGAGGCTGGCTGAGCCCAATACAAGGCGAAGTGCTAGAGCAGCAAGCAAGTTATTAGAAAGTAAAAAACAGCGGGTGTATGATCTCAGACTACATTACAGTGAAATTATGCAGCTGTAGGTATGGTGAACCCTCACTTCTGAGCAGGCCAGCAAATCCTCACTAGTGGTTATTTTGATATGCGATACTCTGATGCTAATCTGAGAAGTCGAACGCAAAACCAAAGAAACCCCAGCAACAATAACAACCCTCAGCCGAGTGAGGAGCTCTTGGCAGCCTCGGCTGCCTTCTCGGGAACGGAGAGCGAGTGAGCTCGCGCACTGACGGGATGCAAGGTTGGTGCGGTGGGACAGCAGGATCTCCACAAGGTCCCCGTGACCAGATGTGAGCGAGAGGAAGAGGAGGCATCTCCCCATTGCAGCACTGAGACCTGTGCTCCCTCCCAAAAGCGACAGAAGCTTCGGACAAGGGACAGCTCGCCCTGTGAGTGAGTGAGCGTGCGGTTGTGCCTGCAGGATGCTGGTTTCTAAAGGGGCTTTCATTTCTAATTCTTAACCTGCCACTGCGTTTTCAAAGAGTGGTATTACTCAAAATGAGATGGACTGACAAAGCAAAATGACCTCGAAAAACTTTCATTGCAGATATAGAAGATAAATGATTGTCCTTCCTGTTTCGTAGACTAGTGTGTCTGGCACTTAAAAATTGTAACAGTACTAAAGAGGTATAAATAGCAAGGATAAGGGAAAAGGAAGATTGGGTGTAATATTTGAAACAGCCAACTGTTTGGCTTCCCTCTATAAATTATTGATCATTCTCTCTGCTTTTGAGAAATTATTTCAAGTCAGGGATTCTCGGTATTTAAAGAAAAAGAAGCCTCCTTGCCTTTTCCAGACATCAGAATATAAGATTAATGTGCAAACACGAGCGCGTGAGTCAGGAAACATGCCAGCGGAGGTGGCTGCGTGAGCGCGTCTGTAGGTAAACAGAAATAAAGTTAATTGGCAGTTTTCTTGTATAGCACGGGTAGCTGGAGTCCGTCGCAGTGGAAGAAATTTTCTTTTCCCATTATCCTTCAACGTTCTCTTGGCGGGATTGTCTCGAGGGAAGTGAGTGAGTCAGAAAATATGCCAAGTTCATGTCACGGCTGTTTCGGCATTTCTTTCTCTCACTGGCCTCCAGGAGCTTTATTGGCAAGTGTTTTTAAAGGAAATGTTGGCACAGGAAGGCCTTATTGTTTATGTCATGAAAGTCTCTTGGCGTCTTCTGCCTTGTTATTTTCTGCCTTAAATGGGGAAATTAGGGGTGGGGGGGACTGAGAAAGGAAAAGACCAGAGAAAAAGAATATCAGCTTCCAGAGTGTCGAGGGTCCCTACCAAACCCATGCTCTCTACGTGCGGATGTGTCTTGGTGAGTCCTCGCTCTGCTTTTTATCTCTTGCTGCTTCGCAGGCTCTGCTGCAGCCAGTGGGTCGGTTCCTAAACGTACGTTTCCTCCTCGTGCTTTTCAAGACGTGGTGTTTGGAAAGCTTTCTGAAAGGCAGAAGGCAGCGGTGCTCTGCTGGGCTCCCCTCTGCCAGGGCAAGAGCCAGCCGGGCAGAGAAAGGCAGCCGCAGTGCCCAGCCCGGGTCACATCGCTGCCACCTTCTCGCGCTCTGCGATGGGCTGTCGAGGACAGTCCATTAGAGGCGTTTCAGTTCCGTGTGAGGTTTGCATGTATAACACAACGTGATTTATGGGGGGTGGAGGGGGATGCAACTTCTGTGGAACAGATGCAGTGGGTACGGGCAGGAACAATAGTGAGATGCTGACATGGTCAGAAACGCTGCTTGTTGAACATTCAAGCAGAAGGCAAAATCATACATTTAAATGCATACATGTTCTTAACAAAAAAACACACACAAAAATAGTAAACTTATTCATATGCACTTAGGCAATTTGGCATAACATAAAAGCACATAAAAAAAGAGTAACGTCCAGTGCAGCAATAAAAGTTACTGTAACCTATTGCCCTCAAATTAGGTCAGAGTTGTAAAGGATGCTATTAGAGAATTAAATATTAACACTTCAAAGAATGTAACAACACGTAATACTTTGATTTGGAAAGTGAAAAGTTAACTCCCTGCCTGTGATATGTCCTGGCAAAAGGGTCTAAACCAGCTTCATTTTTATCTACGATATTTTCCTCTCTGATATTTATGTGTGGAGCTGAGATTTAGAATGAGAAGTTCTTTCAGGTTAACACAGCAAAGATATGCCTTGATGTACAAAAAGAAGAAAAACTTTATTTCTTATGGTTTTGTTACCAGCAGGAAAAAATAAAATAAAATTAAAAAAAAAAATAAGGTAAATGCCTGTTTCTGTAAGCTGAATATAGACAAACTGACATCTAAGCCACTTTTCTTTGTACCCAGTTAAACTAAGGATTGTCTGCTGTGGGAATAAATAGCTATTTAAAGACTGTGATGCAGTTTTTGTGATGCCTCTTCAAACACTATGTATTTGTTGGTACATAATACATCTTTTTATTGTGGCATCTTACTTGCATTTGGTGATGCTTTTTTGGAATGCTTTTTTTCAAAGAAAAGAGAGATGATTAATCTTGGCTCTTAAAACCTACATTGTTTCATTTTTCAACTCTTTCATGTGTTTTTGTTTTCTGTTTTACCTATTTATGGGTTTATGTAAAAATCTGTAGTGTATAATAGTTTAATCTGTGAAAGCTTCCCCCCGCTTTCCAGTTTTGTACTTTGATTTGTTCAGGCTTTGCCTTCACTTTCTTTTAAAACATATAAAATCAAAGAAGACTATTTTAGAGTAAAAGTTTCTGTGTAGCATGCATTTCTAGACCTGAATGTTCTTAGAGCTTGTTATTTTTTTCAGATTTGGGATCTTGGTCAGACTGTTAGAGGAAAAATAAGAGACTGCCAGCATTAGAATACAGGGAACTGGAACCTGGATTTTGCTTGGAAAACATCTCTAGAAGTGGTAGCTCTTACTGGTGGCTCTTACTTCCTTGCTTTCAAGTATTTTTAGCAAGATTGATCTATAGGAATTATTTTGTAAAACTATAACCATAGAAAACAGTAGGGGGAAAAAAAAAACTTGTAGTAAGCACTAGCTGATTTGTATATAATTTCTTTAGATGAACATAAAACTGTAACAATATAGTCACTTTTAAAAGGACATTCTAGTTGTGTATAGTATGTTACAACTGAACTGTTTTCAGTATGTTGCAATTATTGTCTAGACTGCCATAAGCTTTTTCTGTTTTTCTCTGTGTATGCATATATCTGTATCTATGAATATATTTGAATAGTTATAAGCATCTCAAAAGATAAATGCAGTAATAATTATTGGAATATCACTGTGGATTTTCCTTCTGTAAGGAATCATGCATTTCTCTATTCTGGCTGATAGAAACCTTTGTGCTGTGTTTCTTACATCTCATGTCATAACATGAGAAAAACCAAACCATAAAACAGGGTGTGAGTAACTGTACTTTGGCCTTTGTCTGCTATCCTCTTTACCAGCCAGCCAAAATTCTTTAGACGTTACAGTAAAAACGCAATATTAAATCATCATCCTATACCTACAGCTCCAGTGTCAAATACAGTGTGGCAATACTGCATTATTGCTCTGCGGGAGCACAAATACCTCAGCTCTCCTAACAGAACTAGTTAGGAGCACCAGGATGAAATTCTTAAATGGAAAAATTACAATTTTCTGAATGAAGAATTCAAATCAAGACCTCTCGGGTGAGATAAGCCTGTGCTAGACCCAGGGGGACAGTTCCCTGATGCCCAAGTTTTCACTCTGGGCAAACAGCTCTGTAATGGCTGCTGAAGCCAGTGGGTAGGATGTGCTCCCCAGGGGCCCTGAACCCCTCCACTGTGCCTGGATAGCCTGGGGTCTATGTCTGTCAGTTTTTCAGACTTTGGTGTCCCCGTCGAGCTGGGTTAAAGCTGTCCAACAGGCAGCAGGGACAGGGCAGAGGGAGGGAAGGTGATGGTGGAGTGGTGCACGGCCACTCTGATGAACCTCGTTTCCTTAAGACATTGCATTTTCCTTCTCTGCCCCCTGAAGGTTTGAAGTCATCCATGAGCTTGGAAGCCTTCATTTTGGGCTACTCTGCTGGTGTTAGGCTCGTTGACTTCCTTCTCAGTGAACTCCAAGAAAGATACCTTCACCACATTGAAGGCTTTCTCCTCTCTCCCCTTCCTCCATTCATTTTATTGCACTGGAGAAAGAAGTAAAGGAAAAAAACAGATACAGGATATAATAATCTTTAAAAAAATAAAAATTCCGTAATTCATAACCATTTCTTCGCTGGCAGCCAGAAAACTCTGTCACATGTGCATAAAGAGCTGATCAGGATGATGAGTGTTACCAAACCACAGCCCCAGTTTAGTGCTGTGAGGTGGAATGAATGGGAACAGCGAGCTGATGATAAGTTAGGATTTTGTTTTTCGTCGTGCAGGTGAGACAACGTGGCTTAACAGGGAGAAGTCAAAATTCTCAGGTCTACTCTGGTCCTCCAAGGGAAGAAATGATTTTGGGGGGGAAATATGTGATCCAGTTATCTACTTGTATTCCAGAAGTTTTCCCTAGGCTTCTTTAAGGCTCATAAAGAAGCGAAGTTGCCGTGCGATGAAAGGGAAACTCCTGTCCTGAATTAATAACAGGTTAAAAGTTAGGAAGCAAAGGGGAGTAAATGGTCAAGTTTTACAATGGAGGGAAGTCACCAATGGAGTCCCGTAGGCATCTGTCCAAGAGTCCGGGTAGTTTGATATATGGAAAAGGGGGGTTAAATTGAAGTAATAATGCCTGCTGACAGTACTAGAGTCAACTGAGAAGAGTTGCAGAGGGATTGCTCAGTCACGCTGTGAGTAAAAACGGCAGAGGAAATTCAATGAGAGTAAATGTTAAGATTTTTACACAGAGAAGAATTATGGTCATGATGAACTAGCTAGCAGTCAGGCAGAAGGTGCCAGTGTGTAACAGACAGCTTTATAATGGTAACAGCTGAGCGCCCATCAAAGGTCAAAAACAAGCATTGGGAATTTTGGGGAAGGGAATAGAGGAAAATGCCACATTCTCCATATTTCACTCTACACATAACTGTGTTCAAGGGATGGGATGTTTGTCTCTTCTGACCTGTGGTATTTTTGTGTCTGTAATGTTAGTGCATGCGTAACAGCTTTCTGGTGAAGGGGCTTTGCAGAACACAGTATTTTCCATTGATAGATTAATCTTGCTCTGGCATGATCTAGAACCCCTGCAATACTGAAGAATGGATGAACACAGACTCTGAATTTTATTCTTTTCTATTTTTCCAATATTAATGCTTATCAGTATTGTTACTTTTTGATGGAAGGATCTAGCAGTTAATCTTATTGCTAATTAACAAAGGAAAATATGAAAAATATATCTGAAAAATACAAACAATGAAGCCCTATCTATATGAAATCTCATGCTGGAAAGAATTACAAATGTGAATAGCTTTATGCAGAACAGAAGCCCTGCCTAGTAAATACGGATAGTTTAGCTGGGGAAAGCTATATGTACTTTGCTGTAGCGTGCATGTCTTCCATTATGTTTTATTCCAGGATGTGGTAGTCTCAAAGGACTTCTTGAATGGGTGGATTCAGATGTACGTGCGTACAAGTGTTATACCGATCAAATCATGTATTTATTCATTTAACTGAGCAGTATAACCCAGCAGAACCTGTGACTGTAGGTATTAAGCACAGACACGTAAAACTAACTACTATGCCAAAGATACTTTGCAGTACAAGAGCAGTTACATATTCTGTGTATATCTCAGTTGTGCTAGTTTCAAACTTGCATGTTAAGTGTGGTATGCATACTGCACTTAATGATTTCCTCTCTTCCCTCCCCATCCAGCTGAAGATTTTAAGTGTTTAATACAAGAAAAATATTCTAATCATGAGTTTATGAAGTCATCGGTCTTTAGATCATTTTATTTATAGTTTTATTTTTATACAATGTTTAAAGTGCCCTATTTCTAACAAAAAAATTGAAAAATTTGTTGTCACCCACAAAAGGCTGGAGGTTATACTGACCAAACTGCTCTTCAGAATCCTGTAGTTGCATTCAAATAGGTTAAAAGATTATTGCATGCCTGATACAAAAGAGGATAGGTTATGATACTGTTGTTTTAATGTCCATTTAATATATATAGAAATATATGTAATTTGTAAAATTACTTACTATACTCAAATTGAAATAGAGTAAGACTGAAGAAAAGCAGAATAAACTGTGATGATCAGTGTGGTGTTTTTCATGAAAAAAAGTAGTGCAAAGATTGCCACTGTATAAATAGATTGTGCATAATGAAATAAAATGTTATTTCTTGCATTACTTAATTTTTCCTTTTTCCTCTGACATTTTGAATCAAGCCCTAGTCTGTAGAACAAATTCAAAATATCAGAGGTAAAACAAAAAGATAAACTTTGTCTTCAGGATCTAGTTTCATTAACTTGATTGGGCATTACTCAGAGCAGATCCATTTTTAGCATATTGTATTTGCATACTGACCTTTACAGCACTGTGAATGAAAACTGGTGCTGCGATGTGTTGATTATTCCCATAAAATAACATTTAGGACTTCACTTAAATATATTCTTATGTGAACGATAATGACGTCTAATCCATTACAATAATAAAAATGGGACGTTTGCCTTCTAGGTAGCTGAAAAAATGGTCTAAAGCTAGGTCTTAGTTTCTGAAAAGCTGACTGACATTCTTCTTCTGTCTTTGACAGCTGTCACTAAATGCTGAGCTACTAAAAGTTTAGCCATCTTATACAGTATACATCTAGACATCAGGTCTAAAATGGGGGAATGCGTAAGTTCGCATGTGCGCATATATTGACTAAGGAGTACAACCAGAAATTAATTTGGAAAAATGTCAGATAAAAACTTGAGACAGAGTAGTTACTCCAGATGTACTACATAAATGGACACTTCCATTCTTTTTTCAGAGTGATCTCAGCATAGTTTAATTTGAACTAATGGAAGGAGGCTCTAAGTAAAGGAAGAGATGAGCAACAGAAGAGGTTGCTTTAGGGTAGGCATGGTGTTTGAAGCTAGTGTGAATGGCACTGGATTTACAAGAGACATCCACCAAGTAGCAAATCTCCTTTAGTCCCATGTGGTGAGGTGTACACCTTGTCTCATGCAAGACATTTACATTATTCCTGGCAGGTAACCTGTAGTATATCAGAATTCATATAAAACCCTGTAAGATGAAAACCTTTTTAAACTTTTCAGCCCTTCACTACTTCACCCTGCCCCAAAACCACTTCTTACAAATCCAGCTCATGAATCACAAGCTACTGTAGTACCCATCCTGCTAGCATGTTGGATGGGCAGACAGTGTAAATCTGCTGCTGGATTGGAGCTGATGTCTGCGTTGAGAGAGTGAACTTTGGGCTTAGAGAAACAGTGAGAGCCCACTGAAAGCTGCAGTTAAGTTCTTAAAGCAAGGCCTAAGGGTTTGTTATTGCTGTAGACTAATCAGGGAAAATACATGCAAATTGTACTATTTCAGAGAGAGCATTCAGTGTTTAACTTTCTGCTATGTTTCTTGGAAAGAGAAAGCAAGCTTTCTGTCCTTCACACTCGAATGTTCATTCTGAATGGCATTTGCTATACAGCCTACTGTGGCACCTTACTTAATTAGCACTTGCTGCTTTTCTTCTCCTAAAGAGAATTGTGGTAGTGGCAGACTTGATGTCTTTGCTACCAGAGAGATGGGGAAGGCTTCTGTAACTCTTACAACTGATCAGCTGAGACAGTCTGGTTGCCCATGGTTCTTAATGAGCAGCACATGACACAGTGCAGAGAATTGGCAAGATTAATGAACCCAATTTTCCTTAACAGCAGGCTGACTTGTAATGGCAATATAGAGAAGGACCGAGAACGTTAGCACATTCTCAGTAGTGTGGCATTATACTGAAATTAAAATCCTTTGCAACCAGCTATAGAAATGTGCAAAAATCTAAGGCTTATGTTTGCAAATCAGAATTCATGCTAGTGATTATGGACTGACCATTACTAGAAGACTGAAACCCTAGAGGGGGAATCTGCTATTGACCTTGTTTTGGTAAAATATTCCCATTTGGGAAAGCAGACCAGAATATGCTTCCCTCTAAAAGTGTTCCCAGTTCTCTTGGCAACATCCAAGGATACTTTTTCTTAGCTAGAGTCCCTGACAGTACTCTTGTGACATCTTTGTCATCCTGTTTTTTTCTTAACAAAAGATTATTATTGCATAAAAACCCTGAGTTAGTTTTTTTAAAAAAAAAAAAAATGGATTCCTCTCAAGTCTTCCTCCTTATTGGTGAAATTTGTTTTCTGTATGCCATTCTTTGGAAAGCTGATGACACTTGCTGTGGTTTCTGATTAAGAGTGTGCTAATGCCAGGTCTTCATTTAAAGTTTTGGATTTGGCAATACAAACAGCTGTAAGGGAGTATAGTCTTTAAATGTGGAGGACATAGAGAGTCTCATTTGAGCTGAATCGCATATTATAACCATTCAAGTCATGCTTTGGCAACTAAAGTGCTTGAAAACACCCACTGATTTCTTTATATTTCCTGACTCTTATGGAAGACTAGAAAGATAAAATTTAGGAGTTTGCACGAAGGAGGAATGAAAGAGGACTAACAAACTGAAATAGGCTTCCTCCTGCATTCTTTCAAGGAAAACCAGTGACTTTGGAGCTCAAAATGCTGAGTACAGTGCAGGAGTCCTTTGTAGGTAAATACATGAAGGCTTTGCTTTATGACGCCTGTTTCTTAGAGCTTGAAGGTTAATTTACTGCGCTTACCCATGGACCCAGTCCAACTGCCCATAGTGAGAAGTACATTGGAAAGAAGTGGAGCCAAGTCCAACCCTACAGCTAGTGGACTTGGGCTGGACACCACACCTTCCACTTGCCAAGATTCACATCTACAGCCTCGATTCTGGGGCCAGCCAAGTCAGATCAGTCCCACTCTCCCAAAGCCGGGAGGAAATGTCCTGTGCACATTGGACTGAGGGGGCAGCACTGAGACTTTCCTCTTCTGGTCCCTCATCTTCTCTCTGATGTGAACTCTGGCTTTGCACCTCCTCGGTAGGTAGGTAGTGTTGTCCATGGCAGGGTCTCTCAGGATCCCAGCTGAAACTGTTCTTCTTCTTGTACAAGATATTTAAATATTCCCTAAAACTGCAGAGAGAAAAATATCAGTCTCTTCTGGGAGAAATCTGTGCAGCATGGAACAGAAATCAGCCTAGAGTTGTTTTGCATGGATTTAAAAAACAGAACAAAACAAAATATCCATAAGCTGTGAAAGAATACTGAGAGGAACAAATATTCCCCAGCACCAAGTGAGGGTTCATTTGGTGAATATGTAAAAGCATTGATTTCTTCAGGAGGTGAATTACATGGTACTACCATTTATTTTTTTTAAGAATATTGCAGAAATCAGCTGTCCAATTCCAGAACAGCTGAGACTTCACATTGATGTGTACTCTTACCCTTGTAAAATTTCAGATGAAGGCCTTTGTCTCGGTGCATTTGAGTTGTGAGACGGTGTACTAGTAAGGGTTATGGAATTGCAAATGAGCACTGTGCTTCATCTTCTCCTGGGTGGTGTAGGCAGCTTTCTGCTCCAGGCTGCTGCCTACCTTGCCTGCTGTCTTGAGCTCTCTCTGCTTTTCCGTGGAAGAATATAAACAGTGGGTAGAAGTTCTCTCAAGTTAAATGGGAACGGGATCAGGCTGTGATTCAGGATCAGACTGCCTGTCAGTTTTTACTTTTTGCAAAGTTGGAGTGTTTCAGTTGCGAATCTTATCTGTTGATGGGCAGTCACCCATATATTCATCGTGTTGTTTTTGAAATGAAATCAGTGCAACTTCTTTCCATCTGATTTCTTTAATTTGAAAATGTGTTGGGAATTCAATAGTTTCTAATGAGAAACAAAAAGTTTTAACTGCATGTCAGAAGTTTTCCCCACAGTGCAGCAATAAAAAATAATGCATGCAGGTTGTTTTACTTTATTTAGCTTGTAAACATGATTTTTGACACTGCACGTAGGTTGATCCACTTCCAAACTATTGGTTATTTCAATGATGCACAAATCCCAGCAAATGGGGCTTTTTCTTTAGCTGTTTAAAATCTTACTCCTATTAAAAAGTGAACTACATATAAAATATTCCTCATCATGAGAGCGTGTTAAAAAAGAATGTATTGTATTGTATTGTTAAATATTCTAGTGGGCTGCTAAACCAAACAAAAATGCTGGCAACTGCGAACATCCCGTATCCAAGATTCTTCTTAGGAGTGGCTGGATTCTCCAGTGCTATGCTGCTTTGTGCAACTCTTTGCATTTGTAGCATTCAATGCTGCTTTGCTCTGTTGTAAATGTAAATGTGATATAAATGCAGGAGGTGCTGCTCAGTCACGGTCTCTGAGAAAATGGAATAGTTTTTCATAAACACCCTGTACTGATTAAGAGGCGATCTACTTAGTGACGTTTCTGGGTTTATATCCACTGTAGATGTCTTGGTATGGAGCCAGTCAGATTTCTTTCGGCAAGCTGGTCTCTGGATTTTTATTAAGGCTTCTCCTTACTGAAGAAACCCCTTTTTCTTCTTGTAGGATGCCCCTTTTATTTTGGAGGATACTGACTTTTGTAGATGAATTCTTTTTCCTCTCTGGTATCTCACTTCATCTTTGAAGCAAAAATTCAGAAGTCTAGCTGGCACCCAAAGGCAGCACATCTGTCTGCTGTAAATCTAAGCCTTGGTTATTTCACTGATCGGCATCAGTGGTCTATGTTCTGAGTTGGGGAGCTTTGGTTTTGTATATCTCTGAGGGTATTACGTTATGTAGTCTTTTAATGTGTGCAGTATGTAAAGACAGTAATACTTGCAAGGAAAATTGTATCTGCATGAAACTAACTGGAAAAAGATCTAAAGGTTATTTTTAAAAGTGCTAGTGGAAAAACAGAATTTGAAAAGAGGAGACTTCTTTTTTCACCTACTCCCTATTGCCACAAAAATATAATGCTCCAATATAAGAACGCAATAATTTTATGTAGCATTTTTTGTGAAGAAATATGTGCAATGCAATTTCATTACCCATTCTGCTGCTTATTTAATTTGAAGGCGCTAACTCCTTTGTGACTAGGCAAGCAGTGAAGTGACTTCTCGTGATTTTGCCAACATACATATGTTGTGTAGAGGCATAGAAAAATAATCATCCCCTTCTAGCCGGTGAAATTATCCTGGCAAAGTCCCTAATATGTACGAAGCTGTGCCAATGTAAAAGTGCCACTGGCTCTGGCGGTTTAGCTGCAGCCATTTGGGGAGATGACGCAGCACTGGTGGGAGAGGGTTTCCTTCTGCTGGTATGTGCGATTGGAAGAGGGCAGGAAGAGGCTGGTGCTGTCAGCACTGGCATGGGCACCACCATGGCAGCATACCCAATTTGTATTTCAGACACCATTACCTAGGTAATCATGGCCTTATATGATGTTGTAGGTCCTGCTGGCCTTGCAAGGTTGTACTGCCCAGCAGGTCACCTGCTCTTCCCTTCCCTTATCTCTGACACGTGTCCATTTCTTGCACCCGTCTGTGAAATCCAGCTATCCATAGCTTTTGTTAGCTTCCCACACTGGTGGCCATCGTGTCTGGCAATGCCTTGCGTCACATCCATAGTTTCTCCAGCCTACTCAGCTGGCTGGTGTCTTCATGAGGGTCAGGGGCAGCATTGCTTTGCCCACCTGGCATCTTCCCCGGAGGTAGAGGTGGGTTGGGATCCATATCTGTTTCCAGCATCAGAAAGAAAGCAAACCTTGGGCATGGCAATGGGACTGGGAGAGCGGTGGCTGGAGCATCGTCGGCTGCCACGTGACCTGTGGCTGAGGGCAGCGGCCTGCTTGAAAACCACAGGCATGAGCCAATTTGGCAAGATGTCAAAGGGGAGCTGGGCTGTGGCGCTCGGCAGGCAGGCCACTTTGTCCCTAGAGGTAATGTCCCTAAATGATGTAGTCCTGTGGACAAATATTTTGGGCCTGGCTTTGAAAAAAACACATCGC
Source organism: Anseranas semipalmata (assembly GCA_013399115.1). Taxonomy (NCBI): domain Eukaryota; kingdom Metazoa; phylum Chordata; class Aves; order Anseriformes; family Anseranatidae; genus Anseranas; species Anseranas semipalmata. The sequence goes on from VXAA01006090.1 coordinate 593,010, forward strand.
TGACAGTTTTATTGCTTCCAAAGGGTAAATTATCCAACAAAGGACCAACCTCTTTGAACCTGGTGAAAGAAGTACAGTAAATAAGAGTGAAGCAAAGGAATAAACTCAGACTGGCAGAGGAAAAGGCTTTCCTTTGTAAAATATGAAGGCCTGGCTACCCGCCCAGATAGACTGCATAAAGTAAGGTAAAAGTTGTATAAAGGTTGCAGGAATGGCGGTCCCAGTAGACTTTATTGAGCCTGCTCAATAAAACTGAGTGCACATGAAGAAGTAAGTATGGAATTTGGCACTAGGAGCTACTCTTTGTGTCCTAATCCATGCCGGGGAACGTGGTACAAAAAGTAGCAGACGTCAATAGAAGGACTCCCTCTGCTTCTGTGGGCCGTAGAACAGACCCTTATCTCTTCTCTTATTATCTTAATGCTGGCAGGATGACTAATACTGACAGATATCATAGTGCTGACAATGACAGCTTAAATCTGTCCTGGAGAATCTGAGTATTTATTTCTACAGCTCTGTAGGGTTTTCATGAGTTGTAGCCCATAACTACAACAAGCATAAGGGTGAATAAAACTAAAATGAAGGAATACACGTAAAATGCAGTCAAAGGATATATGAGTGAAAAAAGAACTGGAAGAGAGAGACATATTTTGGCTACAGCTGTTGACCACAACAGCTGAGAAATAAAGCCCTGTGTGGTTGTGAATTCCCTCAAATTGATGGATGATAGTGATGTCAGTTTGTTCAGGAGAGGACAGATTTCTGTATTACTAAAACATTTTCAATGATCCAGTGCTGTCAGCTTCAGGCACTGAAGAACTGTGAGTCAGGTCATTACTGGGAACTCTGCTTTTTCATTCTGAATTTTTAAGACTTTTCTTGTTTCTTTTTATTGTCTGTATGTAAGCAAGGACAGCACTGCAACGTGTACCCTGGACTATAAAGCTGTAGTTCTTGTGCCTGTTCAGAAAATCCTAATGGTATAAAAATCTTNATGGGGTATCATCAAAGAAAATCCTAATTCTAAGTCTTTATAAAGAACTTGGTGAAGTTGTCGAAGAATCTTAATAAAGATACTAAAAAATAAGCACTTTTTAGAAGCTAGTACATTTTGTTCTTACCTTACAATTGAATTGCTGTATCATTCACACCAAAGTCTCTTAGCTAGTGGATGGCAGAACAGACATAAATCTATGAATCCTGTTCTGATAAAATTTTGCCATAAAAAGCACAGTTGGTTGCAAATACCGTTCACAGATTAAAAGGACAGCAAGAAGTTTTCTCTCATTCTGTTAATACCTTTAGGGGCTTTCTAATTAATCTGTTTATCTGCTTCTCATTCTAAAGATACCTGGTTTTGATTCCCACAAAAGAACAACTCAAACTACATGATTTTTTTTTTTCCCCTCCACAGAAATTTCACTATGAGCTTTTGCAATTGCCACATATTGTATCTTGGCACAAAATAGTACCTCTGCTTATGGTTTGCATCATTAAATATCAGATTGGCTGCTCGTTGTGTTTATAGGATACAACAAGAAATAGCCTGTTAAATCTGGCTGGTTAGTAAAACTGGTGTTCACTGAATGACTGTGCTACCGTGTTTTCACATCATAAAGAGAACAAAATCTCATAAAACTAATAAGCTGTAAAATAGAATTAAAGTCAATGGCAAAAGATATGCCCAAATGTAGTAAATAAATTATAGACTTCAGAAAAGTTATTCTTAAAAACAATCCCCAAAACAGGGTAGACCAGAAATGCAATCTATGAAACTGTTTTGAAGTTTAAAAAAAAGAAATGCATGCCAAGCATGTATAATATTAATATTAGCAATGCTGATGGCTTATCTGTAGATCTTAGTGGCATACTCTTGGAACTTAGGTGAGTATTATCATCCCCACCTATGGATCAGGAAGCTGGGTTACTGTAAGAATAAATTTTCAACACAACACAAAGCAGTGCTGACTCCAATTCCCGTTCCAACTCCCAGCTTTAATTGTTTTTCTCTGAGCTTCGTTTGTTTCTCTTCGTTATACAGAACTTGTTCTTTCAGCACAAGGTAATTTGGATGGCATTGAATGTAGATTAGATCCGTATATTCATACTTATGAAACTGATTAATTCTAAAATTGTTCTGATAGATTAGCTCCTTCCCAACACTGGATGGGAGGATGTCTACATCCTTAATTTAGATTAGTGTGTCGTTTTTGACACTTTTAATATTTTATTGCTCAAGACGCTGCAGAAAGCAAAAGGAAGAGGATGTCCCTGATGCTTTTTTAGCATGGTTCCAGATATCCCACGTGCTTCCCATCAGGCATATCACTTGTGGGATCATGCATTTCCACTGTCCTTCTCAATATCCATGTGATGCTGCTGAGATGAATCAGGGGAGGCCTGCTATCAGCGTTGCAGAGATGACATCCCACTCTGCATCTCCTTCTGAGATAAGAGGCATAAAAGCTGTCTCTGAGTGCCTGGCTAAAATCAAACTGCATGTTAGTTAAATAGAGATGACACTAAAGGAAGAAATGAAATCCACTGAAAAAGTACCAATTTCTATCATGTCTTGTGCAATACATTCATACAGAGCTTTAGAACAGAAAACTAAAATATTTTTAACCTGTCCAATATGCTGCACTGCTGGGTGCACACCCTGTTTTATTGCTGATTGGTGTGTTCTCTGGGGAAAGTGTGTCTGTTCGTACCAGGGTTTTGCTCAGGACACTGGGAGGATGCTGTTTCCATACTTACCTCCCTCTGCCCTTTGAGGAACCCTAACATTAACTGCTGTGATAAATACATGCCTGAGGTCCCACTACATTACCTCTGATAGGGGCTGAATGCAGACAGTGGTGAAACTGGAAAGATGCCAATGGCTGGCAAACCAGGGAAAGCAGAAGAGCTGCAAATGTCCACATCAAGCCTCAAGCAAAGCAAGAGGTGAAGAATAAGGCTTTGCAACTGCATTTCCCCTGCCTCGTTCTTTCCCTGCCCCTCTCCTGGAGGCTTGGGCCTGTTTTGGGGTTGTGTCCAGTGTGAGTCTCTCTCAGTGCACCTACGCACAGGCCACCCTCAGAGCTGTCCACTTCTTAAGTCCAGTAATTTGTTTTTCTATCAGTCTGAGCTTCTAGAATGCCTGCTCAGATCCCCATCATCTCAAGATGGGTCATATAACATTAAGCATATTCAGAATACGGCTATCAGGAATATCTAAGTCATAATTTAATTCCATGGCTGCATCTTTGCCCCTGTTCCCCTTTCCTAATCAAATGTAAGCTTTCTGATGTCATCATTCAGCTCTGTACAACAAGTTTATCCATTTATTGAGCTTTTGATGGCTTCTCCCTGACAGACTGTGATGTCCTTGAAGGCTATCCAAAGGCTCCGCATGTCCACTTTGCCTCCTGTTCCCTTTTGCATTGTTGTGCTGTATGTCATCTTCTTCCCTTGCACCTGTAAGCCTGGTCTCGCAGTGCAAGTGCTAGGAATGTGAATGCCGAGATGGGGTACCCTGCTGGAGTATGGTACAATGATGAACGAGATAAGGTGTGTGACAAGGTGAGCCCCCCGGGAGTGCTGCCTGTGGAGGTGTGGAGTAACTCATCAGGATGAATGCAGCAGCAGAAATCTGGCAGCAACAAAATGCCGCACCGTGGGCCAGAATCTCCCAGCCATGCACCATGCTTTGGGAGCCCGTAGCCAATGGTAATAAGTGCATAGATGACCTATCAAGCTGAAAAGTTTAATTACAGCTTCCTCACTGGACAGAGACTGTCTTCTGGAAGGGTTATGTAGGTCTTATTAAGGTGTGCATAGTTTCAGGCACTTCATTTTGATAGGAGGGGAAGAAAATATTTGACATCTAGGCTAATCTTGAATTCTAGAATCTTTAGTGAATTCCCAGAACAAAGTCTACATGGGATGTGCAGCTTACTAAATCTGTCAGTTTTCATATGTGTGGACTTATTTGTCCACATAGTTATTTAGGTAACTTAGCAAACATGGATTTAGGTTCTTGCTGGAAATATATTCTTATGTCCAAGGCATCAGTAGTAGATTCTTAGCTTTGTTTAGTATTAAAGGGAAGACTGACCTTGCCAATTCATATTGCCATTCTCTATAACATACACCACGTGCTCTTTAGTGCCTTTCTTCTGTATATGAGGATCTAAATACTAAAAAAAGTTATAATGAGTCCTGTTTTCCTTTTTTTTCCTTCAAGAAACAAAATAGTGCCCAATGTGATGTATATACAAGGAATAAAAGTGCCCTCTCTTATTTACAGTAAACTTTTCTCCATTGGAAATATGCCATTAGACATTAAAATCAAATCACCTAAGGAAAGCAGCTTAACTCATCTTTATCTTAAGCAACTTCAGCAGTTTTGCTGAAAGAGAGCCACCTGTAACAGTGTTTCAGCAGCTTCCCATTCGTGACCCCATGCAACTATACCAGGAACTAAATAGATCCTACTTACTAGCAATTAAAGTGATTTAATTGAAGATACAATGACAGATGCATAATGGGTTAATTACAAAATAAGTAATTAACAAATAGAATGGAAAAGGTTAAAAGGTTGTGGACTTCTGTTGTTTGCTTGGGAGAGATAGCAAAATCATCAGCGATTAAACTTTTAATTTCTGGGTCTGATTCTACTATTGTTAGCTGTAAATGAAGCAGCAAACAAGAAGATAGGCTTAAAAAAAACCCACTGTTTTATCAGACATACTGAAAGGCCATTGTTAACACTGAGGTTGTGTGATTTGTCTCCAGTCTGCACCCAAAAGTAGGCTTACATCCATAACGCATCTACATTGTGCTAGGATATGTGCCTCTTTGGAGAGGAAACTGTAGTAGTAGTACTCTGCTGTCTGCACTAGGGCCCCAGTGAGGTCAGTAAAATCAGTATGAAGAGTGGTAGAGATTAGAGCACACCTCTTAGGAAAACTCTGCCTGAATTAAAAGAGTGAATTATTTAGCTGGGAATATGCCATAATGTGTTTGTTCTCAAAAAGTGAGGATACAAAGGGATAGGACTTTGCACAGGGTAACTTCTGACCTGTGAAAATCTTCAGCTGAAATCCAGTTAACTTCATGCAATGCTGGACCCTGTTGTAGAGGGTGCAAGCAATTTTCTGTTAACATCAGCAAAATAAGAGCTTTTACTTCATTTTTGCAAGTATTATTCTTTCTCTCCATGACTCCCATCTGCCCAAAACCAGAAGCAAACGGGCATTTAGATAGTTTTAATACATTCATATTTTATGACCACCAGCTTATTGCCAGGTAACTTGAAACTCTTTATCTATAATAATTATAAATATATTTATGTATGTATAAAACATGTGTTTTGTATTTTGAAATTTCAGGGGGAATGTTTGCAGAAATGTTTCTCCAACTTGAGCCTAATTGTTACTGAAGTCATTGAATTTTTCTTTTGAAAAATAAGCTTTTGGGTAAACCTCAGAAATAGCAATATGGGCTTCTCCATTTCAAAATATCAATTAAAACCAGGCAGGAATACTTTTTAAATATAGCTGCCCTCTAACCTAATTACATGTCCACCAGTAACCATTAGTATAATTTAACTGAATTTCCCATAAGTCGCGTTGTTCCATCATCCCTTGTTCTCTTTTGAACATGGTTATCATGTGCTCGCTTTCCTATCACTTAGCCAAGCTGTAGTTAACTCTGAACTGATATATGTCAGTCCAGCCCCTTAATCATTTGACTTCACTTGTCTGTTCTTCCTTTTCTGTAACTGATGCTTTTTTGCATCTCTTGTATGCCCTTGTGGTGCCTGCAGGGATACTACTTGCCTTACTGCTTGGCATAAGGCCTGAATGTACACATCCAGAAATGCGCTGTCCTCTTTTGGAGTATAACATACTTTCAACTTCTGTCTAATGCCCTTTTCTTTTGAGCTGCTTCTTCAGTGGCAGATGAACACTCCAAGACCACCAATTTGACTTGAGAAATTGAGAAAGAATCTTTTTAGCTTACAAGATTTTTAGCTTATCTTTATCCCCCTACCATAGGCTTTGCTGATTAGGGATACATATTTCAGAAAACAGCTAACTTCTTGTTCTCATCTGTTACCTTAATTTTGTTGAAAATAAGCTTCTTTATAGTTTTTCCCCAGTTATAATTGAATTTAAGCCGTGCATTTCAGGTCTGGAACCTGCGTTGAGCATTTCAGAATTCAATAGTTTTGCAATTTGGCTATCAGTTTTTAGGATCAATAGATTCAGGTTTGGAAACTCATCAAGTCACGCAACATGCAAAACTCATGAGCTAAATCCATAGCTGTAACCGCATCTCTGTTTTCTTTTCCAAGGGTTTCTGCAAAGTTCTGTATATTTGCACACTGTAACTCAAGGACTGCAATACAGGCAATGATTTTTCAGTATTCAGACTTTCTTTCTGAAAACAAGCGGGGAACCTCTAAAGTTCTGGTTAAGAAAAGCAGAAAGCCTAAAGCTGCCTTAACTCTGCTGTTCATATCTGAACCCCTGAAAATAGCTCAGACAAATGCCAGTACCAATCTTTAGGGTAATGCTTATCTCCATTCAGGAGAGTGACATTTGTAGTTCAGAATATACTCATTTCTGCTTCACTGATTTTTATTTTTTTTTAATTTTTTTTTTCAGGCACAGCACATACACGATGCATTGACAAATCTCATTTTTGTTAACAAGATTCATCCAGGTACCTCCCTTCCTGACATTTAGAAAACATTTTTCTTAATTCATGTCACTTTGAGGGTGGAAAATCACCAGTTTCAATAAAAGTCTTTGAAATTTAGTATCTTTGGGCTTATCTTCAGTTAATCAGTTGTAGAGATTTACTGGGTAACTCAAGACAACCATCTAATACACGCCTCACAATGAGTGATAAGAGAAATTAGCATCCAAGATAAACTGTCCCTTGTTGAAATTTCAGTGAGAGCTAGTGTTTCCTGAGTTGACAGAACAAAACAGAAAAATGAGAAAAGTTTTACGTCAAAGCTGTTGTCTGAATGAAACTCCCAGACGCAAGAGAACAAACATGTAAGCCATGAAGTGTCTCTAAGGCTCTTCAAAAAAACAGAGGAACAACCACTTAAATATGAGGCCTTTTATGCAATCCCTTTTGCTTTTCTGTCATCATTAGCCTTCCAGGATCCCTGCTCAATTGGATATTTATGAGAGTATGTAGAGGTCTTTCTGAATTAAGGCTAAATCTCTAATGATAAACATCTGTGAGTCTATGGTTACATATCAGCTACTCGTTTTTAATATCTGTTATAGCTTTCACTGTAACACTTCATGTTAAGAAGGTCCCACACAGGGAATATTTGGCATTAATGCTCCAAATACCCTTTTTTAAAAAAAAAAAAAAAAAAGAAAATCTTGATTATGATAGGCACTGAGGTATGAAGTTTTCATTGCCCCCACTGCAAACAACAGCAAAAGCAAGCGGAGGGCGTTTGTGCTGTGTGTAATTCCTGTATGCTGTAGGAAGATGTTCATGCAGCTTGCAAGACTCCTTGGTCACTGGTAACCTCACAGGAGATGGAGCTCCTGTGAAATAAGCTAAATTTTAAGAGAGGTGGTTTGCAAAAGCAAAACACTGGTTATCAAAACAGAGGCTAAACAGAGCTGCCTCCAGTTCTGTGCTCCTCTTATGCCCTCCTGTGTACACATTCAGTAGGCCAAAGTGAAGTGCAAGGTAGTGGAGACTGCTGACATTTCTGCAAGGGCTTGAAGTAAAGCAAAGAGCAGGCTACTCTCCACTACTCTGACACAGTATTAAGCTGAATATAAGCAGATTTCTTAAGGTGTATGCATCGTAGGGCCAGTCAACAGCTCCACACTGTGATAATCAATTATAAGTGATTGGGGATGCTCTGTGCGTGAGATAACATTTCATTTCTATAAATAGAGGGTGAAAGAAGGATCACTAACTCAGTTTTCTGCTAGATGGTGGTTTAAAGATGATGTTGCAGTCTTCCCCGGCACATTTTTGATGATACTTATGAGCCTGTGTTTCTGGTGTGGTCAGACTACTGGGGAACTGACTGAAATACTAAATACTAATCCTGTTTTGCAGACTTTTCTTTTATGGCCAAGACAAAAACTATTATTACATTTTCCATTAGTTTATAAAAGGATACATTTGCCGAGATACAATAAAACATTAGGTTCCAATGAAACCATAAAAATGACTTTTATCTTGCTGCAGTGCAGTGCTGCATTTTGTGACACTGTTGGGACGCCTCCGTTTTCTGTAGGTAATGTTCAACACAATGGCTTCATCATTCAGCCTGTCCTGCAAACAGTATGCCAGAACTGAAGTCTCACTGGTGTCGGACTACAAGAGGAATTATTTCATCTATCTGAATTAACATTGTTCATCCTGCAGTTCTGCTTGTTGAAACCCAAGTGCTTTCAAAAACCTGTAAAGCAGTGAGGTTACAATTATAACTTATCAGGCTCATTGTCTGCATATAATAATTTTCTGGCTTTTATGCTGTAAAATAGCTGCTGAAGCCTGCACAGCACTGAGCACGTATCATATTATGGTCAGATTCTGACTGATGCAGAGCTTTTATAATCTTGACTTGTTAGTGCTCAGCAATTTTTAGAGTGTTTAAGAAGCAAGTTAAAATAGGAAATTCTTAGCTTGAAAGGTAAAAAATCAGTCACAGCTCTGTGTGAGAAGGAAAGAATAGGATTACACAGAACTACTGAATGTTCATATCAGAAAAGGCTCCTTGCCTTTTTGATTAAGCATTTCAGAATAGACTGCAAATGTTTATATGGATAATTCACTTCATTTTGTACTCTATTGCACTTTTTTATGTCCTTGTGGGTTGAACTAGGCTAGAAATAAAAAGCATGAGTAAAAGTCTGCTTCTGAGCTTGTTTCTACAAGCCGGTTCTGATGGGGGCTTTTCATTAAATTCATCTTGAAGACTACACAGATGTTTATTTTTCATATGTTGCACAGTTGTTCAGTATATTTTATAAGGGGAAGGATACTGCTTGCTCGTTATATAGGTATCATGTACCATAAGCTATGGCCTAGTACATTCTTCACTGAATATGTATTAGTACAAAATTCTATGTATTATTCTGCTCAAAAAGTACTAATTTTGCTTTCCTGTTACATATTGAAAAATTTAAAAGTTCAGTTTGGCACCAGTACAGCCTATAGGCTACCTTGTCATTTTTCCTGAGGTTGCTAGTTCAGATTTTTCACTAAAAATTAAGTTAAAGTGAGAGCAGCTTTCATGGAGGGAGTTTGCAGAACAAAAAGTACAGATGACACATCCAGTAATTCACCACCACAAAGCCAAGATAGTCCCCAAGAAAAACAAGAGAGCCATAACTCATGCCAGGGCAGAGTAGGAGAGGATGGCATCCCAGCGCACTCAGTCCAACGGTGCTGGAGCTTTCTTCCACGCTTCCTGAGCATGTTACAAAACTGCAGGAGCTGCTTCTTGGAGAGGACATGTGAAAGCAAACTTTGAAAAGGCAAGAGCTGGGCTCAGCATGGAGGTGACTGGGCTCAGGGCAGGGCTCGCTGAAGTGGAGTTTCTGCTAGGAGGTGCAAGAGCCTCCTGTGAAGGCTATGATGTCCTGTGTCACATCCTCATAAAGGTCAGGATGTTAAATCCCACAGTGTTGTCTGGTTATAGCCTTTGAGTATTACTCGTGTTATTACTTAGGTATTTGAGATGTAACAAGGATTTTGTTCTCTCCTTGCTGGCTGGTTTTCTAACTGTTATTCCCATAAGTAAGGCCCGGTCTTGTATCTGTGTGATCAGTCCGATGCCCTCAGATGCTGCACTAGTGCTACTTCATGCATTCATGAACTGACTTCCAAAAAAACAAGAGATGAACTCAACAGAATTTAAGACCTATATTTGCTTTTCTCTCCTATTTTTTTTTTTTTGAACATCCTGGGGAGATCCACCTGCCTGTAATTTCACTTCAGTTTAAGCCTCCAGTGGCACTTTCAGATTCAAGAGTCAGTCGAAGATGTTTTCAGAAAAACATGAATCTGCAAGCAGAAGGGGTAGTGCTGGCTTCTTATGCCCTATTTTCTCTCTGTCCAGTTATCACTATTTATCATTCTGTTTGCTGTATTCTCAGCCTCTGCTTCCCTCACCATCTCCCACTTCCTCATAGTCTTCTAACCATCATGCATAAATATACCTCATGTTCTCCTATGTAATATTTTTCCCAGTACTCCCTCCTACCTTCATGGCTTTTCTGCCCCTTTCATCTTTCCCTGTCCTCTTTAATTTACCTGGGGCTTATATTGTCTGTTTTGCCACTCTGTACCCTTGCTCCTCACCTTCTGGGAAGAGCCAGAAATACGGGGTGCTACAGGTACAGTTACAGAAGGGACCTGTGTGGATGAACCAGATCACTCCGTGGCCCTCCCTCTGCCTTTTAAGAGGGACATCAGGGGATGGTCTGGTTAAAGGCGAGGATATGGGTGGCTTGTCAGTGCTTCTGAAAGGTGCAAAAATCCCTTTTCCCATCTGTTGCTTTCACCTGCCTTGACAAGAGATGGGCAGAAACAGTGCTGGTCCCCCTGTAGTGCCTTGGGCAACCACTCGCCAAGTGGAAAGGACCACACGGGAAGGAAGTCTGAGGCTTGCCAAGAAGCACATGGTTCGTGATGTGGACAGGGATCAGGATTCAAACCACAAAATTACCATGGCACTGGCCTAGCAGAGAGTGGCAGCCGCTGTCGACATCTGAAGCAGCAGGGTAGGGATGAAAACATGCTCAGCCCCAGAGCAGCACAACCCTTTTGTGTACTCATTGGTTAATGCAATGCGTTTGTATGAAGGAGGAGGCGCTTGGTGAGAGTGGGAGAACGCTTAACCACAGTGATTAATGTTAATTGGTTAATCACCTTTCATTATGGGAAAAGAAAGTAAGTGCAATAATTGGCAATACGGCTTGACAGTGTTGCTAGATTGGAGGGTGAAGCCTGAGAATTGATTCCAAATATGACCTTTTCAGGCCAGAGGAGACTGAGATCTCAAAGATGGGTCTTTTTTGATTTTGGGCAAAATAGGAACGTTCTTCTCCTAGTACAGGGCTGTAGGTCTGAAACACAACTCAGTTTAAGAATGGAATGATTGTTTTGCTACTTTTATTTGAGGTATCCAGTTTGAATGAAAGACCTGCCTTGTCAAAGAAGAAGAAAAGTGGGGCTGAGCTCCAGTGATGGAGAAGGAGCACGCTGCCCAGCCTGCTGCCTCGGCTGTCCGGCAGGGAGATCACGCGGGATGCTGAGATAACTTCTGGAGTTAGTCCTGCGTGCTCGGGGCTCGTGACTCAGAGCCATGAGACCTCGGCTAGCTCTTTGTGGGCAAACAAGTGCTCAGCACATAAAAGATAATCTAATGAACACTGTGGTGTTAGCAAAGCTTAAACATAAAAATTTTGTCACTTCTGGCAAGAGAAAAACTTAATCTGCAAAGTCTGTGAAGACTCCCAGAAATGATTGGCCTGATGTGGTAGAGGCCTCGCCGGTGACTCATCCACCTCCTTCCCTGTTGTGTCTGGTCACAGCCTTTTTAGTTGTAGACTCTGAAAAAGAGTCTGATTTCCACCAACACCTGCATCTGTGCCCTCAATGGGCAACTACTATAATTAACGTAGATATTGCCTACTCTTCTTGCTCAGGTAAAGCAGTGCACTGTGCTGGGCACTCAGGAGATGGTCCAAGTTTTGGATAACAGAATGGATAAAATAGTTTAAATAATAATTAATAAACAAGTACATTAAATAATAAATAATAGTCAATGTTTCCACTGATGTGCCACATTCCTTCTAGGGAAATATAGGAAATTACTTCTGGCATGTGAAGTGTGGGATAAAAGCATACTTTTGAAAGCATTTCGAATACATTTGCAAACTTCATTAAAATCGCCATCAGGTACAAAGCAGGTATTACAAGTGGGCTCGTTTACTTTGGCCGTTACTGAATTGACCTAGTGGAGTTCTTGCTCTGGGTACTGCTAGATTCACACAGCACCACCACAACCTGTTCCACTAAACTCATTTTCTAGACACAGATAGGAGGAGAAAAAGAGGATCTACACTCTCCATTTCGAGCTCTGAGACACGGGAAGACTGTGCCAAAGCCATTGGTATGATGCTTTAAACAAAAGACTATCTTTTTCTACAGTTGTTTCATAATTAGTTTTTTTTACACAAGTGACAACTGCCTTCGTGCCAAATCCTGGTCTCATAAGGAAAAATGGCAAAACTCCCAGGATGGCTTGAGTTTTTCTCTTTATGCAGAATTCATTGAGGAGCTTTATATTTCTCCTTTTTTTTTCTCATTTTTAATAGATTGGTGCAAAAACAATAATTTTAGGATTAGTAACTAATTATTTACAGGAGGGGCTGAATTTTTATTTAAAACAGTCAATTGTTTACTTCAAGAGCGCTTGTGTGTCACTGAGTCACCAAACCACAATTAAATTCTGGGAAATGGCTTATTGTTGAGGTTCATGGGGTCCCATGACATGGTGGGATGGGTCAGATGCTGATTATAATTGGGGGCCTGATCTAAATTTGTATCTTCTTTACTCTTTTGATTGACAGACTGTAAACGATTATGAAGTTCCACAAGATGTCAGTAGCAAAAGAAAAATCTTCTGTTGTTGCCTCCGGTTGTGTTGTTTGTACATGGCAAATATCAAGCAGAGCATTTGCTTTTCCCCTAAGAGTTTAAGGAGACGCTGTCTTTTCTGAGAAGAGCCCAGACAGAGTCTTGAGTAGTTTGCTTGGAAGAAAAGATGAGGAGATAAAAATACATTATAGCATGTATGCTGGAGGATATTTTACCAGTTTCTGCTGTAAAACTTTCAGTATGTTTTACTTTGCACTTGCTTTACAAATACAGTACACATGAAGGTTTGTGGTGGGTTTTTTGTTTGTTTGTTTTTTGTTTTTTTTTTTTTTTTTTTTGAGTCGTGAAGCAATGCTGTATCTTGGAGTAGCAATTAATTTAGCTTAAAGATTTACCAGATCTGCCTGGTTAATGTCATGAGACATAAACTGATGGAAGAGATAGGGAATAAATTACAAGAAGATATCAGAGCTGTTAATTCAGAAGGTCGAGATTTGCATGAGTA
>VXAA01006090.1:606192-665527 GCA_013399115.1 Anseranas semipalmata
GCCGCCAGGGGGCGCCGCAGGGCCGCGCCGCGGGGCCGGGCCGGGCTGGGCTGGCTGCGGGAGGGGCCGGGGGTGTTTGTGAGAGAGCCGGCTGTGGGAGGGCGGGTCGGCAGGACACGGCTCTGCCCGGCGCCTCGCCCCGCACGGGCGGGCACCCGGCCTTTCCTGAGCGCCGGCTTTCCCCCGGCTCCGAGTAGAGGGGCGGGAAGCAATGCCTGGGGTGTGAGGGGCAGGGTCGGTGCGGGGTCGCGCACCGAGCCCCCGAAACGCGGCGAGGGCGTCCCGCCGCCATTTTGTGGGGCTTTTCTCGGGCAAGTGTAGTGCCTCAGGTATCCGAGGCGCGGCGGGAGGGGTTTCTGTTCTCGCTGGTGGCGCGCTGGAGGGGGCTGATGAGCTGAGGTGAAACTGCAAGGCTGCGTCCCAGATACATTAATTATATGGTACATGCGATCGCTGGCGTTCACCTGCTTTCTAATTCTGGTTTCGTAGTCTGTGCCTAAATGGAGCAGATGCGCTTGATGTCCTTTCAGCCAGCTGTTGGTGGAAGATATTTATTTCACGGACAAGGAAGGGAAACGCTCCTGGTGTGAAGAGGCAGTGGCTGAGAGGAAATATGGACTGGGCTGTGGTGCTGAATGTACAGGGAAAAGTAAACAAAGACCAAAAGACAGTTTGTTAAAATGTTGATCGGGACAATCAGAGAGAGATCCTACCCACCCTATAACATGACACTTCCATGCTAACATGAAAAGATACGTTTCCTGGTGATCAAAAGAGGATGACTGTGATCCTGTGTGAGTTTACAGTGGCCTTAGTGGGGTCAGTTGTATGCCCAGGATTTCTTATTTAAAAATTCTAATTAGATCTTGTCTCTACTCTGGAGTAATTGCCTGGAGGGTTGTCTCTGCTGGGATTGGGTTGTCTGTCCTAAAACTAGGGAGTGAGCAGGGATCATCAAACTGGACTCTGTGTTTTGGGCTGAGATGCCTGAATGAGGGCATGCTGCCTGTGAAACCTCTGTTTGAAAAGCAGCATGGCTGGTGTAAATACAGGTGCTGCTGAATGAAGATGCTGTGACTGGTATCAGTGATTTTCTCTCCTGATACAAAATTAGCTCTCAGGGCTTTGGTGTTTGCCGCCAAACAGAAAAGGAGCGTATCTGGTAAGCCAGTATATATGTATGGACATATGAAAGGAGGAGACAATCCAAATATTAAAATCATGACTTTAGGATAACAAATCCAGTTCCTCACAGCTACAGTTCTCTCTTTAATAAAATAGAAGACGACATTGTTCAAAAGCTAAGTTATAAGTACATATAAATTACCTTTCTACCAAATGAGTAAAATGACTACTGTGTGTCTCAAAACTTTGTAAAAGTTAATAGGCTTTCAAGTGACTGACGAAGAATCAGTGTAACTGTAGGCAGAGAATTTCTAATTCCTTTGAATCCTCTGTTGTTACTGAACCTGAAAATAATCTTCATGTATCATTAGAAACTGTAAGAGAAAAGCATTTGTTCCTGAAGTTCCATATTAAACCTAAAGGAACTTTCACGAAAAAAAAAAATAGGGGAAAGTGTTCCACAGAGTGGGCAGAAGCTTTTTTTTTTTTTTTTTCTGCAGCTGTCAGCTTTTTGACCTTGCTTCCAAAGCGCTGTTGCCCACAGCTCCTCCAGTCCACCAGGTTTTGGACTCTGGACTTGCATTCATTGCGTCATGCGGTTCAGCCAGGTGCATTGGATTTAATATAATGTGTTAAGCCAGCAAACATGGACCGTGATATTCAAGATCCAAAATATTCCATCCTGTTTAAATGTTAATGGTGTTTTGCAGATTTGCATTTATGGATATATTAAATGTGGGATTTTTTTCTTTTTCTTGGCAGGTGACGTTGGTGACAGAAGAAGAACGAGAATGATTACATATCTATAACTCCCAGCAGTATGTCAGGTAATCATATTCCATAAGAGCATCTATGCAGTATTTCTTGCTTTGCTGGAGTGGTTATTATTAAGCATTTTCTGCAAAATAGTGCCTTCACAAATTATGAATGGGTTGCTGGGAATGCTGGGAATTTAAGTCTTTCCTCTACCCAGAGCATAGAGATTGGGATACACAGTAATCTTCCCCAACATCTTTTCCCTGAAACTCTCATCCTACTTGGTTTTCCTTGAGAAACTAAGTTTTATTTTGTTGTAAACACACATTCAAACTTCAACTTTTCTGCTGAAGCTGCTGGTACAGTGACAGTTTCTGCTGAGTACGTTGGGTTAAGTTATTTTGTAACACGGATATATCCTCTGAGGTTCAAAGTGAGACAGTCAAATTCATTTTACATAGATTACGAAGTACTCTTTAGATAATAATTGACTAGGTCTGCAGGTGGGCTGAAGATCCAGAATGAAATGACCATTAACCATTTTAAGTCTCCTTCACCGTCTGATCTGACAGTTGTAAAGTATATGAAGGCAATACATGAATTAGCCGTGTCAAAAAATATATATATGTTCTAATCCAAGAACAGGATGTCTACGAAGATGCAGTTATGACATGGAGATCGTGCAGAGAGGTTCAGACTTCCAGAATATGTTTTAGTATTCACATAAGAAAAGAAAATGTTCTGCTGATAGTGTTTGTTGATGGCATTTGTCTCTTGCAATATGCATAAATGGGACCTTTTAAAAGCCTGTTTGTAAAATGCAGTATGTGCTACATAGATAAAGTCATAACAAACAAGACTGAATTCCTAGTGTTATGCTCAGAGAACAGTTTATTTTTACTGGCTGAGCAGATGAAATGTCTTTTCCGTTCCCATTCTTTTGTATTGACCGGCAAATGATAACAGCTATATTCACCAACAGAGTTGGTCTTTCAAGTTCTGAGTCCTTAGATATGAGATGGAGAGTAAAATTTATGGGGAAAAACAAAGTATTATTTAAATGGATGCTTTCATAGTAAAATGAATTATTTGGAAAAAAATGCAAAGATGTGATGTTTGACTTCTGTTTTTATGGCTTCTTTGCTGTCATTTGAAGCAGAAGTTAGGCACAGATGAATACGACGAGATGGAGGCAGATGGCATTGGGGCTTTTGGTGGAATAAAGTTACCCAACCCTTGATAGGTGTGCCAGGCTCTAGATTAGCATCACGCCATGTGAGGGTCGGGAGGGAATCGGCATCCTCATTGGCAGGGCCCACTGGAGTGTTTTTTACATTGCTATACGGACATTCTAGGCATGATAATCTCATCTAGCAAATACTTGTTTCTGGAAGAATTTACAGCATTGACATGTCACAGTCTCTCCGGTTCTCTCGTGCTCTCTTTTGTCTCGTGTTATAACTGTGTTTTCAACCTTTTAGTACGGGGCTTAATTTAGCTGTGGCTTTGCAGGGAGTGATTAGTAGCTTATGCTGTGTGATGGCAAGAGATGGGAGTGGAAATGCAGTGTACCCACTTTATCCTCACCTTATCTGTTTGGGGTTCAGCTTCCTATGGAGTGGGGTTTTACAGAGAATTCCCACTAGCATGTTAACAAGTCCTGTCCCCTGGACTTTACCCTAGCAGGACAGCTCACTGAAACACAGAGACTAATTGGAAGAGCCTACATTTTTGGCATTTCGTTAGAAAAAAGTGGGCAGAACAAATATGTGCAAAGAAAAGAATCACAGTGTGAAAAAATAAAGGTTCGTTGTAGAAGATGGCTGTTGGTACAGCTGTAGATGTCCAACACTTTTCATTATAAGAAGTGTATATTTTCTGTTTCTCATTATACAACTGAAATTTGCTACATGAGTGTGAATGTGAAAAGAAGCATGGTTGAAATAAAAATCTTTCAAACTATAAAAACTGCATAAATACTACCATCCAGAGCCAGACAGGACTCCTTCCCTACTGAATGAAAATGAAAACTTAGATTCTGTTACTGAGTCACTGGAGTAAAAGAGCAGAATCGCATCCAAAACCAAACCAATTGGCTAAAATAATAGGCTGTAGTATTCTGATTTTTGACAGATAATTGCTCTGCCCATGTTACACTTTTTATTGCAGTAAGAATTTTTCTCTTGTAGGCACTGCCCAAAAGCCTCCAATTTTTGTGTAATCTACAGAACTTTTGCTGACAGAAGATTGTGTAATTTGGCCCCTGGTAGTAAAACTAAGTTTTACTACATTTTGCAGTTTCCATAGGAAAAATATTTTGCATATTTTGACATCTCAACTTTAAAAACACGTATTGGTGTGATTATTTTCTGGCACATGTCTGTATTTGTATGTGCTTAGAGCTTTAAATAAAGAGAGGATTCGAGTTTTCCAAAATTGTTTTGGGAACTTCAAAGTTATGGAGATCATGGAAGGATTTCAGAAGTGTAGAAGCCCCTAATTTAAAGTGAATGAAAGGAAAAATAAAAAGCAAAAGGAATGCACCAGATACATTTTTTTCATGCAAAAAGATAACCTGAAAGATAAATACTGAGTTAATAAGGTCCAAACTATGCTTGCTTTTTCTTAGAGTGCAATCAAAATACAGTTCACACAGAAACGCAGATGGAGCTAATGAGCACCTAATATTGTGTACCTGATGACATTAGAAGCGGACAAGTGAAAAGCGGCACCTACAGGTTTTGTAAACATTGTGCTTGTCAGCATACTTCTGCAGCTATGCCAATTCCAAGTGTCAAAAGTTGCCTAAACAGTTTTATGTACACATAACTCAGATGATGGCCAAACATTGAGATAAAATGTTTATTCTGTAGGCGAAGAGCTGGACATAATACATGTCCTGCGGTTGGAGTACTAAGTCCAAGATGGACACATTCTGTTCTCATAAACTGAGGCTTGGTACATCCGTAAAATAAACATTTTTCAGAGGAGTGGTCACACACGTAAATGTGAGAAAGCGAATCTGGAAGTTTAGCTTTCCTGTTTTGAAACCCGATTTCTTTAAATGTTTGTAGTCTTTCGTGATAAATGCTGTAGCAAATCTGATGCTTTTAAAGAACATCAGTAATGCGTTTAGAGAATGAAAAGTTGTTTTGTTTTGCTTTGTTTAAATGGAAGTAACTGGAAAATGCACTCCCATGGTTCATCAGCAGCTTTACAGTTGACACCAGCAATTACTGTCCACTGAGTAATACCTGGAAAAAAGTTATAAGTATTTAAAAAATCAGTCCTGTTTCAGCAATAACTACAATTCTTTCTGCCATACATTTGCACAATAGAATAAAAAAATTTTTAAAGTTAGAAAGTAATATTTTCTCTTTGAGAAGATACAGTGGTTTCAAATAAATATGCACCATAGTTCATAACAAAGTTCTTGCTCTCTAAACACTCCAGTGAAGCTTCTGGCTGTAGTATCATTATTTACTTTCAGTAATCTATCCCTGAAGGCAGCTTTCTGTCCATTTTCTCCCAAGATGCAGGGCAAGCCCTGAGACAGATCTCGCTCTCACTTCATTTACTGGAGTGAGAACTGAATTGGGAATTCAAGAACGGTGTCTAAAAATCAGAAAATAGTATTTGTATAATACAGTAACTGTTTTATTTCACCTTCATGGTAGATACAAATAGAATGTAGGGAGCTCAGTAGTGGTCTTGGTGAAGTCTGCAGTAGCTCTTTCACTTATTTCAGTAAGGCCAGGATTTACCTCTGATTTTACTTGGAGTCTGTTTTGGTTTCATAATAGACCCTGACGTTGTGCTTCTACTCTCAAATATTCACACTGTTCTATGTGGTAATGACTGTGAAGTTAGATCAAGATAGGAGTTACAATAAAATGACGTGCTTACGTTAGGGAATATAATTTAAATGTCATAAATGCATGTTTTCAGTAAGTGGAATGTAATATGCAGCATTTCTTGTAACAGGTTGCTCATTTGGAGAAGAAAATTAACCAGCTTTTACGCAAACAAATCCATTTGAAAGCCAGTATTTCCAAGGGTGTTGTATGTAGTTTCCAAGAACGGGGAGAAGTAATAGGGTAGGAAAGGTGTCACCTTTTCTTCAGGAGTCTTTTCACTGTAATGCTAATTAGCCTGTAAACTTGGCGTTAATTCAGAGGGACGGAGTTTATTGTGTAACATTAGTTGGGAAATGATTTCTTCTGAACTTCTGTAATCATTTTGTTAGGGTAATTTAATTTAACATAAACGACTGTCTGACACTTCTTTTTCCACCAGACCACGATAAAATCCAACTAACTCAAGTGTATTATTTCTTTTTAGTAATGGAGTTTTTAGAAGGACAGTAAATACTTTAATATAAGGTTTTGTTATGCCAGGATTCAGCAGCTTTGTAATGAGCTTTTGGGGATTTTCAAAAGGTTAACAAGATTTATATTGTGGGATGTTTTTGCATGAAGCTATGAATCATTCCATGATGGCTCTTATTACTTAGAAGTGTATTTTTGAATATGCGGTTAAAAATATCACACTTAGTAAGTTCTAGGTTACAGACATTCTGGCTTAATTTTAACTTTTTTTTTTTTCATTTTAAACATTAATGTTTTATGTGCTTTAAAAAAGTACTACATAAATGCAAAAGTTTCAAAAAGCAAGTAGTCTGTGTAATATTTTGTAATGTTTCAATGTTTTATGCAATTCTCTGATAACGTTTTAGGGTTTTCTTTCCCATCGTGAGGAAAAAAGGCTCTCTAAAGAGTGTTTTTTCTTTAGGAAAATGTGAAGATCTTTCTCTGTGTGTTTCTAAAGGTGTTTAGGTTTGGTACTTACAACTCATGGATACCGGCTGTATTTTCCAGATAAGATACATGTATTTCTCAAAAAATTTGGGTCTGGTTAAATTTCACAACGAACAGAGAAAACAAACATGTAGTTATTTGAGCTTTGCAACATATGCTAGCCATTTTCTTAAGTACGTTTCGTTGTGGTAGTGATGATATTTTTTCCCTTTCTATTTTTTCAATAATTCACCAGTATACTTAGTCCATTTCTATATTAATTTTATTTAAACCAGTGGTGCTTCTTTTTGTTAACTCATCTTTCTGAATTTAATTCTGATGGGATCAGGCTATCAAGTGTTTGAAATTTAGAGTGTATAACACTGTCTGTGCTACACTGCTGCCTTCAGTTAGGAGGGAGTGCACAGTGTCAATATAAAACACACTTGTTAATTTTTGCAGGAAAAAAAACCTGCTAAAATAGTTAAAAAAAAAAGAAAAGAAAAAGTCTGTTTTTTTTTTTTTTCTTTTTTTCCCCTAAGTCTTCTCCACTAGCCTATAAAAATAAAACACTTTCCTTTGCTGTGCCTGCTCCAGGAGCAGCAGACTGCCATTTTATGTTCTTCATAAGCCTGACCACAGGCTGCTGTTCACTTCTTCTGGTTATATGTCAGACCAATGAGCTCACACTACTTGTCCTCTTTATGTAGTTCTGAATGTAAGGAGCAGTTTTTTGTGCCCAGTGTAAAGCTGCTGATGAACTGTGGGGGAGCTACTGTCCAATCAGGCATTTACTGGTTATTTCCATGTAAATAAAATACCTTTTACATTCCCTAAATGCATTTCTGATGTTGTTCTTTAAAAACATCAGATTTACTACAGTGTTTATCATAATGGAAGACAAACATTTAAGGAAATGTTGAAAGAAATCAGGTTTCAGACCAGGAAGGCCAAACTTTCAGATCTGCTTTGTTATGTATGTGATCACTTGTCTGAAAACTATTTATTTTAGGCCTGTACCAAGCTCAGTTTATTTCAGGTTTCTCTTCTCACATCCCAGTTTGTCTTTCTTTCAGATGTCTTTGATTGCATTATTTGGGCAAACTTTATTTGTTGGTGGCTTTTTTATTTGTGTTTTTTGTCTTTCAAAAACTTACTGTATATTTATCAAGACTGTTTGTTTTAGCACCTCTCTTTTTACCTGACCATTGCTCAAACCTTGTTCTTTGAACAGGAGGTCTTATTTCAAGATAAAGAGTCTCTTTAAGCAATTGTGGAAGTAAAATAGCTTGAACTATTTCTTCATATTGAAAACACAAAGAGCATCAATTATATGCACATGTCCCCGGGATTTGCTGTTAATAAACAGTGTCCGTTCATCAGTGGGCAGGGGTAGAAGGTCCAGTGTGGGACTGAGGAAGGACCATGTGAATTGATCTGAGGGCTTGTGGCCAAAGCAGTACTGAGAATCAAGATTTTTTGGAACCGTGGCAATGATTTGAAGGGCAGCTTTGTTTCCCAAATGGTTCCACTGTGATTTATACATTTTAAAAGATGTATTTGATGGTCTTTTATCCTTAATTTATAAATGGTGTTTTGCCTTCTCACCTTTATTTTGGTAAACTCTCAGGCAGTAAAAGAATTGCCTAACATAATATGAAGAGAGTAATAATCCATTAATTTTCCCATATTCATACAAGCAGTGGGCTGCAGAATGAATCCTGGAGAGCGGATCACTGTCTGTTTTGACATCAAATTAATCTTGGTTCAAAACAAACAGGGGGAGGTGGTTCTGCATATCAAAAGAGACAGACAGTGGAACTCCTTGCCAAAGACGTGAATGCAAGAAGCGTACACAGGAGACGACTGGACTGTACTTCAAAGAGAGATCCCTTGGGTATTCCTAGGGTGCAGACAGGCTGCAGGGACTCTGGCAACCCCTTGGGCTGACAGGAGCTGGAGACGGGGAGGCTGTTGGTGGGAGCTCTCTACACGCTTGCTTCGTTCTTGCTCTTCCCCGGGTATCCACTTGTGGCTGCTGTTGGAGAGCAGAAACCTGGCGAGCCCTGGGGTTGAACAGCGCTGACATGCTCAGGTACACCTTGTTCCCAGGGAATCTGCCTCCCTTGTGTTGTACAGAACTACGAGAGGCCCCAATACATTTAACATCTGTGTGACTATTGCTTAATGCCACTTTTCCAGTTCCATGGTGTATCAGGTATCTTACTGCTTTTTCCTGTGTTCCTTTGGTCATTTGTTTCTTTCAGTATTTTTATTGTATCTGTAGCTGTCACAAGATTTCATATTCAGGTACAGAACTCCTGTTCATTTCTCCAGAGAGACGGTTTCCAATAGCTTTTTACGTACCAAAACCCTGAACCATTTGCTTCTTTATGCTCGGAACCTGCGTGGCGTTAGTTTACAGACGAGCTACCACATTCCTCTAGATATCTTTTCCCTCTGGTTATATTTTTCTTAAGTTTAGAAATTTGAGCGTAATGTCAGGCCTAGGCTCTTGATAAGTATATGTCCAGTATTACTTTAATAGTCAATAGAAATTCAGTGTGTTTTTAAAAAGCGATTACACTGGCTCACGCTGAAGGGCTCATCGTGATACTTGTCAGCAAGAACTAGGATAAAGCTATTACACTTTACATTGCAAGTTTCTTAATGTTATCTTTCCTTACATACTAAGAATGCTTTACAACATTTATTGTAATATCTGCACACTGTTCTTTCATAATGATTTAATCTTTGTCCAAAAGATTGTTTGAAAATACTGAAATACATTTCATATTCAATACCATACTGTAAAATGTTTTAGTATTTAGTATTTCATATTAGCATGTAGTATTTAAACATTTTATAACATTGCCACTGCTAAAGGGAGTAACAGCGTAACAGACCTGGATTAAATAATCTCAGCACTGTTTATTTGCTCTAGCACAGGCATATGCACAAACATTTCTGAAATACTGGAAACCACCTAGTGGTTTCAGTAGACATCACTAGTTCCACCTTCTGATCAGAGCCCTTTATCTCTCATTGTACACTTTTTTCTTATAGTAAGTGTTATTTTTGCGTCTTAAAATAAAGGACAAAAATCACATGTTCTCAAATATTTTATTTCGCATACTGTATGGAAGCATGTTTTGCCTATTTATAAGTAAGAATCTGGCTAGTCTGTATTAGTTGTGCTCCATCCTTCCCCTTATTCAAGGATCACATGAACCTAGTTTAAAAGTAGGGAAACTCCATTGTGAGTTGCTTCCATGTTTGATAAGGAAGAATAAGAAGAAAATGTTACAATGGTATTTGGGAGAAAAGGGAAGGAAGGGGAATGGGAAAGAGGAGAGAAAAAGGGGAGAGAAGGGGAGGGGAGGAGAGAGAATTGTAGGGGAGGGAGGGGAGCAAAACAAAGGAATGAAAAGAAAATGCTGTGAACTGACAGAACAGTCATGAGAAGAAATGAAACCTTAGCCTTGTCTGGCACAGATAGTTTTATTATTCCCAGCAGAAACACATGAAAACTTTACATGCTTTTAGTTTTAGTTACATTGTATGCTTTCAAATGCTTGTACAAAACATGAATCTGGTTTTAATTTTGCTTGGAGGAGGGGTGTCCTTTAATTGTAGCTTTTTTATTTTTTTATTAAGTCATTAGGTAAAAATCATTCAGAGCTATTGGACTGGGTCCATGCAAAGCTAGGCTGCTTGATCAACCTATTATGCACCCCGCAGTCCTAATCCTGATTACATTTGCCTTAGTTGATCTCTCTGAAGCCAACCCACTTAGATGTCCTTAGATGCTTGTATACTTCAATGTTAAAAAAAAAAAAAAACAAACCCAAACCAGTAAGCATGCTGTTGCACTTGCTGCTTGGTTTTCATTAAAATTCAAATATGAGAGGAGGTAAACCTTTATATAAGAATCACTTCTGTCGATCTTTTGTTTTCCGGTCAGGTAAGGTAGTGACAATTCAGAGACTGCTCATCTGTTCACCTACTGCTGTTATTTTGATGAGCCACAAGTTGAAATTTTTACAGGCTGTGAGCAGATTTGGAATGTAAAATAACTTTTTGTTGTGAGAGGAAATGCCTTTGTAACTGTAAAAAATAGCAAGCCTGTGACATCCCAGAACTGTTGGTTTATCTTTTGCCTTGAAACTAAGTGATGTCCTGTTGCTGAGGGTGAAAAAGAAATGTTTGCACTCCCCAAAACAGCGTGAGCAACGTGGGCTGTGGGGAGCCGGGACTGTGTGGCCACCCGGCAGCTTTCACCACCGGCGGATGCAGCTGCAGCCGGAGCTGCTGCGGCGCAGGGCAGGAGCAGCGGTAACGGTGAGGCAGATGCCAGCCTCGGGTGTAACAGGGCAGATCCTCAGCTAACAAAAATGGGTGTAGCTCTCGGGGTGCGTCAGGGAGGATTTAACGCGGTGCCTACAGGGTTGGTTTGGTGAGCACATGGAACAGGCACTCTTTTCAGCTTTTCTGTCCTGTGCTGTGCGCCCTGAATTTTTGCCAGGGTGGAAGTTCAGGGTAGGTACGCAGCTCATTCCAGCAAAAAACGCTATCGTCCTGGCTGCCTGGCCACCACCTCCTGTCTTTCTGGAAGAAATAAGCTCTGACTCCCTTCTCTCGGGATGTGCTAAAGAAAGGGGAGGTTTTTTTGTATCTCTTCCTGTACCACTGTTTGCAGATACTAGCAGAGAAGTAGAAAAAAATGCATATAGTTATTTGAGATGAAAACAAATGAATTGGTTTTATAGCCCTTTTTATACTGACATTCAGATAACACTGCATAACTGAGAACAGGCCAACCTTTACATTCACCCATTAGGTGTCTTTGCCTTGGCCCATAATAAGTAATTTCTGAGGAATTCTCCTTGCCTATAATTTTAGTTTAGCTCAGTGGGCCCTTCATATGCTAAAACTTCGCTTCTTCTATAAAACAAACTTACTTTAAAGACACTCTGATGGGAACTTGAGAAAGTTTTTTGAACTGCTGACTGCTCAGATGCCAGTTATTGTTATGATATGCTGCTTTTCTGTCTCTGAAATTGCTTGATAGTTCCTTTACTTATGTTGACAAGAAGAGCTCTAGGCCCTTCTTATTAGTCCCTCTTCACTCCGAAATAGGGCCTGTGGTTTTAGTCGTGATTCATCCCAGTAGGCTGTACTGCTTTCTGCCTTGATTATGGACATTTTAGCAGTAGCTAGAGGGGGAGAGAGAGATGCTTCTTGTACAATTAGGGAGCTCATACAAAATTATATTATCATCCTTTATAAAGGGTTTTGGTATGACAAAATCAAGAGCAGATGTAGGAGATTTAAACTGCACTCTGTTGAAAAAAAAAAAAAACCTTTAGACAAAATCAAGCAAGATATGTAGAAAGAAAAGTAGTAGAATAAATAAGGTAGTCCTGTAGTGAAACTGTAATTTAACATTTTAATAAGCTGAGTGGTAATTTTTAGGACATGCATATCTGCTGCACCACAGAAGTGGGGGAAGAGGAGACAAATTATGAGGTCCCTCAGTGCTGGTTCCTTACTGCTTACTCTTCATCTAGTTAAATTTGAATGTAGAACATCCCCGGTGACTGAGGAGAATTTGTGAAATAAAATAGAGGCTTGTAAAATTAAATAAACTGTAGCTAACGTAGGAGTCAAAATAGTGAGACGAATTTCAGAGGGGACTGAAAGGAAAAGAATGGAGAAAGCTGCTTAATACTGGGTTAGCCTTTGGGAAACTGCCTGGGCAAATTCCAGATGATGGAAGCTGTAATAGAATCCGTTTATTCTCATAGTTGAAACATGTCTGTTTGAAGAATCCCAGAGATACTTTGCAAACACAGAAATTGGCAAATGCATTTTAATTTTCTTTTCTTTTTTTTTTTTTTTTAAGTTAAGGAGTGCTTTAGAGTTCCTTGGTATACTTAAAAATCTGTAAGCCTTGTGTGACATCCTCTCTAAATCCTTAGGGAGGGAAAGTTTTGCCATCGTGATGAGTGTCTGTTTTTTAATTAAAATCAAAGGTAAAGCAAAGCCTCATAATAGGAGCTAAAAGACAGCAAAGATGGCCTTTAATAACAAAGGTAAAGGGGAAGGAGATGTAGGAATTTTTGCCTAACAAGACTGAACAGCCTGGATTACGAATCGCTGATCTCATTTCCAGTACTAATAACAAGAACTGAGTAACAGAGGATATAACTGATTTTTTTTTAAACAAGGTGGAGGATTATATCGGGTCAGTGGTCTTTTTGAGAAACTGACAAAGCATAGAAATATCTATTTATGAGTGAATTATAGAACTGCCTATATTTATAATATATATATTGCACATGCTTGTTTCCCAGACTTACATAAAGATTCAGTATTATTCATGCAGGGAGATAACTAGAACGTGATGGAAAACAAGAAGGAGGAGGGTAGCCTTGCGCTGAAGGATATGTTATCTGAGGTTACCCAAAGCCTGGTGGCAGGGTGGGTTATCGTGCGTGGTTCTCTCCGTGCCAAGAACAGTGAAATGGCCAAGTTAGGTTCAGATCTCACAGGGAAGTTCTGTGCAGCTCTCAGAGGATCTTACCAGAACAATCCAATCTCTCCCTCTGTGTCTGAGCTTTTTATGAAGCCTAAGAGACATAAAAATGTTAAAATTATGGGGAAAAAAAGTTTTATATTCTGTTAGTTTAACTTTTTTTTTTTTTAGTTGCCTAATATTTTCTGTGTTATTTTCACTATTCTATTTTAAATCTGGTTATCCTCCTACAAGTGATATGCTCTTACCATATTGCCTGCATTTAGAGTCAGTCTTTAATTTTACTAAGAAAAAGAAGTTTGAACTAAGATCAGATCTGCAGGGCCAGAAGTAAGTAGGTAAGGTGAAATTCTGTAGTTATCTGACCTTGTCTTATGCACTGAAGTTTGTGATGCCAGATAGTATCTCAGACAAATTCATGCTATTGTTGTCCAACTGAGATACGGTGGGTGGAGGGAATGGACCTTAAACTTAAAATACCAGGTGAGCTTACACTCCCAGCAGAAGAAAAAAAAAAGTATGAATTTACATTTAAATTAACCAAGATATTGATAAAAGCTATATATATAGCGCATATATATATATATATGAACAGGGATTAATATAGGTAACTGAAATCCAAACTTCCAAAGTTATTTTTACACATTTTTATCGGGAAATAACTGACTTAGCATGCACTTACTTGCTAATATGTATATGAATGACTTTACTGAGTGAAATGTATGTGAAATTAACTCTTAGGTCCATTGAAATAACAGAATCTTACTGTGATTAAAACCACAGTGGATATCAGTTATTAAATGACTGGAATTTTCTATTTTCTATATGCAAGTTAGAAAGCTATTTTGTATTTGAGTTTTTATGCATATAATATAAAATAAAATAATTTCCTTAAATGTGGAATACTATCTCTGAGGTGTCATTTCTGTATATTCCGTAGCATTTAGTTTTGCTACCCAGAAATAGAAAATGGGCTATATTTAGCTTTACAGATGTATCAACTGCTGGTATCTCATTTTCTCCTATATGAAGGAATAAATAAATTTACCTCAGTATTTTGACTAACTAGATCAAGTCATGCTGCTTTAGTACTGTTTCTTACCAACACCGGAGCCACATGTCAGAACTCCTGTGATAAAGCCAGTGTCTGATGCTCCACTGTGACCACAACGAGGGAGGCAGTAGGTAGCCAAAGCGGAACTGCTAAGCATGCCCACATAAGAATGTCACACTTAGGTAACAGAGTGTCCCTCAGGTCAGCCTACGATAAGAGCGAAGTCAAACAAGGCTGAATCCTTGATGTTTTGTGTTTTAAGTATCTGAAAATTGTTCACGACCAGCCTCGACCTACAAGACCTCAAATGATCATATGAGCAAGGCAATAAATTGGTGGTAACTTGCCCGGGGGCCCATGTCGTAGTTGTGATGTTGTGAAAGTTACATCTAGTGGTAGCCTGTCCACGCAGAGCTGCTTACTTGCTTAGGCTTCACAGATGGGACCATTTTATATTTAATTGCACCGAAGGGGAACTATGGTGGCTGGATGGGCATGGCTGAAGGGCTCGGCATCGTGTCAGTGCAGTCAAGTGGAGCCGCATGGGAATACCACGGCATCAGGAGAGCTGGGGAAACGCTTGATTTCCAAAACTCCACACCTGAGCAGGATTCTGGCAGTGCCAACAGTTTGTAGCCCTGCGTTGTTTGCCAAGCATCCAGACAGTGGCATCCTGTCATGGGACAGACTGATTGACCTTCCTGACAGAAATCAGAAATGGAATGTTGTGGGCATAGCGGAAAACCATTTGTGTAGGAAAAGACACTCCAAAAATGATGATATCCAGAGGAATGGACAGCAGCTTTCACAATGTCGACATGCTTCAGCTTGGACTAGCACAATTTTACAGCCAGGCCATATAAAAGCAAACTTTCAAGTCCTGTCAGGTTCCCAGGAATATCAAAAAGAAGAAAAAAGATGTAAAGGTAACTGGCATTATTACGCAGAATACAGCAAACAGTGTATTAAAAGAAAAAAAAAAAGGCTGTCATATTTGTGTTTATGGTCAGGGGTTTGGCCATTAGTAAAAGCACTATTATGTGGGGGATGTTTTCTTGTTACTATTTTATTTTATTTTATTTTGCAGCACAGATAATTGTGATTTTTAGTATTCCTCTTTATATGATTTAGTAGCTTTGTGAAGAGCCCTGATGACAATGTGATGAGTACTTACTGGGCTTTTATCTGTGATATCTAACATAAAATCATTTCATTCCTAAAGCCCTTTAAATACTTATTTCTCTCTCTCTGTTTATGGTCCCAATAAGCTGATCAAAAATCTATTTTGAACCTGGACTTTTTAAATAAAGCATTTCCTTGATACACTAAAAATGCAAAGACAAAGTAAAGCACTCATTTACTGCTTTCAGGGTGTTCACCTCTCACCTGTGACTATGTTGTTTGCCTTTTCTTCTTTCTTATTATTAACCGTCCTCCAAAGCTTCAGTAAGTGCACATTAAGAACTCAGATAAATGGAACTTTTTGTTCTGAATGTTCTTTGTCTCAGTAGTCAGAAGAATTGACCATTTTCTTTCAGGTAGCTTTTTTTTTGCCCATATCAGAGCAGCATTGAAGGAATTCCTTTTAAAAATCACAGTTGTTTAGGTATTAGCACAAATTTAGTGCTTAAATTATTTTTTGTTCCTTTTTAAATGGGAATAAATAGTTCTTTGTTGTTCTTTGCTTCTCAAAAATAATTACTGTGTATTGGGAAGGAGAGAGGGAGGGACTACAAGTTGTTTTCTTTTATTTAAGCCTTGCGTCACTCCAGGAAGAAAGATTACAGTGTCAGGAAGGATATCACCTCACGAAAAAGTTAAACTGGTCTAAGTACCTGATTTCTTTAGATTTAGTTGCTCTTTACCTCAGAATGCCTCCTTGCTAACAGATGTCAGGTGTTGATCGCTTTAACGTCTTACTGGGGGCTGTCAGGAGGCTGCCAGGCCCAGACAGTCCCACCCGAGAGCCTGTTAATTACGTTGTGTTGAGCTACATTGGCTACCTTTCTGCTCGGTTGTATTTTTGAACAAATGGAACTTTTTACCTTAAAGTTTTCACGTGGAGTTGGGGGAGGGAATGACTCAGAAAAGTACACGTTTCAAGTGTTGGCAGTTACTTTCTCAAGAGATAAGCTGCCTAATTAAGTGGTGTCTGCTGACTGGGTCTCCAATTAGGAGATACGGGGAGACTTAACAAATTGGGTTGTCTGGGTCACAGTCTTAGCAATATTTATTCAGGGACTGTCTTAAAAGTTGTCAAACACTGTTCAAGAACTTTGTTAGCCAGTTTGTTGGCAAACCTCTCTAGCAGCAAATTCTGAAAAGACCATATACTACCTTCATAGGTCATGAAGAGCGCAAGGAGATTCTATTCTGTTCTCTATTCTGTTCTCTATTCTGTTCTCTATTCTGTTCATTGTGCAAGAAAAAGCAAGAACGAACCCTGGAGGACTCTTGGTCATGAGTGATCAAGCTCCATTCTCTTTTAGCCAAATATATTCAGGATGTCAAATATTTTAAGGGAGAACTGGATTTGTAATGAATCTGAACATTTAAATATAAACTATGACATTCTTTGTTATCCAAACAGACTAATGAGTGTGAAGTGTTTCAATGAAAGGCACATCACACTGGCATTTTATGAGTCACATACAAATTTAGTGGCGTGTCATAACCAAGGTACAGCAGGTTTTGTGAGAGAAGCAGTTTTAGAGAAGGAACTAACTGACACATGCTGAGAAAAGAGACGTACTATTGTGTAAATAAGCTCTTCCTCAGGTTTAAACCAGAGGTAGCTAGTTTGAAGCTTGCTGTATCTGTTGCGAACCCAAAGAAATAATTTTATTCTGGAAAGTTTTAGCTCTTTTTCCCTCAACCATATCATGTGACATTACAAATATAATGCAGACAAAGTGACAATTTTAGTGTCTTTGATTCCATTGAGACATACTCTATGAACTATCAAATGCCTTTGTAACTTTACAGCAATAAAATTCTACATACTTTATGATAGAGTCAGAAGTAGATTTTTCAAAATAAGATAAATATAGAGGTAATTTTGTGTTCTTGTGAGTGCTCAGTATTATTTTGGATTCTGATGTTTGAGTGTTTCTTTCTTAGCTTGTAACACTATCCATGAGGGTCAGAACTGATGTTAAGCAGATATCTAGATTCCTCAAACAGTAAGTTTGCGCCATCATATTTTTAAAACATCATTTTGGGTCTCCTCTGATCACAGGGCATAAAGTGAATGAATGAGGTAGTACAAATATATACATTAAAGAGAGGTTGTAATTCACATGGGCATGGAGATAGCTGTATTTGACGATTGATGTTGTGTTGCAAAAGCCACATTAGTACTGCTCAAAAGTTGTTTTCAGTATATTGTCTTCATGATATGCAGAGATACAGGCTGTCTGGGATGCATTCCATATTACATGGCATGAGTCCTGAAAGTGCAGATTTGTGTTCCTCTTGAAGAACAGCGATCTAGTAATCTTTTTCCCCGTATCCTTCATTAGAAGTAGCTGAGAGAATGCAGGCAAAGAGAAAAACTGTAAATAGGAAATATAAGTTATGTTGTAACATGTAAAAATGTGTGTTAAAAACTAGGTGCTGATAATGAGTGTAGACAGCAGAATTTAGAAAGGTATGGTTAATCCTTGCAACCACATATTCAAATGTGCAAAGCTGTTTTTGACTAAATAGTGTATTTTTTTCTGTCTGTATGCATACATGTAAACAGAATGAACGTAAGATCCTTCCATTTGGTCCTTCAGGAACTGCACTCTGCCCTGAATAATTTGAACGCTCTGCAAGACTTCCCACATATGCTGAATCTTTTGGAAGTGGAGCATAGCAGCCTTACCTGCAGCCTTGAGGTAGCCAGTGCTATTGACCAGGGGTGCACCATTTAGAAGCAGTCAGGAAAACGCAACTCTCGTGAGTAATGTGCCACCTGCACAATCACGAAGGTAGCAGAGGTACACAGCCAGGGTGGATTACGTTGAATAATACTATTTTGGGGTGTTTCGGGGATCTTGGCTGTTTGGAGTATTCCGCTGGGAGGATCATCCACAGGAATACTGTCTTTACTGAAAACTTCTGCGGGTTCGTTTTGTTATTTTGCTATTTTGGTAACTGAGTTAAATCACAAGAGAAGTGCAGCTTAGTGGGACGTTTGATTGTTCATAATTAGAAGTTTTAGTCAGAGAATTTAAAACATGAGTCTGTGAAGCTCTGTGTGGTGTACTGTAAGGCAGTCTCCCGGCAGAAACCTCGTTTCAGGCATTCTTGGTTGGGCTGTAGTAATGTCGCTGACTGCTCTGCGCTTATTTCTGATTTACAGCAGGATGAGTATTTTAATATGTTTGGGGCGTGCAAGACTCATGTATAGCAAGAAATTTCTACTTTTTTAATACAATGAACTGACACCTCAGACTGTGAAGGATTGAAACTTTGGCTCTTCTGCCACAATGTCAAAATTTCTGTTATCATTGGCCTGTCTGCCCACAGCTGAGGTTTTATTCCACTAATGATTAGTTTCCATGTGTTAGCATAAGCGGACACTTATGAACTGAGGAAATTCCAAATGTGATACTACATTGCTGAAAGCAGTGAAAGCTCAGCATGACATGATTTGAAGACTAATATTCAAATCAGAATACAAGATGAAGAAGAGTTGTGAATATTGTTTTCTCCTCTGCTTTCAGACTTTTGATAAAGATCCATCTGACTGTCTTTTATGAGATGATTTAATTCAAAGTAATACATGAAAGGGGCCTGCAGGATTGGACCCTACGAGATTCAAAGGAAAATAATTTAGGAATATTTCGGTTTTAATAGTGATGTTAAATCTTTGCAGTCTTTTTGAACTGATTTGTTTCCAAGGGAACAGCAATCTGCAGTGCTATAAACCTCTTTAATGTTAGCACATTACAGGTAAGGAAACCTCATTCCCTGGCAGTGTTTATCATTCTTTTTTTTTTGTCAGAAAAGGCTCTCATCCCCTTTGCTTTTTCTCCTCATTCTTTGCAGTTTCTTGTAATTTAATTCCCTTGCAATAATACAGTAATTCTGTGAAAAGTAACACACATGACACATTTCAAAGTATTATTGACATAGCAATAGAAAACAAATAATGTTTGAGGAATTGATCTTGGAATAGAAAGAAATTCATAGACTGTGCCACATCACGATACCATATACTCAGGTTTCATCCTGGCTGGGATGGCTCCATCTACATATGGTTTCAATTCTGTTTAGTTTTTGAATAACAAACCTAAGTCAAAGTGGGGGGGTAGAACAAGAGAAGAGAAAATTTTGCCTCATCTGGCAGAACAAATCCACAAGGGAAGAAATTCCCACTGAGAATTTGAAGTTCAGTTCTCAAAAGCTTTTTTGGATGGTGCAAAAATATCTAGGTATTCTGCTCTGCTAACCTGTAAAATACAGCCTCACCTTTGTACAAGCTGTGACATAAAATCCTGCTAGCTTTAAAGGCGATTGTTTTGTGGTAAATGAACAGCCCGCATATTGCACTTGTGGAATGTTTTCTTTCTGGGGAGCGTGGAGAAGTAGGCTTGGCAGGTTGTATGTATTACATCTGTATGTACTACGGAATTACCACCTGGTCACATAAATGGGTATGGTTCTGGGGTTTCTGCGTAAACAACAGTTGCAAAGTTTCTTGGGAAACATGGGCGTGTTTTTTAGGAGGTGCTGCACATCCATTCTAGAAAAATTGTGTCTTGCCTAAGACATGCTTTTTATAACAGACAAAATCACTGTTGATAAAATCTGCACCATGGACTTGAGCTAAAACGAAAATTGACTTTTAATGTGTGCTTTTTCACACTGTATTTCACAATGCTATTTGTTGAGTTAGGTCTTTGTTAAAAAAAGTACGGAAAATGAAGGTTCATTTGTGTTTTACTTCTGAGATTCAGTAACTATTAATGCTTTTAATGAAGTAGATTGTTATTTTAAATGATAAGAGTTTTATCAGAATAAGCTAATTTTGGAATTAACCTCATTAGAAGTTAGACTTCAGTAGAATTGATCTCGATAGACTCCATTTTGACTTACCAAATGTAGTACTATTTTGTAGGCAAGTTCATAAAAAATGTGTTAAAGATGCTTCTTTTATAGTCAGGAAAACAAAATAAAAATATTCCAAGCATGAACTATAACTTCTCTGATCCTCAGAAGCACTTATTCTGAATTCTGTTAGCTTGCATGTTAGATATGAACTGGCAATGGGATTTTACTTAGCTAGGTTAGTTGGTTATGTGGAAGGGAGAATGTTTGTGGGCTCTTCACGTTAGTCTGAAACATCTAACAGCACCAGATAAGAAATATGTACCTGTCATGCCCAGTTCTTACATATTTAACAGAACTGTTGAGGACCATTTAGGTGTGCGTTCATCAAGGTTGTTAGATGTCCTTAAGGTCCTAGATGAAAAGAGGCCAACCTGTAAGGTAATTTTGGCAATCTTGTAGATTGTTTAAAACAAGTGCAATAGCAAAGCCAAGACCTCATTATCAAATCAGTAATTCTGCTTCCTGATAATAAAAACGGACATTAAAGAGGAATACTATCTTGCTACTGACTTCACGAGTTTTACCATATTTTAGCTGTGCAGTGAAGAAAACATATTTTGCCTAGTAAAAAACAAATGGCAGCTAGTATAAGCTAAAAATAAAGTCATTTCTTTTGGATAAAAAAGAATGTCTGATTAAACAAGATATTAACTGTATTGATGGTTGGGGTGCGCTAAGCAATTACAAGATCGCATAGTATTTATTGTAGTGGCATTAAAATGTTCAGAGCTCATAGGTGAGCCAAAACAAGCAAAAAACTCTCCCTACTCAGTCTGTTGTCACAAAGATGCATTTCTGAAAGTACTTTGTTACCGAAACGTAAAAGGTAACAAAAGAAAATAGCAAAACAATTAGCTTATTGATAATATTTAAGCAGTGGTCTTTTTGCTGATTAACTTGCATTATTTTGAAGTTTCCCACCTGTTGAACTGAAGAGAAATTACCTCCCCAAATCACTGAAGTTTAAAAAAGCTGCTTTCCCATAACTGCATTACCAGGCGATAGGTGGGATTGTATGTGTGTGGAAGGCTGGGGAGATTCATGCACGTAATTCTGTAAAACAAAATCAATAAAGCTGATGACAGATTAAGTTGCTAAATTTTGTAAAACTAGACTACTGTTTGGGTCATCAACACAGCGCTATTGGATTTTCTGTGGTTTAATGCTGAAAAACAGGATTATTGATTTTAGGATTTTCAGCGTATGCCCTCTGGGAGTTCTTAAGCAGTCTTTATAATGCTTCACACTTAAGTTGACAACTACAGTGACATAACTGTGTCCTTGCCTTAGTAATCATTTTCTAATCATATTGGGAAAGGCTGGAAACGGTTCATAAAATGATTATTCCAGACAAACAGTGGAGCAGGAGGCTTGTCGGGACGTCGCTTCTTTGTCTGGCGCTCGTTGCTACCTGTCTGCCATCTTCCCTTGGAATTAACTTACAGTCACAGATTAAGACCTTTGACTGTCATAAATCTGCTTCCCAATATGTTTGACTGGCAGGGGAGTTCACAAGCCATCCCGGTATAAATAGGATTTTAGCACATCAGGTGCCGCTCCAAAGTAAAACGGGCTGTTTTGCAGTCGACTTTGTTGGTGTTGTATATTCAGTGCTCCTTTCCCGTTCCATGTGTATGCATGCCTGTGTGTGTGTGTGTGTGTGCGTAAAGTAGAGGCTGAGATAGGGTAACAAAATGAACTACTGTATGCAAGAAATATATGAAGCGCACCCAGCTGCTGGTAGCAATTGCTACATGCAGTCCACTGATTATTGCACATACATCGAAGATAATCAGGGTTACAGCAGTTGTGATGCTCAGGTCCTGCACAGTAACAACATATATATGGAACAGGCCTGGGCGGTGAATCAGCCTTATACCTGTAGTTACCCTGGAAACGTGTTTAAAAGCGAGTACTCTGACATGGACATGGCCCTGAATCAGTACAACCAACCTGAATATTTCACCGAAGAAAAACCTACTTTTTCTCAAGTGCAGTCGCCATCGTACTCTCAGAAGAAAGGTAGGGGCAATTTATTTCAATAACAAAAAAAATCTCTGTTTTTGTTTTTTGCTTTGCTTTAAACTTACAGTTGCATCAGTTGGCTCAGATACATCTTTGAATGTGAAGGCTGCCTGTTCAAAATTGAAAGCAGCAGTAACATAGGTTGCTAGGTGATTGTAAGGTTTTCTGTGAGTGATGAGGATTTCCAAGCACTTTTTCTTCATCTGTAAAAGACATTTTCGGATCTGTTGCTTGCTTTCTGCTTTTTGTGGCTGTTAAGTTCATTTACTGTTCATCAGTGGGCTAGATAAGAAAGTTTCTCTTCTGAAATGTCGTCGTTATATATTCTTCATCTTAAAGCTGTGTTTTCTAGTTTCATCCAAACAATTTGTGTGCGTCCTTGTTACCAGTATATGTGAACTCTGTTTACTCAGCAACTCAGGCAAAATATTTTGAAAATAGAACTGTAAATACGTATGGGAAAAATGATTACATTTAATAGAGTAACTCTCTTTTAAATGAAAACCGTGTAGTTACCGTTTATGCAAAGCAAAAAAGACTGAAAATTCAAGCTTATATCTGTGCAACAGAGACTATTCTGAATCCAAAAAGTTGATATAATCAGTATGTTTGTGAGAGAGAATCAGAGTGCAGTATCAGCTCCCTTAGGATTAAATCCTTGCTTGTTTTTAGAATTTCTTCTTTTTCTCTCAAGTAATCAAAGCAGATGCTACTTCTCAAAAAGAGCCCAAAATACCAACAAACACTTGAAAATCTTTTCAGTGTTATTGTTCTGAAGTCAGACAAGCAAACTGATGCATACAGAGTATACATTCTCATGTTTCTTTCAAATCACATAATTAAAGAATAAACATACGGTCTGTTGTACCAACATAATATCCTTTTTCTATTAAGACCAGATTTTCTCTGTGCAGTTGTCCAAAACCCAAATGAATCCGATGTAACTAGCTAGATAGAGAAAACACCATTTACTATTTTTAAAGTGGCTTTGTAGTCAAAAGTAGACTGTTTAATATTATTAACAACATGGAAATCTGAAATATTCTCCTTTGTGCAGGCAATATTCATTAGCACTTAGTGCAATAAGTCTATACATTTGATAGAAAAATGTCTTAGTTTTATTCTTTGAACAGCATTGTATTTCATAATGAAGGAAATATTTTTTAAAAAATTCTGTGCTAGGAAGCTGTAAGAACATGATCAAATTGTAGACGAAATGTAGTTGTGGATAATGCATGTTTTTGTACTGTGCAACATTTTGAAGGCTTTTTAAGGCTATTTACTGTTGGGTTTTAACTAAAGAATTTATAACTCTGTAGACTTTTTCCGTGTCTTGTTTTTGGTAAAAAAATATTACACAGGATCAACAGTAGAGACTTGCTATTGCAAAGTCAGTGAAGGAATATATTTTTCCTAATGTTAAAGGATCTTAAACAGTAACTGATATACCTATAGCAGAGCTTTAAATAAGTTTTTTTCAGTACTCAGACACCTGATACAATTAATGCTCTGCTTAAAGTTTTTGACTTGTTTAGTTGAAGGAACTGGCTTAAAAACCACTTGTCTGCCTGTGTTCGCTACTACCTCGGTTTCACTAACAATGGCAGTGAATTTTGATGGAAGCCGTCTCTCAGGCAGGCTTTTAATTGATCATTCATGGAGATAGAGCAATGCTCTTCGGGACTCCTCAGGGCCGTATCGCTGTGATAATCAATACAAAGTTGCATCCCTTCTGTCGAACCTTTGCAAATGCTGAGTTTGTTAAGCAGAAGAGATCTAAACAGTGTGGGACATGTGCATCTTCTCTATCTCTTTTTTGTTCTTTAATTTCCATCTTTTAACCAAGCTATCGTAAAACTAACGAATCTTTTAATCCTGTCCTAAGAACAGAAGGCTCCATACAGGGCATGTGTGCCTGTATTGATCCAGAATTGATTTTGAGAGGAGAAGAGGGAGTTTGTTAGAGAAGCCTTGGTAATAGCCCATTAAAGCAAAATTAAGTCCCTAAACAGGTGTCCATGAGGAGTCTTGATTGTTGCAGTTGGTATTTCTGTTAGTCCCCTGAAATTTGTAGTAATCTCAGTAATATTCCAGCTGCTCAAATCAGATTGTACTTTACAGTAGCACATGGAGGCTTTTCTTATCAAAACTTTTGCTAGGTTTTGAATGGTTAAAGTCTTCTTTTCCATCTGGGAAGAAGAAAGAAACGTCAACATTTTATGCTGAAAAAGTTAACATTGGTATAGGGGAGTGTAATTACTTCTCTGTCTTAATGTCACTTTAAAAGAATTCAGGAAGTAACTTCAAAAAACAAGGACGAAAGACCCCAACAACGTGTCACTAAAGGGAAAAAGTAAGTACTTTGACAGTATAGCTAGTTATTCTAAAATAAAAGAAAACGTTTAAGCGATCTACTCATTACAGTACATTAAAAACTATAATTTCCTGATTATCTGTCACAAATCCTGATGAAAGTCTTGAATTTTAAGGAGAAAAAATTATGCTCTGGAAAAATCAGGAGATAGAGGTGTGGTTTTAGCTTTGCATCTGCTTGTTGCCCCC
The DNA here is from genome assembly GCA_013399115.1 of Anseranas semipalmata. NCBI lineage: Eukaryota > Metazoa > Chordata > Aves > Anseriformes > Anseranatidae > Anseranas > Anseranas semipalmata. The sequence goes on from VXAA01006090.1 coordinate 631,151, forward strand.
GATCTTCAGTGCTGTACGGTACGCTGCTGAAAGATAGCAGCACAACATTTGCACAGGAGCTTACTGTTCTGTTAAGGAACCGCTTTGGGGCCTTATCCCACCCCAGAAAACAGACGAGATGCGCTTTGTTTTCGACATGAGGCTGCGGAGGCTGGTGGGCAGAACAGGGCTGATGTTTGTGAGAATGCGGTGCTATTCCGAGTTCTGTCCCGGAGAGCTTACGCTGGAGCATTGTATCCCTCTCACAGTGCCTCTCGCGGCGCTGCACGATGGACGGATGGCGCTCCTTTTGGCGAGCCCGAGCCACGTTACCCTTGCGCAGAGGCTGAGCGGACAGGCAAAGACGTCCCTGCTCGCACCATCCGTACAGTGAGGAGGAATACCCTGTGACAGGACAGAGGTAGTGCAGTCAGGAAAGTACCAAAGTATTTCCAGAAACCTCCTTATCCCCACGTTTTGTATGGATGCGGTATTTTGGCTGTCTGGACAACATGGAAAGTAGGTCTGCAAAGTTAAAACCAGGCCGAGGGCTGGATTTTGCTTCCCTTTGCACAGTTATTTCGCAGACAAAGTTACCAAAAGATGCCTGCTGCTGTCTGTGATGTTAGGCTTTAACTTCAGGCGCTGTGGAGGTGGACCAGAAGTAGCTAGAGGCTGCCCCGAAACATACAGATTTGCAGGCTAAAATTCTTGAGTTGCGCTATAGCAACGCAAGCTACTCAGCCCTGCTTGTTACCTTTTTTCCCAGATACAAGGTGAGGTTAATGCCATCTTTTTAAGGGCCTTTGGTATGGTGAGTGAATGGGGCTTTGAAAGTTATTATTATTATTGTAATTGTCAGGACAATTAGTATTTCCCTTTATATTTTCTCATGCAGTTTGCATGCAGCTAAGAATGCCTACTGTATAACTGCTAGAGTATGCTACTGAATTAGTCCAAACTGAGTTCTTAGTGGTGTGAAAACGTAAGGGTACTATTTGAATAGCTAAGAAAATACAACATGGAGGTTATGTCACAATGTCTTCTTATCAGCACAGGGAGTACGTGTGCATATGATGAAGTTACAAAAAGACGGAGTACTATTCATCTTTAGCTTCTGCAGGAGAGTAGCTCCAAGTACGTTAACAATTATTTTGAGCTTAGAAATGGTTAGTTTTGCTCTTGACCACACATCTAAAGTGGTAGCTGTGATCACAAAATTGGCATGTTTCAGCAAATAATTATGCATTTGGAATTATATCCATTTCTTTTTTAATAAAAATGTGTTTTCACTTTAATAAAAAGTGTTTTCAGCTCCTTTACTGTGACCCGTGCACAACCAAATGAAGGACGGGAGACTAAACTAAGTCATATTTTGCTTTTGCGTCAGTAGTAAAACCAATGTTCATTGAGATTTCTAAATAAAGAAGTTACTTGTGATACTAAGGTATGGTCTCTAAAAATATTTTAATAATTTTGGAAAAAAAATATATAAGTTCTGACTCTTGGGCATTATCTATAGTAGTGCATTTTGTACTTGTAGCTGGTAATGGATGCACATGCAGTACTGAGCACAGCAGTTTAAGTGGTAACACAGCTTGGGCTAGAATATTTTCAAGCACATCCGTGGAAAATGCGCTACTGTTGATAAGGTTTCCGACTCAGCCCAAAGGTTAGGGTTAATACTTAGGAAAGTCACTGAGAGAAAAAAGGCTGTAAAAATGTTCCAAATTCTATCTTTGCAGAATCTCTTTCCAAATTTTAGTAATTCCATAAATCAAAGAATGTCAACAAAAATCAAGATTGTGGACAAGCAAGCCAGCTACCTAACAAGCATGGATCTGTTTAAGAACAATCGCTGTGCTTCCAAGCTTGATGGAGAAGTAAGCAATTGTTCTCGGTGGGAGTGAATTAAAGGAAGTGGGAAACAGGGATCAGTGTATCAGCAGAGCCTTTCAGATCATTGTACAAACAAACAAGAATGCAGTATGCTTTTTCTGACTCAGCTCTATGTTTTGTCCAATAAGCATTCTGCAAACTTCTTCTACACAAGGGTGTCGAGGATGATATCTGGATGGTTCTTGTAATTTTCTTACACTTTGCAAAGAGTTACAATGCAACTATGAAATCGTTGGAAGAGCAGTATGAATTTTCTTTTCAGTTCTAATACAGTTGGGGATTCTCAAGGTAGTAATTAATTTCTTCTTTTTTTTTGTTTTTGTACTGCAGTGTCTATAAGTGAATACTAGCTTACAAATAAGTCTAAACTCCTCATTTTAGTGAGTGGTCTCTAGTCATGCAAGCCATACCAGATGGGGAAAGGAAGGACTTCAGGGAGTAAATTCAATACATGACTGTGCCAATGTACAGTGAAAATCAAAATCCTGAATAATGGTCTTAAACAAGTGTTCTTGTGCAGTAACAAAAATGGCTTTTCTTGCTTGCAAGGAATAATCCTATGGTGGATCAGGAACAAGCAGGTAAGGAGCATCTGGTATATAGACATAATTTGTATTGGTCACACATATCCCTGTTGGACAGTCAAACACGATTTGGATCCTAGAATTTTTTTAAGAGGTGGTTTGCTCCCAAAGCCGATATTACATTCTGTGTACAGACAGACACCTTGAGGTGTAAAGTCCATGCAACGATGCTTTAGCAAAACTAAAATTTGCTTTTTGCTTTTCTCAAAATGTGTTTTCTTCAATGTGTGCGAGGTACGAAGAAAAAAAAACAGTATCATTTTTCAGGGGTTGTTTTCATTTAAATAGCTTTTTTTGCCTTGTTGAAGTGGGGCAGAAATAACCACAGATTGTCTCTCTTGTGTCCCGCCAATCTGTTATACTGTGCAGGGCGTGCGTTGAGGTGTCATTCCTACAAATGGTAATTTGAGAATGTAGGCATACAGTATTAATGACACAGACTACCTCAGATGACTGCATAGGTTAGCAGATCTCAGTCTGTCCTTAGAGCTGCGGGGGCATTTTCCTACAGAAGGGAATTGTTTCTTGCCATACCGCTACAAAGAGTGTTGCAAGCTAAAGTTTGTGATCTAAAAGATGCCGTAGATCACCATCAAGATTGGTTGTAGTGGATTATACAACATACTCTTCTAGGACAGCGGCAACTGGTCCTGCTGAGTACTTAGCCTTGCCAAGACGGTGAGATTAGGCGGGCTGGCAGGTGGGAGTCTGGAGCACAGGAGTTACCTAAGGCTGCAGGGGAGGCACCAGATGTGGCAGGGCAAGGCCATTTATTGGTGTTCTCCATTCAAAGCAAGGATCCAAAGTGGGCACTGGAATGAGAAATTCCAAGTCATACTCGATACATAAATAGTTAACTGTGAGGATCATACTGGATGTACCAAATGATTGTCCATGAGGATGCTAGACACAGCAGACACAGGCTTGAAAGACGAGAGAACAAAATTGGCTATTACTGCACAGTTCAGTGAGATTGGTGTTGCTTTTGAATGATTCCATTTAGCCATGTATTTCATAGTTTCTAACCAAGAAATACAGGTGAAATACAAACACCAGAAATAGGAACCTACCTAATGTTCCTGTGAGATTTGTCATCAGACACTCTTCTGTAGTTGGAGAGCACCTGGGTTACTCAACCCATACAGCATCTGCTTCCTCTGCACAGGAGTTTTTATTTTTGGTCCAGACTTACTGAACACATGAGAAGCCAAAGTGCTCGCTGACATGAGAGACAAGTCCCTGTTAGACTTACCCCTCCTCCGTTTTCCTCAGTGCTGCAAGGGGTGAGAGAAGTCTGTTGCCCTGCTTCTTCCTCAAACCATCCAACACACACTCCGCTGCTTTCCGTGACATCGCAAAGAATCTGCCTGGCACTATTTGTAGCTTCTGTGCTGGCGCCAGGTTCAGAAAAATACTGTTGATTTTTTTTCCTGCTGATACTGTTTCTAACTTTGAGTAGCAACCAAAATGTACTGGAGCTGCTCGTCTGCCACGTCTGACAAATGAAACTGCATTGAATTTAAACAGGGGTCAGACTGGATATTGGCAACTACTAGAAATTATTTACCGTGGATGTTACAATTTGCAAGAACTGAATGTAGGTCCCCTTATTCTTCTTGGCATGGTCTGTTTGTCTGAATCATGTATCTTTTTAAAACACTGCTGAAGGTCCAATTTTCCTGCTTTCCTGCAGCTTCTGACCCAATTAGCCGTTGGAAGGAGCATTAGAAACAAAACAAACAAAAGTGTGGGTGTCACTCTCAGATTTTTAATAGAAAGAAAAAAGATATTTATTGTGCAGTTTTATTGCCTGTGATTTCTTGGAATGAGATTTTTCTATCCATGTTTCCCATTGAATCAGTCAAAGAAATCAGAGTATGTGTTTATCTTGTGCCATGGGCACAGTCCTGCAAAAGTGATGAACGTAATATTTTACATCTAAGTAACTTAAGTAGATGGCAGTTAACACTGCTGATACAAAAAATTTAGGAATGTGCTTACACGTAGGGATTCTGATTTTAGTTTCTGACTAGGACTGCCTGTAGAATTCTTTTCTTCCAGATTAAGAACTGCTACCTGAGTAGGATAAAGTCATAAAACTCCGAGAAGGAGATGGACACCAATGGTCACATGTGCAGGCTGCCGTATATATTTAAGGAAGCAGTTTAAGCAAGTTGTCTCCTGCTGCTCCAGTAGAACAAAGCTGCCATTACATGAGCAGTGCTAACCAGCTTATATACTTAATGAAATATCAAGGCATTTATTTCAGAAGTATTTCTTGAGGAAGCAAGCCAGCAATACTGAATTTTAGAGCGCATAGCCTATGCTAACCTGAGTCCGCCTTTCATGAATAGCAATAACAAGAAGACATTAATTGTAACAAGAAATTTAGTAGAAAATCCTGCATCCCTTTGCTGACTCTGCTTCCTCCTGTGTCAGCTCCGTGTAGGGTGTGTGTTGTGTGAGCAAAAGGGGGGCCGGCGGGGGATAATAGTCTCTGCTAATCCTCCACTGGCATAATGTCCGTTAGGAGTCAGTGATGTAAATTAGAATTGAAACCCTGCTGTCTCTCTTCCCTCAAGGTCACAGAACCAGCTCCGTGTGTCCACCAGTCTTTACCCAAGTTCGTAATGGAAAATATAACTTAAATGTAAATCTGATACTTTGCCATATTGTAGACCGATATGATAGATCAGTAAGATCCCTGCTCATGCCCCAGTCCCCTTTCAGATTCCAGTAGGAGCATAGTAAACCTAAGATGCAGACACGTGGGCATGGTTTCAGAGTGGTCCTGCTTCCCAGCGTCACTGAAGAGGTGCATTTGTCTCTCTATAATTTTACGTTCTCATAATTGCGCTCAAACTAGACATATAAAGTAGACAGTACAAATACTTCCTGCCTTCTTTCTTCCTACTTTCTCCTAATCCACTCATCAGAACTCAGAAAGTTCAATTAATTTAAGCTCAGTTAATTTCAAGTATTCTCTCTCTGATTAAGGCTTTTCTTTCTGGAGAACCTGTGACAAGCGTGGTCCTACAAAGGCGCTTTCATTCAAGCTGCCTGTTACTGAGCTGACCCTCTGGCACGTTAGTCACAGGAGGATGACGGCCATCACCGTGCAGCATCCTCCAACATCCTTCTGGTGCCCCGAGTCCTGCTGCTGGTTGCTCTCCGTGTCCCCGGGCTGTGCCAGTCCCAGCACAAAGGCAGCACGCTTAGAGTCCGGTTTAACGTGTTGTGCTACAGATGGGTTCAGCCAGCCGATGGAACGGATAACATTACAGCCAGCCTCATCCAAACGGCTCTCCCTCATGGCACTCATAAATTGCACTCGGCATGTTCGCAGATGATGCAAAACTGGGAGGATGGCTGATACGCCAAATGGGTGTGCTGCCCTTCAGAGGGACCTGGACAGGCTGGAGAACTGGACAGACATGGACAAACTAGAGCAAGTCCATTGAAAAGATGGTGAAGGGACTGGAGCATCTGACATAGGAGGGGCTGAGAGAGAGGCCGACTGTTCAGCCTGGGGCAGAGAAGGTTCACAGTGATCTTCTCCATCTGTAAAAAAAAAAAAAAAAAAACTGAGGGGAGTGAGTGATGAAAACAGAGCCAGACTCTTCTCAGTAGTGCCTAGTGATGGGACAAGAGGCAAAGGGCACAATTAGAAACACAGGGAATTCCAGCTAAGCATAAGAAAATAGTCTTTTCTTTTACTGTGAGGGTGGTCAAACACTGGCACAGGTTGCCCAGAGAGGTTGTGGAGTCTCCATCCTTGGGGACAGCCAAAACCCAACCAGACATGGCCCTGAGCCATGGTGTCCCTGCTAGAGCGGGGAGGTTGGACTAAGCCATCTCCAGAGGTGCCTTCCAGCCTCAGTGACTTGGTCACTCTGTGAAATATTTACTATACTTCAGTAATTTTACAGGGTTACAAGAATAGCTGCACCTTTCTCTCTCCCCTCAAAGTGAATCTGAGATCTTTGCGTTACATCTGTGTGGAGAGGTTTTTCAGAAAGGAAAGTTATGTACTATAACTCCATTAATTATGAATTATGGGAACACTTACTTTGAAAGGTTTGTATTTTACTCCATTTCAAAGTTCTCTTTGGTTCAGAATTACTTTGGTTGCCATCAGAATTGTTTTGTTTTTTTTACTTAAATTGAGAAAATGTTTATATTGTCAAAACAAATGGTGTGGGAAAAGAACTAAGCATTGCCAATGTTTTTCATAGTAGTAATGTTTGATTTCACTCATCGGGTGTCTGATGAACCACTTCAGAAGAGAAAATATCATTCTCATGCATGCACGTACACACACACATATTTGAATGCCCACGTATTTTGCCCTAAATTCAAGCTATATTAAATGCAACTGTGGAACACACCCAGGTAAGTTATGATCAATACAGCTTTTGTGATCTGTTGCTGGTACTTCTGGAACCACACCTGCGGAGCTGTTTTGAAACAAACGCACTGTCAGTAAATATTTCTTACTAGCAGGTCCCTGAGTCACTCTGCAACCTGGAATCTCATCTTCCGTATACAAGCATAGCAGTTTTTTTGTGAAACAGAGAAGAGAAATCTAATCTATGTCTTGCTGTCATTTATTTTTTCACATCAAAGTCTTTGAGGTAAAAATAGATATATTTGTTTTTCTGAGGTAATATTTCATTCAGGAGAGAGCAATCACGTTCTGACTTGGCCCTCTTGACGAGTAGATGCTGAAACAATCTGAAAAGTGGAAGATACTGAATGCTATGTTTAAATACTTCTGTAATATTGTTAGCATGAGCTTTTTATTTAGGAAATCCAGTGAGTTGAGAAGTATGGGGCTAGTAGACAAGATCTGCAGTGAATGTTAATATGATATTTTTATATCAAATGTATCATATCATTTTATATAAAGTTTACATGCCACATCCTCTTTTTCTTTACAGGGTATATACCCAGTTACTTAGACAAGGATGAGCTATGTGTAGTATGTGGGGACAAAGCCACCGGATATCATTATCGCTGCATCACTTGTGAAGGTTGCAAGGTAAATGGCACAGTGGGAAAGTGGGAATCAGAAATAGCTCTCCAGCTCCTCCATTTATACAAACTTCCTGAACAGTGCTGTCAAAATAAAAATAAAAAAATAAATAAATAAAAAACCCAACAAAGATTAGAAGCGAATAAGAACATCCAGTACTGATGATAAGCCATATCTGGCTATGCTGCTGATCTTCATATGCATAAGGAATATAGTTGATTTTTGCAGTGCTTGCTTCTGAAAAGAAGACAAGGAATTCAGATTTGTTGTTGTTGTTGTTTAACTGTTTTTAATGCTACTTTGGGCATTTTCTCAGCCAGTGTACATCAGCATCCTCCCAGGAGCTTCAGTGAAGCTGTTTATGCAGTAGTTGAGATTCTGCCTATGGCCATGATGAGTCTGTAGTGATTAACAGTGTTGCAGTGCCTCTCATCATCACTGCAAAGAAACAAAAACAAAAATCCCTTCCACATGCTCATGCAACAGTAACATCCATCATTTCAAGAAGCATTGACACCCAGTTAAAACAGATGTAAAAATATTTTAACTTCTTTAATTTAACCATATTGAAATGTGCTTTCAGTCATAAATTGCATCTCTAAAGCTACATGAAAAATGAAAAAAAGGATTGCTTTGGGCAAATAAATTAAAAACAAAAAAAAGAAATAAGTAACACAAGCACATTTTACATGATTTCACTGCCATAAATTTGCCTGAGTAGCTTGAGATCCTGTAAGGAAACTATTCTTTCCTGCAGAAAAAAAAAAAAAAAAAGGTTTTCTACACAAATGGGACCACACATGTCACGCACTAGTGTCATGGGTCTAAGCCACAAGAATCATATTCTGTTCATCCCCAAAGTCTGGAGTATTTAGATCTGAAATTTTGGGTTTGGATTGGTTTTAGAGCCCCACATCACAGTAACAGTATTGAAGTAGTTCCTTATGTTGTACAGCATTGCCCTAAAATACATTTATGAGATGCACAAAGACCTAAATATCCTATGTGTAGCAGGTTTCTGTAATATTCATAATGGTTTTATACACATACATACATGTATGTATGAAAAAATATTTATATATGAGAAAAATTGTGGAACTGAACAAGTGATTGTTACATATTTGCATCCCATATACCAGATGATAACAATGCATAAAATATATGAATATGACTTAATTCAGACACAATGACAAGTAAGCGATAGTGTGGCATTATGAAATAGCTTTTGCTCCAAGCTGAACAATTATATTTCTCACCAGCTTTCTTACTAAGGTTTTTGGTACTCTAACTCATTTATTTCTTTGTATGCCTACCAGCTACTTACATGTAGCGTATCAAATCTACTTACATCTTCAGGAATAGTTCTTCTATCCGATGCGCAACTTAAAATAATGCTTATGCACACAAAGAACCAAATTAACAATTTGCAACAAGTAATTAATTTCTTTCTCCTACTTATAGTTAGTTTCCAGACTGTTTTGGTTTGTTTTGTTGCTCTTCTTGCAAATGCATTCACTGTACAAGATGGTTTGACAGCTATTTTGCATGGACAATTTCAACTCATGCTTTGGAGGATCTGCATATACATTTCAAGTTGTGTGATTTATCAGCAAAGTTATATGTAACTAATTGTCAATAAATTTGACATTTACTAGTTTCTTCCACTCAAACTTACTCAATTTTGTAACAAAAATAATTAGGGCTGACAGCCAAAAATTTGCTTTGGCAAGTGCTTTTGTGAATAAAGGATCCTCGCACAGGATTTCTGGAGAGTAAATTGTAAGGAATTTAAATGTAAATAAAACAACTTCAGATGTCACTGAAATATTTCTTCGAGCTGTACCTACTGCATCTATTACTATATAGGTGTATAGTAAAGGAATTTAGGAAAGGAGAGGTTGCCTTGCAATAAAATATGCTTTGTTTTATTGGTGATACTCAGATTTTTTACTTTTTTTTGAAATTCCACTTGCTGTCTTTATAGTTTAGAAATCCCTTTTCTGTACTTCACTGTGTGCATGTGTGAAATTTCCAATGACATACAGGTGTCTGAATCATCTGTCAGGAATCAAATGTGGCTGTATGCATGATTGTAGTAGCGTACACCTATTTATGCATGTGCATACATGAACAGAATACAAGAAATGAAAGTAGCATACATTTTTGTAAAGCCACCAAGATTAAGGCTGAAAATGAGTCTGAACACCAAGGCAGAGAAATGGGTAATCTGTGAGGAAGTGTTTGGACAAATATAGAGAGCAACATCCTTATCACGTTGTATGTAGAGATGATCGAAGAGGTTTTTTACAAAAAAAATCTGAGGAATGCAAAGAAATGGGAGGATGAAATGTGCTAGTCCCCAGACAGCTGGTGAAAAGTGTTACGATTATAAAGCTAGAGCTACAGTAAGTCCCATGCTAGGTTTGGAAAATAGAAGTTCAGTGCCAATTCCTGAGGTTTGTCAGAAATTTTTCCATTTCTTGCTGTAACTAGAGGTTCCCAGTGTGCCTGGAGCCATCTTCAGGGAGGAGAAGGGCAGGTCCTGTCTCTAGGAATTTGTCACAGGGTTGAGAGTGAAATCTAAATCCAGTTGGGTAGATGAGAATTTGAGACCTGATCCAAACTCCATATGAGAACATCTTGTGTTTGACTTCCTGCCTTTTAGCTCAGCAGGTCGCAGTCTTGCAAAGACTCGCACACATGCTTTATGAACTCAGTTTAATTGAGATTTTAGTTCTTCTCATAAAGAAGGAAGAAAGAGTTGTACCCTTAGCTCATGCTGGATGTTTAAAGATAAAACTAATGAGTACAAAGCTCTTCACTGTCTTTGCAGGAGTTAGGAGCTCAAGCTGAAATACAGACTTATCCATGTGTCTTAATTCAACATTCTGTGTTCAGGGATAAATATTACACTGCTGTAAGATTTTACTTGGTGTTACTTAACATGATTAAAAACAGACATTTTGCCTAGTGAAATGAAGAGACCATTAGATAAAATCCTAACTGAAGAGACTATTCATTAGGTAAAATCCCAGCTCACTTGGATTTTACCATTGTTTGCAATGAAACCAAAGCCATTTACAGTGGCCACAGTCAAACAGAACCAGGGTCTCAGTGTGTTCTGTATGTCAAGGTGGTCAAATCTGCGTTGCTGAATGTAGACGGTCTCAAATGATGGTGAAAATTGAAATTAAAGTGAAGTTTAAATTTCTGCCTTTGCACCTATCTTGTCCACATTACTGTGGTCTTGGGAACTTCAGCTCTTGCTGAAGTCAGTGAGAAAACTCATGTTGAAATTAGTACCAGGATTAGGTCTATAATGTTCAGTGGTGTCTGATTTCTTTACCTAAAACTGGGATCTGTGGTATGTTTGAATCAGTGACTTCAGTGAAGCTACGTTAGTTTGCGTGAACTGAGGATCTGACCTCATATCCGTATTGCAATTGGCTATATATATATTACTACAGTTAGATAGATATAATATATAGAGAGAGAGGGAGAGCTCTTCATTGGTGGTGCTTGTTTTGAATACAGAGGTCTGTGGTAAATATGAATGAATTCCTTTTCTCAGAAATACAGATCATTTGAGAATTATGGATCTATTATTTAGAACCAAACTCAAAGATTGGGAGAATTGTGTTTGACTGCAAAATTTTTAGTCTTGCCCAGATTTGGTTGGTTGGTTGGTTATTTGGCTTTGATGGAAATATGGGAGTAAAACTGTTCATTCTTAATCCTTTAGTAGCACGCACTTACACACCATCATTTTTACTATTTGCAGAAGCTGTCCTGTAATTAAAAGTATGTATATGTCTCCTAATATCCTTTGAAATGATTGTGTGATTTAGAAGGGGGCTCAGAATAAACTCCCTAGTTCAAATACAAAAAACACACAGAAACACAAGACTTGAAGAAGATGTGTAATCGGTATTTGTTCCTCAAGACAGCTTTCTTTATGCCTTTATTTGGCTCAGATGCCTATGTTTTAATTTTTAGGGAGGAAGTGCTCCATGAAACTCAGAAAAGAAATACCATAAACTATAAAACTGTTTTGTTCTTTTCCTCTTTGAGAGTTCAATGGAATGTTTTATCTTGCATGCTTAGGTGCATTTCTACCAAACCAAAGTGACTCTCAGTTTGAAAAAATTACACAATACTAATGCTTTCCAATGTATTTATTTATTGCACTTAGGGATTTTTTAGAAGAACCATTCAGAAAAACCTCCATCCAACCTATTCCTGTAAATATGAAGGAAAATGTGTGATAGACAAAGTAACAAGAAATCAGTGCCAGGAATGTCGCTTCAAAAAATGTATCTTTGTTGGCATGGCAACAGATTGTAAGTACATTTTTCTCTTTTTCTTCCTTTTCTCTTTTTTTTATGTATTTATTTGCTTAAAGTATGTTGATTGCTGAAGATAGTTAAAGTAGAGTGGAACTGCTAGCATTTTTTGGTTTTAATAATTTGCTCTGGGGAATTACACTCATTGCATCAAACCACTTTTAAAGGCTATAATTTTTTGTTTGCGCGTTACCAGACTGCACCTTCTGCTGGCCTTACCAGGCTGGGTAACAGTAGGAATGTTAACTCTTAGGAGGAGAGGAGGGAGAAATGCATCTGGATGGACACTTTGCTTGAAAAAAACATCTTGTTTAGAAAATTCTGGAGGATATGAAATTGAATGTCGTTGTATGAGTCATCCTGCAGTTGTTTGTTTTATTTTTAGCCCTGAAGAAGTTATCTGCAAAGAATTCGACTCTCATTCTAAAGAACTAGAACATATGGCTGTAAGATTAACCCTTAGGGGTCTTCTTTTCCTGCCATTGCACAGGGATTTACACCAGTAACTTCAATTAGTGCAAATGGGAGGAACTCGCGTAAATCCCCCTGTGCATTAATGCTAATGGTTGTAGCCAGCATAATCCTCTGAATTAAAAAAAAAAAAAAAAAAGGAAGCAAAAGAGACCCAATAAACAACATAAAAATATTCCAACTTAGTATTTTTCATTGGTAATATAATGTATAACAATGTTTTCTGTATAGAAGGAAACAGAAGAGATGAAACAATTTCATTTTAGCCAGGTGGAACTACAGGAGAGGGAGCTGAATAACTCTGGATCATCAGTTCAAATCCAGCCCTGTCTGACACATCAGACGCTCATGACCATCAACCATTCAGCATCTGTACGGAATAAGAAGTTTGTCTGAGTCTGGTTCTGACCAGCAGGTGTCAATACCATAAAGCTGTCACTGTGGAGAACACATACAGATGTGTCAGAGGAGCTGTCACTGAGAGGGGCAGACAAGCTGGCTATCTCCAAACTCAGGAAAGGTTTCTCCCACCTTAGAATTAAAATGTGTGAACAAAACTGTGTGAACAGGGCTTTTGTTGCTCCTACCTGCATGCCACCAATTGTGGATCAGAATGGTCCTCCTTCTCTTTAACAAGCCAATCTTTTAAATGGCCTATTCATGTTTGTTTGCAAAATGGGAAGAAACCTTCTGTGATGGTCAGAGATGTGCAGCCCTGGGGCTTGTGTGTCTGGCATCACAGGAGCTAGATGGAATCTAGGGAGCCACAGCCCTCCATTAGTAGTGCTTAGGGAAAGAACCAAAGGCAGATTGGTTCTGATCATGTCATGCAACAGATCCTCGTGTGAATAAAACCACTCATCTACATACTCTAACTTTCTTAAATCCGTTACCTTATACTGGCTTACAAGAACACAATATAGACAATACAGAGAAGTGATTTTGCTAATACTACTTTAAAGAAAACAAAAACACATCTTTCCCAACATGGATTACACCAAGTCAGTTACAGGAGTGTTTTGTCTCAGTCCTCAGAAAGCTTTTACATATCAGTTTTATTGGTGGAATAAGCCACTAAAGACAATTGTAGTGTACATAATGTTACTAGAAAGGTAATTTATTCTTTGCAATCCAGGCTGCTGCAGAAATGGTGTTTGGAGAGAGAAATAAGAGAACTGTGTCACCTGTGGGTCATACCAAAGTACTTCTTCAGTGATTAAGCACTCAGCTTGTTACCATCTGCAAATAACACCAAGCTGAGTGGTGTAGCTGATAGGATAGAAGGGAAGGATGCCATCCAGAGGACCTGGACAGGCTTGAGAAGTGGACACGCATGAACCTCATGAGGTTCAACAAGGCCAAGTGCAAGGTCCTGCACCTGGGTCGGGGCAATCCCAGACATGAGTACAGACTGGGGGATGAATGAATTGAGAGCAGCTCTGCAGAGAAGGACTTGGGGGTACTGGTGGATGAAAAATTGGATGTGAGCTGGCAGCCCAGAAGGCCAGTCATATCCTGGGCTGCATCAAAAGAGGCATGACGAGGAGGTCGAGGGAGGTGATGCTCCCCCTCCACCCCACCCTTGCGAGACCACACCTGGAGCACTGCATTCAGCTCTGGGGCACCCAGCACAAGAAAGACATGGACCTGTTAGAGTGGGTCCAGAGCTGGGCCACAAAAACAATCAAAGGGCTGGAGCACCTATCCTCCAAAGAAAGCAGAGAGAGCTGGGGTTGTTTAGCCTGGAGAAGAGAAGGCTCCAGGAAGACCTTATAGAAGCCTTTCAATACTTAAAGGGAGATTATAAGAAAGACAGAAAGAGGCTTTTTACAAAGGCATGTAGTGTTAGGACAAGGGGTAATGGCTTTAAACTGAAAGAAGTTAAGATTAGATATAAGAAGAAATATAATAAGAAGAAATTCTTCACTGTGAGGGCTGTGAGGCACTGGAACAGGTTGCCCAGAGAAGCTGTGGATGCCCCATCCCTGGAGGTGTTCAAGGCCAGGTTGGATGGGGCTTTGAGCAACCTGGTTTAGTGGGAGGTGTCCCTGCCCATGGCAGGGGATTGGAATTAGATGATCTTTAAGGCTGCTTCCAACCCAAACTATTCTATGATTCTATGATTAGTTAAGGTGTTTGTAATCAGTTAGTACGTCAGGTATAGGAAAGACCGAAGTTCAGACAACCTTAAGAGCTTCCTGCCATTTTTGTATGCTTTTACCCCTGCTAGTGGTGTTGGATGACAGCAAGCGGTTGGCAAAGAGGAAGCTGATAGAAGAAAATCGAGAGAAGAGGCGTCGGGAAGAGCTGCAGAAAACAATTGGGCACAAACCAGAGCCAACGGATGAGGAATGGGAGCTGATCAAAATTGTCACTGAAGCACATGTGGCCACCAATGCACAAGGAAGCCACTGGAAGCAAAAAAGGAAATTTCTGGTAGGGACTGCAGCCTTTTACACTGCTCTTGGAGTCGGGTTCCTTTATTTCTTCTGAAGTCCCTTCCCAGCATTGTAACCACTGGTGTATCTGCCAGTGTATTGACTTATATGAAAATTTGATTATTTTTATAGTTACTGCTTGCTTACTCTTGGCTGAGGCTCAATATTTGATCAGACCACTTACTTCAAAAGATAAATAGCTTGTTACTGAGTTAAGGCTTACCCAGCTGGATGTTTTTAATGTGCTATTATAAGAAAAAGTTGAAAAATTGTTTCACTCCGATTAACAGCAGTATTACTCTATACTGCATACCGTATCTTTTTTTATGTATTATATATAGGAATAGTTGTCTTTATTAGGGACTAGCATACAACATATTTTAAGTGTTAAAAACAATGGCAGGTTTTAAATGGAAGCTGATATTTTTAATTAATAACTTGTACTTTTTGTTTCCTTGTTCCAAAGTGAACACATTAATTAAAATAAATATGACAAAATAAATTTCAGTGAAAGCAGGATGATACATACACTATAGCACTGGGTTTGCAAACTACAAGAGGACTGAGGTTTCCAGCCGATAACTAAGGATCAGAAAATAAATGGTGATTTGTGATGCTTAGCCTTAGAACAGAATTTGTTTTATTTTTCTAAATTGATTTGTAAAGAAAATCCATGCAGAATAGAGAATGCTTAGACAGTACAAAAGAGGGATTATAGGCTGCATGTCAGGAATACACAGACGTCTTGTAACAGTTGGTGTATACCAAATGAGAATATTCATTTTTCACAAGCCTAGGCTCCTGCTGCCTAATCCACAATGGGAATCTTGACCCACTGTTAAATTGCTAAGAGAAATTTTATAATCAAAGCAGCTGATCCCTTTTATCATGTTTTGTTATTTCCAGTGGCAGTGCCCAGATTTCTATATGAATGGCCACACATCTGTAGTGGTGTGCAGTCAGGAAAACACAGCCAGTGGTCACTGGCATGAAGCAACAGAGAAATTTCCAGTTCTCCTGCATAGCAAGGTTTGCTGCATTGGTTTTAACAGGCCAAGAAGCTGAAAGTGTAACATCAGCTGCAGTAGCGCTGTGGTTACTTGGCCAGGAGTACCGTTCTTTTGGTAACACCTAGTTCAGGATAAAACATGGGGAGCTTGATGTTGGGGTACGGGCATGAGTCGGGGCATGAGGTGATGTAAGGACGGGTAATGATGCTGGGAGAGGGGCCAGATGGGGCAGAGGCAGCGGTGGCAGCTGTAAGGACAGCTCAGAAACCAGCTGTGACCTCCACAGCTGGTTTTTAGGCCAGACCAAATGCTCCTGGTGCAGCCCTCGCTCCAGGGCCTCCGTGTTTTTTTCTGTGCTCGTGTGCTGAAGCCCTAGAGTTTCAGGGTGAGTGTAGGGAGCTCACTGACACCTTGCACTGAGCACAGAGGGGAAACTCCAGGATGGCCTGACAACTCCAGGCAGAGGGCTTTGAAAGCTCCCTGCAAGAAGCTGTTGGAGAGCAAGAGGAGCTGACTGCACACCCCAGGAGCTGTGGGTCAGCCCTTCGGCAGCTGAGGCTGGTTCTTCAACAGCAGAAGCTCCCTGGAGGTCTGGACCTCTTTTCCTGTTGAGGTGAGTTAGGTGGCAAGGGCTCTCCAGCAGCATGGCCTTCTGGAGTGTATCTGTTTTAGCTAGCCACCTGAATTCTTCTGGCTTTCCCAAGGCAATGCTGTGTTCTCTCTTTTTCTCGCTAACAATGTTACACATGGCTTTAGCTTTGGGTCTTCTTGCTTGGAAGTGATGAATATTGTTTATCATGAGCACACAGACAATGTGGATAAGTTTCTCAAGAATCAGGGAAGGAGGGAGCCTAAAACTGGGATTATTTGAGCTTTTTAGCAGGAGGAACCCCTAGAGTTTTGAGCCTAGTCCTCTTCATTGTTCTTTTACAACTGGTTCTTGTTTCATTAGCGCACTGCTGAGTTTTTTCTTGAAAGAAGTTAGATTTGGATTCAGACTGATGACAGAGATGGGGAAGGATCTTTTATGATGTGTTGCTTTAAAAAACTATTGGGCACAAGTTTTTGTTATAGACAGCAGTTTCAGCACCTCCCCTGTTTAAGTACCCTTATATAAATGTCATGAACTCCATCAGTCTTAAAGGCATTCTTCTCTGGGTCTTATCCCGTTTTTACTCCCTAACATGAACAACATGGAACCTCTGCATAGTGTTTGGCAGGTCTTTTACAACTGCAAAGCTGCACTTAGCAAACAGAGGAACAGCTTTAATATGTCTGTTTTAAAAATACACAGTGACATTGACAAACTGTCTTAGAATCAGGTGAACAGTTGAAATGCAGTCAGAATAAAGAACACTCATCGTGATTTCTGGTCAAACCTATTTTATTATGTGTTCCTATCGAAATCTTCAAAATAGGATTTTTTTTCTCGTTTGCTCTGAAGTCACGCAGAAGGTGATTTTTCAACCAGAATTTTACCCAGACGAGTTCAAATTCTAGTCAGTTTATCCAGACTAGCTTTGTGTTAGCCTGTTCTTAGTCATCAGTTGTTTTAACCTAGTTTTGGAAACAGGCCTTGACAATTGCCTGGAGCTCTGTGATATTGGGCAATCTGTTCTGGGAACAATTTCAGAACTTAGAGTAGGTGAAACAGCCCAGTACTGCAAAGCTCTGAGCATCTTCTAGGGGTTAACAAGTCACCTCATCTCCCTTTGCTTTTAGAGCAACTTGAGAGTTCTCATCACTGTAAGAAACAAGATCATGCCTATATTTTTAAGCAAAAAATGCATAAGCTACACCCACAAAATATTCAGATAGGGGCACAAGGAAGAAATTGCATGTGCACAAAAATGCAGCTGCCCACACAGCATGGGTAGTGGCATGCAGTCCCCCATTTCCATGTGCAGTCTTCTCTTTCACAAATGCTTTACAAACAAATTCACGTTTTATGGCATAATAGGCATCACTTAAAAGTGAATTTAAAAAAAATTTTTTTAGTATTATTTTTTATTTTAACATATCTTTGTTGCCAAGCAGGACTTTTTAGGATATCAAATGCTTGTTCTAAGATAGATTGTTCCTTTAAATATCTTTCTTGATATCCATAGCCAGAAGACATTGGTCAAGCACCAATAGTTAATGCCCCAGAAGGTGGGAAAGTGGACTTAGAAGCCTTCAGCCAGTTTACAAAAATTATCACACCAGCGATTACAAGAGTGGTGGATTTTGCCAAAAAGTTGCCTATGTTTTGTGAGGTAAGAAAAATTCCTTGCATCCCTCATTTACATAGCTGTGGTTATACTGTATTCAAAATACTGGCACAGAACTAACAGGTAGGACTTTACTTAAAAAATCAGTATGTTTAAAATCAGAAAAACCAGGAGAATCAAAATAGATGGGATTAGAATCATCTGGATTTTTATGAGTTTTCTTTTTCCTGTGATTACTGAAATCCTGATTTTGTTCATCTGGAAGTCATCATGGTTCATTAGGGACCTGAATGTGTCTTTAGAGGTAGCCTTGAACAAAGCAATTGAGCAAAAAAGAACTGTCTAGAGGTATATTTGATAAGTTTAATCAGATATTTTAGCACTAACTTCCCTCTGTGCTTTCCAGCTCCTTGGCAGGTCTAGTATTGTGGAGTTGGATCTGTTCAGTAATAAATTCTTCAAATTTAGGAAAGCATCCCTGTCCAGGAATGGCACTTGCCTCATTGTATTCCCTAGGCATGCTTTTCCTGAACAGCGAGGGTGTGCATAAGAGAAACTGTTAAAGTAATGGAGTGTCATTCCAGGTAGATACTCGCATGTAACATATACTCTAAATAGACTCAAATAGACTTGGCTGCACATTAGGAATATAGAGGCCCTAGGCTGATCTCATTTACACCAAGGTATCATTTTTATTGGAGGACCAGATGCAATGGCTGATGATATTTTTCCCTAGATTAAAAAATGTTGTTGTAACTGCAGCCTGAATGTAACTGAAATAATATTTCAGTCTTAATTATTTTAATAATTTTAAGTCTTGCCAGTCCCTTATGATCCACAACCGTGAGAGTTTTAGTATGGAAATATCCGCAGTCCAGCCATGGAAGGATGGCCGCCTGCTCTCCCACACTGCATAGCAGCACTTGACTCTGCTGGAGAGTGACCGTGCTCAAGGAGTTCATTGGGCTTCCTTCATGGGAACAGCTTTTCCCTCTAATAAGTAAACAGTCAGGAAAGAAACATCAGTCAGTTAAGGCAGCCATAGCATTTTACTCTTCTGTGGCTGGCAGCTTTTCTTTAAGGTCAGTCAAGGAGAGCTATTTATGTCAGCTAATGGTCTTTACCTCCTCTAGCACCTACAGAGTAAGAAGAGGTAAATATCAATGGTTGGCATAGTGTAAATAGCTCTCCCTGGCTAACCTTAGCATCGGCTCCATCAGCCAACAGAGCATGAAATAGTGGCCAAGCATTAAGATTTTAAAATACAAGGAATGTATCCATAGATCAGGAGGCCCCTGCAGCATTCAGTGTCTGAGGGAAGCTGTCTCCTCTGATTTAGTGTTTGTTGGTGGGAAGTTGCACTGACGTAACCAGGTAGTCTTTTTAATTTAGAAAGCTTTGCCAGTCATGCACAGACTGCAGTGCCCATCTGACATCTCCCACCCCTCCTGGCTACCGTGGGCCCACTTGTGTCAGAGCTGAGCAGGAAGCATGGCTGAAGAAGTCAAGGAGTTGTTGGGCGTGAACTCTGTAGGTTTCACAGTTCGGCTAGACCAGGCTTTGTTTACAGCTGAGCTGCTGTGTAAATCTGACACCCACATAACCGTATACAGCTAGGTTTGACAGCAGAGTGAGGGACAGCTCATAGTGAACACAAAGGGATAGGACAGCTGTCCCGAGCTGTCATATAGTTCCTGTTATAGCATAAAGAAAATGACAGATGTTTGCTCCTTTTTGAAGGGGCACTGTCTTGTTAACTTTATTTCATACATTTATGTTTTTTAATCCATATCTTTTTCTTAGAAGGAATACTGTGTAGGCTATGCATTTCTTTATAAGGAAAACTCCTTTCTCCCATAGGACCTACACAACATTCAAACATTATCTGAGTTCTTAATTTCCACACAGGCTTAGGCTGAGACTGATGTATATCTCTATGAAGGAGATTGACTAAGCAGAACTTAATCAGTTTGCTGTGAGTTTAGGTGTCACAGGCATCAGTGATTCCACCTTGGATAAGTCTGTATACGTACCCTTCTAGGTAGCTCAGCTTAGCTCCATGTGTTACACGTGTGCGTGATGGCTGCCAGTATGTCCTGCTGGGGTGCGCACCTCAGGTTCCTGCCTTCTGCGTTTTCTCCCTGCAGTGAGAGAAGGAAAGGACAACACGTGGCAGATACCAGTCACATTTGGTTGCCCCACTCCTGGAGGGTGCTCTGGTTGCAGTGCTCAGTGATGAGTGTTGTACTGAAACCTGCCTCGTTGGGAGCACAACTGACGTTCAAGCCCCCTGTCTTTGGTAAATGCTGCTAGTGGCAAATGAGACCTGAGGCTTAGTGTCAGTGAAACAGGTCTCCAGTGTATCCTTCCGAATTAGGAAAGAAATGATAGATGGGAAAGTCCGATCACCTCTACCATAAAGAGTTTTTAAGAACATCCATGTAGGAAGAGAAGTTCTCTTTGGTTTAGTGGCTCACTACTAAAACAGCTGAAGTGTCACGTAATGTCTTCCCTACTAGTATTGGTCTCTTTCTTCCCCCATTCTTTCTCCTCTTTAGTCTTTTTTCTTCAATTCTCTTCGTTTCTTCTCCCTTCCTTTCTCTCATGTCTGTTTTTTTCACTGTAGTTACCTTTTCTTATATCTCTCATGGTTGCTCTCTTTTCTTTTTCTTCATCTTTTTTTTTTCTTTATTTCTTACTCTGTTCATTTCCCTACTTCAGTCTCAGCAGCCAAACAGCGGTGTTGTCGTTGGGTAGCAAGACTGCCACTATATCTGTGCAGCCTTCCATACAACTACCGCTGAGCTGAGTGTGATCCTCAGACAACGTGATTGCCCTCAACAGGATGAGTCATTTTTCTTATGTATCAAACACTTTACACCTGAAGTTGGCATTGCTGGAAAAATAGCTGCATGATTCAACTGCTTTTTTGACTGTGGCTGGCTTTGTGCTTAAAACTCTTCTCTAACAAGCAGCTGCTTTCCTCTTGTGCTAGGTAACTGTCTGGCATCCACTCTACATGGTTTTACACCAAATAAATGCGATTGCTTTGTGAGTGCACAGTTGCCACGTAAACCTATAGTGTTTTGTTTTGCTTTTTCATTTTGAATTGCAATTCAGGTAAATATAATAACTTGATATGAATCAGAAATGAAAGAATTTTTGCCTTCTTTCAATCCAAGTAGATTTGAGTTACTTTTTCATGTATGTGACCCTTTGGTGTTCATTTGGTGTCAGTCTCAAAATATCCTTGGTGGTTTTTACTATTTTTGCTCTCATTGGATTACCAATGTAAACATAAAGACATGCTTTATGGAACACATTCTCCTAATGTGTCAGCATCCTGGTAATACTTTATAAAAAGAGAACCTACCTCTGCCGATTTGGACAGCTTACCATTTTTTAAGTTATGGAAGAGACAAGCCTTGCCACATGCCCTGCAGACCACAGCTTATGCACCAGCATAAAAGCTGGACCCATACCATAGATTTTTTGTCTGTCAAGCAATAATATAAAGAGTCTAGGGAGATCAGCCTTACTAGGCTAAATATAGCTTAATAAGTTGTCAGTTATTTAAAATGGACAGAGAATTCACAACACATGCCCCACTCATTGAGATATCTCTTTTAGATAAAAAAAAAAAGTATTTCATTCTGTTTATTTAAAAAGCAGTCCACTCTTACAGACCCTCCCAAACATCTTTCATTCTGGTCAGGTGAAAAATAAGCATGGCTGGCAGTGAGTTTGACTGCGATGGCTAATGCCTTTACCAGCCCCAATTATAGTTTATTCTGTTATGCCAAGCTGTAAGCTGGGGGAGCTCAGGAGTGGAAGAGAGAAGGATGAACAGCTGGGAACAGCAACCATTTCAGCCATCTTAGTTTGATCCACCCCGATGCGAGACAAAGCTGACAAGTATACGTTACCACCACCCCAGCAACTGACAAGTCTGCCTCATCCTTCGCACTGTGCAATGTTTGCAAAGAGAAAGCTATGTTCTTAAGGTTTATTGGATTTAATTTTATAATGTTCCCACAAACTAAGAGAAACTCACAGAAAGGAGCACTTCTGAAAGTTGAGTCACTTCACCTGAGCATCTGCACCCATTTGGTTTGCAGTGAATATCTTGCCGAGGTCCAATTCCCTACCACTGTGTTATCGCTAGATTTCCTAAGGGTGTGTGAGGATGTTAACCTGCCAGGAGTTTCTGAAAGCAGGAATGTGAGTCGTGGAGTTTTGTGAGGTGCACCGAACTAGTTGGTCAGCAGCACATTTGTAGGGTGACTGCTGCATGTGAGGTACTGCCCTGGGGTGTTAACTGTGGATTTGTGGTCAAGGATTTATTGTAGTTGTAAATCAGCTCAGTTTGAGAAACCCATATTTTTCTTTACCATTTATAATTTCTGCAGCTGCCATGTGAAGACCAGATCATCCTTCTGAAAGGCTGCTGTATGGAGATAATGTCCCTCCGAGCAGCAGTTCGCTATGACCCCGAGAGTGAGACTTTAACGCTAAATGGGGAGATGGCGGTGACAAGGGGCCAGCTGAAAAATGGGGGTCTTGGCGTAGTCTCTGATGCCATTTTTGACCTGGGCATGTCTCTTTCTTCATTTAACCTGGATGACACCGAGGTTGCCCTTCTCCAGGCTGTTCTGCTCATGTCATCAGGTGAGAACAGAAATATATTGGGACCCCAACCATTTTGAAACTCTTTAGTCTTTGTCACAAATCTCTCTTTAAAGAAATGGGGCATGTTAGATCTTGTAGTGCTGACTGGAGTAATGTGGGTGAAATTCTCTCTCAAAATCCTGATGCATCTTAAAATCGGTTTCGTGAGCACTAGGAAAAAAGAATCGGGGTATTCATAGAACTGGCTTTGGTGACACATCTTGCTCAGTTTAGTGACTTAATGGGGAGGCAGGAGTGATCATCAGAAAGAAATCGGAAAGATCTGGTCTGAGCCAGTTTGCCTTGACTGGAAAACTGATAATTTAGCAACAGTTGTCCTTACAGTAAGTTTCCTTTCCCCCTGAGTACTGTCATGCACTAGGTGAGAAGTACAGTTCATACACATTTCCAGCAGTCTCATATGCTTAGTTCGACCTTTGTTGTTTTCCTACTTCACAGCACCACTGCTTGCTAACTGGGATTTGAGAGCTGTGCTGTTTCCCTACACTGAGACTGTTTTTTAACTGGTCTCTTGGTGACGTGATACAGAAGCAGCATAGACCATTTCATAGGATTTCCAAAGAGTTTCTTTGCTTCTCAGATCAAATATGTTTTCAAATGTGCTTCCACTGACTGTGCCAGCCCAAAGAGGAAATTCCATTCTTGGGCAGTGGCAGATTTGGCAAGGTTTTATTTTAAGACCACTTTGAAGACTGGGCACTGAATAATAGTACACAGACAGCGATTAACAAGCATTGACAGTGTTCAAGACAGAAACGTTTCCACATTCATCACAACACAGCACTTGACCTTCCCAATCAAAACATTTTGATTTCTTTTTAGTTCTGGAGTTTCAGAAGGCAGTTCAGAGGACCTGCTTTCCTGGAAGTGTCTCCTGAAGAATGACCTGTGAAAGGAACTTTACCAGCACTCATATGGGAGCCGATTCAAAAATTCTGCCAAACTTTTGGCATTTATTGTTCCTTGGTGCTCCATAACAGTTTCCTTTGCAGCTCACTTGTGGATCAAACATTGATCAAAGCCTTGCAGACTGTAGTGAAACAGATGGGAAAGAACTGTAATTTAGATATCTGATAAGGAAATTTTTTGTTATTAGTTGTTTTACAGTAAGATATAAATAGAGGCCTCAGCTGAGATCAAGGATATGCTGCTCCAGTGACTGCAAGGAAACACTTCCCAAACAGCTATTTTCAAGAAGATGGGCAAAATAGATGAAAGATGAAGAAAGGAAGGATTATCTCCTTGTTTTATCAAGGATAGATAAATGAGTAACATGAGGATGAATAAATGAGCATATGTAAATGAGTTGCCCAAGGTCAAAGAAGTTTGTGTCAGAGCCAGGTGTCCTTGGCCTCCATCTTTCCTTTCCTAATGACAGAATCATTCTGTTTTTCCCAATTTATGGTCAGGAATTCCTTAAAGTAAATGACTTTTAATGATAATTCTGTTTCTTTGTATCTGCAGATCGCCCAGGCCTTGTTTGCGTCGAGAGGATAGAAAAGTGTCAAGAGGGTTTCCTCCTGGCATTTGAACACTACATTAATTACAGAAAACACCATGTTGCACACTTTTGGCCAAAACTGCTGATGAAAGTGACAGATCTGCGAATGATTGGAGCCTGCCATGCCAGCCGCTTCCTGCACATGAAGGTGGAGTGCCCCACAGAACTCTTCCCTCCGTTGTTCCTGGAGGTGTTTGAGGATTAGAGAGACTGGAGCGGTCCTCTGCACCCCTGTCGCACTACTGGCTGTCATTTCATTCCATTGCCCAGCTCTTCTCACCCCTGTTTGTTCTTCTTTTGTTCTCTTCTGATTCTTGAGGCGGGGTTGGGTTTTTGTTTGTTTTTTTTGTTGGGGTTGCTGGGGGGCAGTTGCATACACATGGATGAAAACATCCCTTTAATGCAGGTACTTGTGACTATTGCAATTTGTTCTTCAGTCCTTTGATGTGAATGCTTTGACAGCTTAACAGTGAAAATATAAACAGACCAGTCTCATTCACCAGCACTTGCGTGGTCACCAGCTCATATGCGTCATTGCTTGGAAAATACGGGAGATAAATTGAAGTGGCAGAAAATAAATTGGCCTCCAAGTTAAAACAGCTATTGTTAATTTGATCCTGGCAATTCCGTCTAGTGTTACCTCACTTTGCAGGGTACAAGTCACCATTTAATGCAACGAAATTTCTAGTCTTCATGGTTGTATCTATTGTAACAATCACCGTTATGATCTAGGATCTTCATCATCATCATGATCCCATCATTATCTGAGGATTGTTCCAATGGATGCAGTTTAACTGTGCCCCATAAATCAAGTATTTAGAAAATGCAGAGTGGTACAAGGGACTGAATCATTTTTTTTTCCATGTGTATAAGAAAGTAAGATCCTTCTGTTCTGAACGTTTGAACTCCAGGTAACTTCACTGGAAGGTCTGTTGGAATAAGGAGGGAAATTTGGTCCTCTGAGGTGCTATTGCCTGAGAGTGGGGCAGTCTGTTTTTTTCTGAGGTGTGTGGAAAATTCAACACTCTGAAGGAATAGGCTGTTTGTCAGGATAGCAGGATTTCCTCAGAATTATTCAGGGATGTGAATGATCACCGAATGATGACAAAGAGAATGAAACATATGGGATGACCATCAGATGGAACATAAAACAATTGTTTTATTAATGACACTCAAGACTGTACAGCTTTATCCCAGTAATACAAATAGCATTGCTTGGCAGTAATCTTTTGTTTTATATATATATATATATATATAAAGTTTATATGCACGTATATATATAATTTTATATATATATAATTACAAATCTTCAGCAGGTGTCTTAAACATTTTCCATATTTTTATCTTCTCTCTCTCTCTCTCTCTCTCCTTCTCTCAACCTGTCCTCTGTGTGTGTATGTTTATGTGTGTTGATCAGCTAGGTTCTCCCTCCTTGGTGTATGTGTTTTGTTTGGCTAGTTTCTCACTTGATTCCTTCAAATAATTTATTTCCACTAACTG
Organism: Anseranas semipalmata; assembly: GCA_013399115.1. Taxonomy (NCBI): domain Eukaryota; kingdom Metazoa; phylum Chordata; class Aves; order Anseriformes; family Anseranatidae; genus Anseranas; species Anseranas semipalmata. Next base: position 656,810 of record VXAA01006090.1, read on the forward strand.
CACTGGCAGGAACTGAACTGAGTAAAGACAGGATGTCCTGCTGCCGAAATCTGCAAGCCAGTACTCACAATACTGGAATGTTTGGAGGCCTGTAATGAGGGCATTATAGGTAGAGGTTCCTTTCTGTCATCCATCTCCATTCAGGGGTGTTGTCGCTGGATTTTATAAACTTGATATTAAACCATTCTCTGAATTTGTATGATACATCAAAAGCATTCTTCTGTTCTTCCTGGGAACTCTGAGACTTAGTTGACCTATTTCACACTTCCTCATATCCCACATTCTTTTGTGTTGTGCATTCATTTGTACCAGCTTCTGTCTGCTATTTATTGATATATTTGCCTGACAAGTCAGTGGGCATTGTTAGGGTGGATGTGTTGATTTTCAAAGCTCATGGCCCATATCTAAACCAATACATTACGCATTTATCCCCTCATGAGACCATGATACTCAGGAAAACTTATCTTATAGGTGGAACACAGTATATATGTGCCAGGGGTTAAATTATTTTCACCTCTGTTTCCCTATATCACCGATAAAGCGTTTGGAGTGCTATTGGCTCTGTTTTCAGGGTTGTGGAATCTTGTTCTCTTTGATCTTTGATATCATATGCACCTGTAGTGAGTTGTGAGCATTGATGTTATTCCTTAGGGGTTGTGCACATAATTTTGTGAGAATATAAAACACAGTGGGGTTTTCAGGGCTTTTTGCAGGTAGCAAGTAGACAGGCCATTGGAAATTAGTCCTTAAAGGCTTGCTGAAGTTCAGGAACCTCTGTTGTGGGCTGTGTTTGCTCCATCTCAAAACATGCATGCTAACAACACCAGTCTTTACCCAAATTCCTTGTAGAGTACTATGTCTTGGGGACAAGGAGCTGGAAACTTTCCAGCTTTTTGGAACAGGAGACCAGACAACATGATGAACTTCCATGTATTCAGTTCTGCAGAATCTCAGATGAGCAGCATCCACAGTCAGTGAAGAGTATTAGATATCTGATTTGGGGGTGGCTTGATAGGGCACCGATAGTATATAGGAAAAGCAAAAAAACAGCCGATCCATTACTAGCATCTATATCCCAAAAAGCTCTCAAAAATAAAAGAAGTGTGCGTATCTTTTGGAGTTCTGTACTGCCAGAAGCATGGAGTTCCTTCTGAAGCCTGCCTGTCTCACCTAATCGCTAAATGTGAGCTTGAGTTAGTGTACAAGCTTTAGACTGTGCTGCAGATGAGACCACGGAGAGAAAAAATGTCTCTTTGTCCTGGTCATTCACAGTGACCTCACTACAAGCTCCATGATACTTTGGGTATTTCTTGAGCTTCAGTTCCCAGAGTGACGCTGCTACTTGAGAGATTCAGCCTCTCATTAAGGTCAACAGTTCTCGTCCTTTGGATAATAAAGAAAATCAGTAGCCTAAATGTTAAATAATGAGGTTGAAAGTCACTACCCAAAGGTGACTTCTCATAGCTCATAGCTACTGGAGCCATCACTGCTGGCTTTTGAATACTTGGGAGTGTCAGGACTGCATTAATCAAAAAATAAAGAAAGGTCACAGGTTAGAAAAAATGTGAGAGTTACTGGATTGACTTGGGGAAGCAGCAAGAAACAAGGAACTTGCAACACCCTGGACAGAACTGCAGCTTGAGGCAGTGCTGAGAGTTAACACTTTGCACACTGGCAGCTGTAAAAATCATTGCTCATACAGGAACTTGTCTCCCAAGGTGAGCATAGCAAATTATAAAGTTTTAAAACACAGCCTGCATAAATGGATGTCTGAATTCAGGCATGTAAGCTGCATTTAAGCATCCAAGCTAATGGCCTGACTTCCCAAGATGCTGATGTAGCTTGGGCCTGTGGTTAATCAGGGTTCAGAAAACCAGACCTCCTTCCTTAGATGATTGTAGATGGGCTGAAGTGACTAAAATTAGGCAACCAACTTTGAATAGTTCAGCAGTGCTTTAAGCAGTAAAGACATATGTCAACATACTTTTCTAGCTTTTTAGATTACATTGGAATCTGGCTCTGATTAACAGAGGGGGATTAGTAATATTCTTCAATTGAAAACTAAGACCAAGCTCTTAGTCTGACAGATTTGATGTTCTGACATCTAATGGCCTCTGAGCTCCTACCAGTCTTACTTTGTGTGTCTTCATTGACTTCCTCAGTCCGACTCCTGATTTGCATGATCATGAGAGCAAAACTAGAACCCATGAGGATGCTTTTACAGACTTTTACCGGTGGGTATGACCTTAGTCCTGCGATGACTTACCTGCTTTTATATACCAGTGGTCTCAGGCCACCGTAGGATTGAGCCACTGGATTTACCATCTTAGCGGCAGACATCAGTACTGCAGTCAGCAGCATTTGTAGGACCTGGCCTTTTGAGGGAAACAACAAAACGTCACTTTTCAGTGCAGTCCAAGCTCTTGTTTCTGACGGTGCCACATAATCCTCATTTTTGCTCTGTGGTCTACGTGTGGGTCTTGCATAGAAGATTCTTCCTATGAGACCTGATTGTCATCCTTCATGGTTTTGCCCTGAGTAATGCGTACATTTAGATACTCATTTCATGTGTAATCTCAGTTAAGTTATGATATTTATAATGACATATATAGTGCGTGATAATGACTTTTGTTTACATTCTGCCAAAATGTAGACGTTAGACCTCCAAGGTCCAAAACCATCCTTGAGCAAAGTGCTTGCTTCTTCAGAGGCAGGCCTCAGAAAGAGAAAAAAAAAATGTCCAGAAAGACCATTTGTATCAGAAATCTGCCAAGACAGGGCTGTTGATCACAAGCAGAGCATGTCATTGCTAGTGATGTATTTTTATGCTATGGAACTCTAACCTGTATATGTCATATTGACTTTTTGCTGCATGAATCATAAATTATAAAAATTGGTCTTACAGTTTTGAGATGTAGCCAGCATTCCTAAGGCTAAACCTTTTTCATTGACAGGATTGAAATCCACAACCAAGGAACATATTCCTCTCACTGTGAGAGCAATTGAAAGTGTTCAACATTTATCTTTTCAGAAAGGAGGAGGCAACAGGACCTCTTAATGTGTCTTGTTATTGTGATCATCTGGAAATGATTGCCAGAAGTTTCCTTTTGATATAGCAATGAAGTGATCCGTATTTAAATTTTATAGAGAGAAATTTTATTCTAGTGTGATAGAGATTTATTTTCCACTTAAAGATTCAAAACAGCGTGAGCACATTTTTTTACTATGGTATATTTTTGCTTTAAAATTAAAAACAAAAAAAAAAAAGGTTTGGCCTTATCACAAAGTTTTAGTGTGTCGTATAGATGTTAGCAAATGCAAAGAGTATGCATTATTTGTGTGTATCCACATTGACTGATGTCGCCTTCGAAAAGCAATATTGTGCAGGTAATAAGTTGTTTGTGACTGTCCATTGCACAGTTTACCTTCTTTAAAAGCTAACCTTGTTTATGCACAAGACAATCAAATGTAAATCTACATCAGCACCCGGGTGTAGATTAAATTTATGTAAATTACTGAGCACAATGTAAAACATTAAAAGACACTTTATTTAATTACACATTTAATGTTGGTAAAGATAGTATCAGGGCATGAACTAGCTGACATACTGTAATTTCTTTTTCTCTTTTCTTACTTCCTTAGCACTCTTCAGTTTTAGTTTGCTCATAAATACATCAAATTAGTCATTCATCATTTTTTTGAAGAGAAAGGTGGTTTGGGTTGTTTATTTGTTTTTATAAAGTTAGTTGGGAGGACTTCTTACTTTATCTATGAGGTTTGTGGGTTTTGCTTATTTGGTTTATTTTTTTATACCAGTTTCGTGCCCTGAGGGTAAGGCAAACATTACACAGTACAGTAAAAAAAAAAAAAAAATACCTTGGATGATGTATTTTTTTGCAAACAGTGTTAAGAGTTATGCTAGATTGGTAATATTTTTTCAGCCTAAAATATATTAAAAAAAAAATCTGTGATCACAAATGTTTTAAACTATCTAAAGAGAAAATTTGTATATTTGGGGGAAGAAAATAATTTTTACATAGCTTTTGTATGCAGATATTAAAATGTAATTATGAATATAGTGGGCATAGATAACTGTGTAAGCTTGAATTCTAAAAAAGAAAAAGCTTATAACCGAACAGTGGTCCTGGTCTCTCTTTCTCTTTGTTCCAGGCTGCTAGTCAGTTCTGTCGCACACTTCCAAGCTGCTGGCATGGGAGGAGTAGGGCACAGAGGGAAGTGTTGTGTTGCCGCTAACCTGTTCACATTTCTCTCCTTCTGCATCCCTTTCATCACGTATCTCCTGCCATATCTCCTCCCCTCCCTCAGGCGCCCAGCTCTTTACATCAGCCGAACCTAACTCACTTCAGTGAGCTGACTCTTGATTTACGTCTCACTCAATTACAGATTTTAAGGGAATGCACTTCCCTTCCGTCTTTGTTCCCAGTCTAGACGGGGCTGCTGTGACAGGAGAAATAGGCTTCCTGCCTCCTCATGCTTTCCATACCTCAGTCAGCCCCCTGTTGGAGAAGATCTCCTCGTTCAGATGTTCTCTCTACTCTCATATCCCCTTGCAGTGTTGAGCTCTCCTCCCCTTCTTTCCCCCACCTCGGCAAGGGAAGCAAGACCTAGGGCCCGGACCCGGACAGTCTTGGCCTGTCCCAAACGCTGTTGCTTTGCGGTGCCCAGCTCTGTGTCCCTGAGGAGCGCAGGCCGCCGGGGCCTCTTCCCGCTGCTGCCTGTGGGAGCCGGGCCTGCCTTCAGATCAGAGGCTCCATCCGAAGAGCCTGGGGGAAGGCAACAAACCCATGCACTCCCTGAAATTAAATCCCTCAAAGTGCTTCGCTTCAGGCAGCTGAGCGTGGAAGTGTTGCCAAAGCCCCCGGCTGGGTTGCGCTGGAATTGGCGGCCGTGGGCTGCTCGGGCCCAGGGCCTGATAAGCCGCGTGACGACTTGTTCGCTTGAGGCGAAGAGAGGATTCTGCTCCCACAGACCTCGGTGTGCTGGCTGTGACGTTCTCAGGCTTCGTTGTTTGTAGTGGTGATGAAGGTTGTGCTTTTCCAAAAGTGGTGTGAGGCCTGTGGAGAGGAGCAGAAGTCCATCGGGTGCCTGTATTTGCTTTGGTGTACGTCCATCATTGCAGAGAAGGAAATAAAAGATGGTGAGATCTCACCACCGAGCACCAGGCACTGCTGGAACAAGGGTGGCCGGAGCAGGCTGGTGTGAGCCGCCTTGTGCATCCTAAGCCTGTTCTTCGGTGCACAGCGGCACCTTGTTCTTCCCCATGGCAGCAATGGGTGAGGGTGTTCTCCCCTTGAAAACTGGGCCACGTCTCGGGGGTTTTCCCAGTGTGGAATTACGAGTCTAACTTTAAACACCCATGTCTTACACTCACGGTTATGTGTGCACTGTGGTATTCCCAATAGCAGCAATGATTTCAAAGTAAGACTGTTCATACTAAGAGAGCCTGCAGGTGCACCACCTTTGAAATAAGTAAAGGATAAGTACAAAAGTCCCTCCACTGTATTTATCCTATTGCACCACTCCTTTACGGTTTACCAGGTCAAGACTCCTTTCCAGACTGGACCTCAGAGCACCTTTGTCTCCTCTCTCAGGCCTGTTCCTGGGGGAAGCAGTGACCCTGCCGGTACTGACTCAGGCTGCTTCAGTAGGCACAAAGAAAGACGTGCCAGAAAACAGATTACTGATTTCCTGGGTCAAGGAGCAGATTTTAAGAATTCAAAAAACTGAGGGATCCTCTTTGAAACATCTATGAGAGCTTTGAGACTTCTGAGGTCAAGCTGAAAGACTCATAGGATGCCCAAGTCAGAGGTCCCAAAGGGAGCCAAAGGGCTCCTGGATCACCCTGACCTTGGAATGCTTTGGAAAGTTACAGGCCTTGAAGGGTGATACAAGTTCAGCACCTGCTGTACAGAACCAGGGTGGCCTTTTACAGGGAAAAAAAGACACCCTATGGGGGGGGGGGGGGTTTGGAAAACACAGTTTAAAAAACAGAAAAGGACTTAAGCAAAAAACATGAATGAGTCATTTCCCAAATGCCAGCAGAATTTGAATTTGCAAGAGGCAGTGTGAGTGGATGTGGAAGAACGTGTAGCTTAGAGCAGTGTCCCTCTGAACAGAAACTTCTATTTGCAAGAAGTAAAAAAATCAGTTTTGCAAAATCCACAGAAAAGCAGTATGTAAAGGGAAAAAAAATATGAATGTTTTATGTAGCTGCAAGGTCTTTGATATCTCACTGCTCAGAGGTAGCAGCAAAAAGGGGAAGAAGTTTTCTTTGCTGGAATAACTATGCAGGCAGCAAGCTTCACTGCCTGGTGTGGTGTTAACATGGAAATGAGAGCTGTCATACCTGAACGTGTGTCCAAAGTTGCAGAAGGAGTTGTCTAAAGCTGAAAATGCATTCAAAGTGAAATCTCAGAGACAGGTTCTCTGCTCTAAGGAGCAGGAGAACGGGAAAATAAAAAGTAAACAAGGAGCCCAAGACCTGCATAAACTACACCAATGCAGCAATATCTGAGGCTGTGGCAAGTCCTGGCAAGAAGATAAAGATCTAAAAAAATGGAGACTGATGAAAGAACGGAAAAGGAAACAGCACCATTAGGAGAACACAAAGACCAGACAAATGCGTGCCTGAGGTGAGCAATTCAACGTGCATGAGGACCAGACGTGGTCCAAGCAATCCTAGGTTCGTTTGCTCAGGATGAAAACACGCATGCTGGCTTTAGGCTGTCATTCTCTCTCTCCAGAATTTGGGAAACGCAAAGGGTAATGTAAGCCAACCTTGCACCTCGCACCCTTCAGGCTGGGACCCTCGCTTGCGGAGGGTGAGGTGTGCCGAGTTCCTGTGCAGCCTCCTTAGAGCCGAAGGTGGGGAATGACCAGTGGGTGTCAGAGGGCAAGTCCTGCGCACCCTGAAGTCAGAGCCATCAATGAAGGCACGAGGTGAGACCCAGGCTGTGGGGCAAGAACCATGCAGCCCCAGAGAACTGGGAACCTCGGTCTCGGTACATTTGTGTTGCCAGGGTTTCCCTTTACTTCTGGGCTGGGGCTGGTGATGGGAATAAGTGTCCTTATTAGAGAGTCCTTATTAGTGTCCTTGTAAGTGTCCCTATTATTAGATCTGGGGATGTGGGGCACGCAGAAGATGCTGAGCCTGTCGGAGGGGGGTGCTGGATGCCAGCAAAGCTGCCGCAACACCCAGGAGCTTTTACCTTCTCCTGGCAGACGGAGGGTGGCTCTGAACTAACACGGCCCCAGCAGTGCAGCGCTCACTCAGCCTAACCCAGGCTCTGGCTCATTTGTGGCTTTGCTGTGGGTCTCAGAAAAGCCAAGGCATGCCCTGCTGTGGGAAGGAAATGCCAACTGCGGGCTGCATGGCCAAAGGGAGAGCGGAGGGACGCAGCGGGCAGCTGACGAGTGTTGTGCTGCGCGTTGCCAAGAAGCTGTGCCGGCTCCTTGCTCCCAGCCAGGCATGAGGGCTGAAATCCCAGGCTACGGAAGGAGGAGCTCAGCAGAGGTGCCCCAGCTGCTGCTGCTGGAGGCACAGAAGAGGGAATGGGGAAGGCCAGCAGCCCCAAAGGGGTGTCTAAGGATGAAGGAAAATATAGAGACACGCTCTTGCTAGATATCTGAGGCAGAGAAGCAGCCAGCGTCCCTGCACACGTGCAGAAGGAACCTAGCCCAGAGGCATGAGCCTTCCCTGGAAGTCACGCTGACACCAGAGATGAGTTGAGGGGCACCAGGACAGGCTTCTCTAGCCAGGTCTGGAGGTGCAATGCTGGAGAGACGATCATAAACATCTGCCTGGAGGAAGTGGGTGGTGACAACAGAGACACATCTGCTGCCTCGGAATCCTGTGCCTGAAGCTCCGGTGCAAAGTACTCTCTGTCAGGAGTCTGTAGTATTAAAATGGGTGTCTGGTTGTTATAAAAATCCCACATCCACTTGCCTGTGCTCCTCAGAGGTATCGTGTCACCAGCGTTTGCAAGGTGGGAGTATTGTTTCTGAGACCCCTGGGAGGAACGTCAGAATCTAAAGGAGGAGCCGTTCTGGCAGAGGTCGAGGGGTCTGAGCTCCCTGCAGACTGTGTTTGCACAACAACTTTGCATTGAGCACAGGACTAAAAACCCAAGATGGGCTGATGCATCCAAAAGCCCACGCTGCAGATTAGGTGAAGATTCTTCTGATTGCCTTTCGAACAAAAGTTCTTCTGGGGCTGGCTGCTCTCTTTGGGTGCCGAGGACCTCCCCAGGTCCTGGGCTGCCCTGCAGCGAGAGCAAGCGAGCACCGGGCCGGGAACGCCCACGGTGAAGCCACCGCGTGCCTGGGGCAGCCGCGGCACCAGCTGGGGAGCCGGGGCCTTCACGGGCACCCTGCGGCAGGGCGCTGGGGCTGGGCTGCCGGGCTGAGCTTGGGTGGAAAGGGCACGCAGAGACCACTCGGTACTGGCGTGGGACTCCCCTTACGTGCGTTTTTGTTTAAAGTTAAAAAAATGAAATTAATCATCATCCAACGTTAATTATACCTTGTCACATTTCTAGCTTCGCTGATCTGATTTGCCTCTAGCCTTGGCTTCAGACAGTTGAACGCACCTACACACTCCATTTTTCCCACACATGTTTTTTCCTGAACTGGGGATGATGACAGTGTTTCAACTCCAAAACAAAGCTAACAATCTCTCTCTCTTTTTTTTTTTTTTTT